>CM076578.1:800124749-800724749 GCA_034641835.2 Pinus albicaulis | reverse complement strand
CTGGAACAATCCTATGCTCAATGCAAGGTGGCGAAAACTGGTAAGTGATACTCAGAGGAACGTTCCATCCATGGGTAAAAAGGTGTCAAGTCGTGATAGCTAAGTGCATGCAATGGTTAACTTGTACAGAAAGTCAAGGTCAAAAGTTGGCTTAAACATCGAGTCCAAAATGAAGCCGGCTAAAGGCCAGGATAAACAAGTAGCCAATATGCAATGCAGTAATACAACTTAACGACACCAGGGAGCCTCTAGGGTAATAGCCAGAAAAAATGATGGTGAAGAAGAAGAAGAATGAAGCTTCAACACATAAGACATGGCGGGACTAAAGAGGACTCCCGAGCCTACATAAAACGCAGCATGGGCAACAAGTGATAGTGAGGAACTAACTAGGAAGCCCATGTATAGGAAGGCTCTACCATCAAGTCATGATTAAATAATCGACGAGTGAAATGGGTATAATACTCATGACCTGATGGGATCGACTCTATGGCAAGTGATCAGTATGGAGGCTAGAATGCAAGATGCAACGGAAAGTGATTTTCCTAACCTATATGCCAGTGAAGATCATATACCTGCCGTGACGAGTCGGTAATCATGGGTCAAAAACCGGGAAAAATCTCAAAATCGTCAAAATGTACCTGAAAACATACCAAACTGGGCACTTCCAAGCATACGGGTTATGCAGCTTAAGATAGATCGAAAAAATAAGCATAAGGAAATTTTGCAAAAATTTTCAACTTTTTAGCCATAAATAGACAAATTACCTCATATTTGGTTCATTATTGCATTTCTGATTTGGAAAAAGTGCTCTGGAGCAAAAAACTTCTTTCATCAAATCAGGAACAACCGACCGTCGAAACGCACCGAAACTTCAGGTAGGCTCCTTAATCATCCTGTTTATTCATTTTGTCCATTTGGAAATTAAAATTAAGTGAATTTTAGCTTTAAAACCCTTGCTAAAAAATGCGGACTTGCGCATACGCGGGTTCATTAAAGGAAAGTCGCGTATACACACGACTGTGCAAAGAAAAAGTCGCGTATGCGCAGGTCCGAATCCAAAAAAGCGTGGCTAATGCATGATTTAATAAAATTTGACAGGATGACAATCTCATGGAGGGAACGTGAGCATAGCGCAATTGATCAAGAGGTCATGCAAGATCGAGCAGCGCAAAATATCCTTCGGAATTGCGGATTGTTCAAATTCTTCAAAATGCCAAATATGAAAAGCAATGTGCGGTTGCTAGAAATGCTCGTAAATTACTGGGAACCAGATCAGGATTGCTTCATTATTGATCAGATGCCACTACGCATTGAAGTGGAAGACATATACTTTATTACTGGACTCTCCCGGAGGGGAGAACCAGTAGACTTGCACGGGAAGCCCCTGGGAGGGTTAACCGTGGAAGACTATGTCCATGTGTATTGCGTAGGGGGTTCCAAAAAGGTTGGAACTCAGATTGCAATTAAAGATGTGAGGGATTTGCACATGAAAATCCTCCTTTTCACCATCGGCAGAGTGGCAGGATCTGCCTCCCTACATCAGGCGTCTAGGACGTAAATGAGCATAGCAGTAGAATGTTTGATTCATGTGTACGATTGGTGAACAACCCTGTTACTGATTATGAAACAACAGTTGACCTCAATCCGCCAAGTAAAGACCAAACACTTTGGCTACGGTACAATTTTGACAACATTCTTCTTTCAGAAGATACCAGCATTGAGACCCAGAGTTATCTCTACCATCAGTAGCCCGCGGGACCCAAGAATTGCCCGTTGGGCAGACATGATGAAGAGACTGGGGGGTAGTGAAGTACCCCGGACCACATGGGACGATGAGTTCTTCCTTTGGTGGGGAGAACAAATCATCGTAGTGGACGACTATCCCTATGCCGGGATGGACTTTCATGGAGATCCAGATCTAGTTCTTCCACCAGGCACAGCATGGGGCACAATCGGTAAGTTTGCAAATTTTTTTTTGACTTATATAATTTTTTGGATTTTTTCAAATATGTCTGAAAAAATGAAAAACAAACATGTTTTTGATTGGATTCATAATGACTGAAAATTAAACTGATCATGTTTCAGATGTTGGACCAGTTCGTCCTGAGGGCCTACCGCGCCATAAGTGCCGCAGGGGCGAAGCGGATACTGTGGATTCAGATAGGACTCTCCAGGCTGTGCAGAGAAACTTGGAGGGATTAACCCGCCAAATCCCTATGGCTGCCGTGGAGGATCTACCGGAAGCCATCCAGAGACGGGTGGTAGGAGTGCCTCGAGACTGGGTTAGACTATTCCGCCGAGTTGCCACTGCAGTTACGTTCTATAGGAACACGACTTCTGGGCAGGGACCTCAGGAGTAGACAGATATTATGTATTAGATGACTGTATATTCTTTTTTGAGACTGAACATGATCGGGGCATAAGCCCAAGTTTTGTATGACCTTATGGATCCAAATTTTGTAAAGTTTTTGAACACTCTGATGATATATATACAATGATATTTGATGTGATGTGATAAATGTATCAAATTTATGATGTTTTTGATGATTAAATTTTATTGTATGGAATGATTAATATGCCAATCAATTGTTTGATTAGCTAATGAGTCTGTTAACCAATTTTCAGCTCGAGGAATATGAATGAAAGTTAAAATTGAAATGATCTTTGTAACAAACGTACCCTCAAGAACAACCATAATAAAAATGGATCTCGAACCCGATAAGTATTGTTCAACTGCGACACCACCAGCTGAGAGTCCAAGAAAACTACCAACGAATCAACACCCAAAGATATTGCCTCCGAGAGTAGATGAACAATTGCAGTGTATTCTGCTATATTATTGGAAGCAGGACCAATGCAGACCCCTCTTGATACTAACAGCTGACCGGATGGATAATGAAGCACCCAAGCCGCGGAAGCTAAGTTCCGGGTGTGTCTACTAGCACCATCGGCGAAACCAAAATGACTCATGACATCCAACACAACCTGCCAAAGTAGATCAAAAACATCACCACCTCATCAAAAATCGAAAATCAAACAGATATGTACAAAGCAAAACTACTATATACAAAGCAAAATGCCAGGCCAAAGCCTAGGCATAATACTTCTTCAAATAGAGCCCATTTCGGGGCTCCGACAACTCGTTCCCTTCGAAGTCAACCAAGGTATAAGCTCCTTTCTTAAGGTCTTTTTTGACGATATAGGGGCCATACCACATCGATTTAAACTTTCCTGCCCCCAAGGCATCTTTTTCTTGGGCATAGACCAAAACAAGGTCACCTTCGGAAAAGACCCTAGGCTTAACCGCCTTATCGTACTGAACTTTAACTCTGTTTTTATGCGCTTCATTCAACATGGCGGCATCTCGACGCTGCTCATCAAGATGTTCCAGATGAAGAAGCCGCTCTGCCAGACTAGAAGTGTCAGGAAGAAGCTCAACAGCTAATTTAAGGGAAGGAATCTCGCATTCAATGGGAAATACGGATTCCACCCCGTGCACTAGCTGAAACGGAGTAAAGCCAGTTGCAGTTTTCACTGACGTCCTGTATGCCCAAAGTGCAGGATATAGCATAATATGCCAGTTGGATCTAGCTTTATCAATTGTCCTTTGAAGAATTGTCTTCAAGGATTTATTCACGACTTCCACTTGCCCATTGGCTTGAGGATAATACGGAGATGAATGCTCCTGCCGGAAACCCAATTTGAGAGCCAACTCAGCCATCATACTATTCTGAAAATGACTGCCATGATCAGTGACAATCTCTCGAGGAATACCAAAACGAGCGATAACCTGGTTGAAAAGGAAAAGAGCTGCAGTCTCACCATCATTCCCAAAAGTAGGCATAGCCTCGACCCACTTCGTAAAGCAGTCTACTGCTACAATAATGTACTTGTGACCTTTAGCCGAAGGCGGGTTACAAGTAGTATAATCAATACCCCACTTTGTAAAGGGTCCGACAGTAACGACTGGAAAAAGCGGAGCTGGATGAGCGCGCATTTTTCGAGTATACACCTGACAAGGATGACACTTTTTGACCGATTCAATACAATCCTTGAAAATCGAGGGCCAAAAGTATCCAGCACGCAAAATCTTTTGGGCTGTAGCAAGCCCAGATAAATGATCCCCACAAGCTCCACTGTGAGAATCATTGAGCACAGCCTCTGCTTCTTCAAAATTTAAGCAGCGTCTTAGGATTGAATCAACCCCTCGACGGTACAAAGCATCACCAATAATCAGATAATTCTTGGCTAAGTGATGCAGCTTACGACGCTCATCTTTCGAAAAAGAAGAGGGAAACTTCGCAGTCTGGAGATACACAATGATATCCCCATACCAAGGATCCTGTGGAGAGATCAGAAACAAGTGTTCGTCCGGAAAGGACTCATCATAGATCATCTCCTCTCCACAAGGCAACTCAGAGATCAATTCCGCAAAAACTAATGACTTCTTGGATTTGGCAGACATGAAATCAAGATCAAATTCTTGTAAAATCACAATCCATCTATTATATTTTCCCCCAATCACTCGCCTGCTGAGGACAAACTGAAATGGATTGGCAGCTGCCAAGACATAAGTTTTGCGAAGAATAATGTAATGTCGGAGTCGCTGCACAACATGAACTGCTGCTAAGGCTAATTTTTCTATCGGAGTGTATCGAAGTTCAGGTCCTACCAGTCCTCGACTAAGGTAGTAAATAACATGCTCTGCAAGAGCATCATCCTCCTGAACCAGAACCATACCTATGGTAGATTCTGTTGCTGCCAGATACAAAAGAAAATATCTGCTATAATTAGGTGGACTCAATAAAGGAGCAGAGGTCAATGCCTTTTTCAAAGCATCGAATGAGCGTTGAGTGTAGTCGTCCCAAAGAAAAGGAACTCCTTTCTTCAACAGTCTCATATATCCCTTTGTAATTTCAGCATAATTGACGATAAACCTCCGAAGAAAATTAGACTTTCCTTGAAGACTTTGAAGCTGACGGATGGAAGACGGGGGAGGCAACCGAAGTATTGCCTCAACCTTGAAGGGATCTACCCTTATCCGTTCCCTAGACACAATGAATCCCAATAGCCGACCGGATGTAACCGCAAAAACGCACTTGTTCGGATTCAATCGAATTTTATAAAAACAACATCTTTCAAATATTTTCCGGAGGTGACCAGGATGATCCATCCTCTTGCGAGAATGAGCAGCTAAATCATCTAAGTATGCCTCGATAATCTTCTTGATGTCGTGGAAGGCATAAGACATGGCCCGCTGAAAGGTAGCCCCAGCATTTTTAAGACCAAAAGGCATCTTCTTGTATGCAAACGTACCCCAGGGACAAATAAATGCAGTCTTATGTTGATCTTCAGGACGGATAGTAATTTTATTATATCCGGAGAAACCATACATGAAGGAGAAAATCTCGTTACCGGCACACTCGTCAATGATCTGATCGATAAATGGTGTGGGGTAATTGTCTTTAGGACACGCTTTATTTAGGTCTCTGAAATCGATGCACACTCGAATCGTTCCTTGCTTTTTATCTACCAGAACGGGGTTTGAAACCCATTCAGTCAGAGGAACTGGGAAAATGAATCCCGCCTTAAGCAACTTTTCAACTTCAGCTTTGATAGCTGCTGCCTTCCTAGGATTAACCGGACGAAGTTTTTGCCTGACCGGCTTAGCGTTTTCATACGTCTTGATCTCATGCTGGACGATAGATGGGTCTATGCCAGGCATTTCCTCATAAGACCAAGCAAAAACATCTCTATACTCTTTGAAGAGCTCGGTATAGATTTGAACCTCTTCATGGGAACATTCAGCTCCAATGAAAACGTTCTCGATAATGTTGGGATTCCTGGAGATGTTCACCGGGATAGTAGGAGAGATCACAGCCATGTTCCCTTCAGCATAAACCTGTGCTGGTGCTAAGGGGCTCAAGACTGGGTGAACAGGTCCAGGAGACCGAGGACTTGGAAAACTAGCTTCGACTTCGCTCAAGTCAGGTAGGAAGTAAGACCGATGATGCAAGTCATCCCACGGTCTCTCTATACCTGTCATTGCTTCCAGGATGGCCTCTTAAGATGGAAGAGTGGTATCTAGACAATCCTGGGCAGAAGAAGAAGTAAGCGTCCAAGCCGGAGCCACATCACCATCCAACTCTTCCGGCGAAAGAGGAGCTGGGACGGTTTCTGCAGAGTCAACAATAGACTGATATGCAATCTCAGCTGCAGAAATCGGAAATGCCATTCCACCCACTTGACCTTCCGCTAATGTGGTAGTAGGGGAAGGTAAGGTCCAAGGGTCCGAAAAATAATGAGTTCTAAAGAACTCTCTTCGAAGGGGAGCCTTGGAGGATGAAATAGCATTTATATGCACCGTAGGAGGAGGAAGATCGAAAGTACCCATCAGGGAAGAATACATTCCAACTCCTAGATTCTCAACAGGCGCCTTAGTATTATCCAACTTAGGAACAGATGAGTCAGAAGGCGCATTCAGGTCTACTTGAGGACAGTCCAGTTGATCCACCGTAACGATCCTCCCTTCGTGGGGGAAACATACAATTCGAAATAATGAGGATGCAATGGCATCCATCTCATATATCCAGTTCCTCCCCAACAGAAGGTTGTAGTCCAAGGTTGCATCCACTACCTCAACCTCTATGTTGACAGTTTTTCCCCCAACACAGATGGGCAAAGCCGGGACAATACCATGGGGTCTGTGAGAATGACCATCGAACGCAGTAAGAACAGTGCTAGATGGAACAGCTTTGGGAGATCCAAGTGTCTTCCAGCATGCGAGAGACATCACGCATGTGGAAGCACCCTCATCAACAACTGTTCGAAAGATATTGCACTTTCGATACGACGATTTAATATGAAAAGCCATGTGATGAGGAAGTCTCTTCTTAAAATTAGTCATATCAAAAGTAATCAGAAGAGAATTTTTTGGATCAATAGCCCCAATGGCAGTGAGCAAAGCACTGCGCTGAGCTGGACAAGACTGGAGTACCTCTAAAGCTGACATAGCACAAGGACTCTGCGCCAGATCTTCCACAATCGAGTAGTTCTGGGCAGCCCTTGCATTCGGATTAATCGTTGATCGCTTAAAGGATGCCTTGGGCATCCGAGGCATAGACTCAACAGTAGGCTTCGTAATGTGAAGCAACTCAGTAGCATCAGGAACTTCCTTAGCTTTCGAAGACTCTTCTCTGCCATAGTCACGGGATCTCGTAGAGATATCCGCGTGAGCACTCATCATAAAAATGTTCGATGGAATTTCCCCTTCCTGGGTGCCCCCAGAGGAAGCCCCATGATTTTGGTTCGCGCCAACAACTAATTGCTGCCCTTGGGGAAAAGGGTTTGTTAGCACAACCTGGGAACTAGAAGAACCTTGCTGGGCTAACAAGCGCTGAGCATCCTGAATTTTAGGGCAAAGGTGTGTGAGATGGTCTCCAGCACAGAGCTTGCATGGAAAGTTCACTTTCTTTTTCTCCTTTTGACCCTCACCAACACGCTTATTGGTTTTATTTTCATTGCCCTTCGCGTTCTTGCCCTTCTTCTTGTTATTTCGTCCCTTCTTCTTCCCATCGGATTGTTGATTTCCTTTGGGATCAGAAGCTTGGACAACATTTATGGACAAAGCCTGGGAAGGTGATGACTCTGCAGGCACAGCCTGACTAGAAGGAGCAGCTTGTAAAGACAACTGCTGCAGTTGAGAAAGCAGGCTGGCTGCACCACTATTGACCGATCCGACAAGCCCATCACCATGTGGACCAGGTTTAGTTTTCGACAAATCTAATTTGGAGCGAGGAGCATTGGGCAAATACTTATAAAGTACCCCAGACTAGGAATAGATCAGTTCTAACTGCTGGGCCCTAAAAATGGCCTGCTCCTCAGAAAATACCCCAGATAGGGATACATATTTTGAAATATCTGACTGCAGTGATTTCAGAAACCACTCGAGAAGGAACTCACCCGGAATATGAGCTTTGATAAGCCTCTTCCTTCTCCTCCATTCCTGAATGTGATCAGAAATGTGAGTTGCCTCATCCTGCTTAAAATTAGCCAGGAGTTCGGTCCCAGCCTCATATCTGACAGGCAACTGAAAATGGTTCAGAAATGTGACAGCCAGCTCTCCAAATGTAGCGAAACTGCCCCCAGTGAGCTCGATATACCATTTGGCAGCATTTCCAGTTAGGGTGCGTTGAAATAATCTCAACCTAATCGAGTCATCGATCAGGGAGTTCGAAGAGCACCATAAGTGGAAAGTGGTGATGTGGTCCGCCGGATCCTCTCCATTTTTACCTTCAAACTTTGGAATGTCTGAAGGAAGTTTGGTCGGGACCGGAGGCCACCCCGGACTATAACGAATCGGGTCATTAGTCAACTTCGACAAATCTGGCAAGTTTAACGTTGCCAGAAAAGGTAAGCGAGGTGGAGCCTGAGGATTCCATCCTTGATGGGATGGATTTCCAACATTCTGAAAAGAATAGCCTGGATTTGATGAGGCACCAGGTTGCCAGAAAGGACTCGTAGAAAACGGAGAAGAACCTCCTCCCCACGCCGAGTTACCAAAGCCCAGACCAGTTCCCCCCGCTGAAGTGTTAAATGAAGAGGAGAGCCCCTGATAGGGGTTCCAAGCATTAGACAGAGGAGAAAAGGACTGATAAGCACTCAATTAAGGGAAAGAAGCATTCCCTTGATGACCTACGTAAAAATGATTCCCTTCCCCCGCTGTAGTAAAGACAGGATTCCATCCCGTAAAAGTAGTCGAACTTTGCCCCCCAGACCAAGGGTTGAAACTCTGGGTCTGGGACGTAAATGGAAATGACCCTAAAGAAGGATTGGAACTAGGAATGTGTCCAGTCCCAAAGGGGAAACCCTGAAACGAAGCTGATCCACTAGCCATGTTAGACATGGGCGTAGATCCAGCTGAAGCAGCGGAAAAGGAAAAAGAGGGATTCCCACTGGAGGGCATCCCTGAACAAAAGGGACCAGAATGAGAAGCATGTGCCTGGGTGAAACCAGAGCCAAACACAGCGGCACTAGAAGCAATCGAAGATGAAGCAATAGTGCCCCCTGCTTCAACAGAAGCAGGAGTCTGAATGCCTGCAGCACTCACAGCAGAAGTTGCGTTCCCAGTCGTGGCCATCGAAAGATAAGAATGATACGGAAGATCTTCCGGTCTCTCCGACTCAGGTCTGATGTATTGAACAATGAACAGATAATCAGGAGGAAGAGGAGATGGACCTGTAGCAGGAGGCTCAGGTACGTCTTCGATTTGAAAATCTTCTTCCTGAGGAAACAAGACTCGCGAGGTGAGCGGAGCGCTCCTCTCGGAACCGACACCAGAATCAACTATGAAACCTTCAGACCTCTGTGGAGGATCTCTCTCCACTGTGTCAGACGCCACAGGGTGGTAACCACCTGCTAAATCACTCCTACGCCTTCTCGAAGAAGGCTCTGGACTCTCGGGAGATAACCCCCGGATTCTCCTCGATCGACGAGGCGCTTGATCAACCACTTTTATAGATTTTAAATTAGACTCAAAAAAGTGAAAATCTAGGCAAGCTAGGAGCAAAGAGCACTCACTAAAATAAAAATCCCTGAGATACAGTCAAGCAAACAACCTTCAAGTATTTCCGCTCCGGGTGATGAGGACCGGACACCAAAATACAGGAAAGCGAAGTATAGGACCTCCCGAAAGCAGTCTGGGATGATTAGGGCCCAAAAAAACTAGCGAAGGTATCAGAAACAGTTACGCCGACCTCCTAACGACAGCCTTTGCCGGCTCAAGCACCCAAGCTTCGCAAGGGCACCCCCCAGAAGTGCTGTTGAAAGTGATGCGACGTCTGCTTCAGGTACCACGGGTATTCCCCCCCGCAGTCACCTGTGTGGAACCTAGGAGTGGCAACTATGGACACCAATCTGTATCAGAAGCTGGGCGGAACGGTCTTGAGGTCATATTCAGCCAATCGGAGAGGGGGTATCCCTCTTCTCAGCCTTCACTTCCCCTCGCGCTTGACTCTCGGATGAGAGCTTTCCCAGTCCACCTCACGGAGTTGGATTTCACTCAATTAATCAACTTCTATGTTTTTTTGAGCGGCCTTGGAGAGTTAACTCTCCACTCACCTATTCCAAGGCCCTACAACCTAGCTAGTTGGTGATTGACACTTAGAAAACTTGCTAGTTGATTTTAGATTAAATCGCTTATTTTAAGGGCTGTTATGTTAAGTCACAAGGATATGGAGATGAAACGTATGGTGTTTTGACGCAAAAGAAATTAATAAAAACTTAACTACATGCAAATGCAGTTATTGTCTTTCGATGAAAAGCAATCTCTATACAGGTTCTACGAGACTAAAAATTGTATTTTTTCTTTTCAAATAGCAAACTCACACTCACAAAAACTATGAAACTGACTAAATGCTGAAATGCACCTAATGCAAATCACTACAAGCATGCAAATCCTAAGATGCAAAAATCTCCTAAAGTAAAGTGAAATTCCCTAAAGCTCCTTCAGTTTTAACTCTTTTTTGGTTGCCTAGAAAGCTAGTTCTCAAAATCAAGAACTCTTAATATGAAGACACCAAAAACACTTGAAAACAAGAAGAAGAAATCAATGACAACTCCTCCTCAAAATCAAGACAAAAACTAAAAGCAAGAAACCTCACAAAAGCTTCAAAAGATATGGCGAAACGAAAACAAAAATGCACCAACAAAAGAAAATAACAAGACAAAATGTTTTTTAAGCCTTTGAAATGCAAAAACAAAAAGCAAAGCAAATGTTTTTTGAGCTTTTTAGTTTTATAAAGAAAGAGCTCGAAAAGACCAAGCACAACTATCAAAATCCAAACCAAACAAGACTGAATTTCAAGCATAAACTTAAACAATGCTGCCAAACCTTATAAGGCTAACTCGTAGCAAGATCAATAAGAGCAAAAGAAGAAAAGAAAACTCAGCCACTCAGCCTAGAAAAATAGTGCAAACTCGTCGCAAACAAAAACTCCGAAGAAGCAAGAAAAACTCTTCAAAAGTAGCAACAAGACCTAGCCTATGGAACTCAAGAAAACCAATCGAGAACGAAGCAAAAATCGTAATGCGAAGCACAACACAAGGATAGGAAAGAGTAAGTGAGAAAAATCTCTTTGTTCTGATAAAGCAGAACAGCCAAGAATGCTCAGAAAGCGATCTTGGAACTCAATCCAGAAATGCCAGCACCAGAACAACACTTTGCCAAAAAGACTAGTTTTCAATCAAACGAAAGAGAGAAAAGACCAGAAACCACTTCCTTCACAATCCAGTGAGTACAGAGACACTGCAGAAATAGGCCTCCACAGCCAGAAAGGACCAAAAAGTCAAGAAACCCAAAAATTCAAAATCTGCCTAGGTATACGCTACTTCACAGTTTAGCAACAAGCGTGCATACGCGATTGTGATAAAGGAAACTCGCATATACGCGGGTCCCTTTAGACAAACTTGCGTGTATACGCGACTGTGTGTAGAAAAAAGCGCGTATGCAAAGGTAAATAATGAAAAAAACAAAATGGATCAAGCCTGGAAAGGAAACCAGGACTTGAGACTGACTGAGAAAAGGTAAACTAGACTGCAAATGAAAATTAAAACTGTCAGCAACCTATCAAACAACTGAAACCACCCAACAGGAGAATCACAAGAATGTGATCCCCAGCGAAGTCGCCAGTTCTGTTTCGGGGAATATCACCCTAGAGGTTCGTTGGGTTACAACCTCCACAGAGCAGGGGCATGCTATTTAAGAAGGACTCACACAACCATGCATATTCAGAAAAACTAAATAGAGTAGATCGAGGAAGTTACCCGTAGGTCCTACGGTTGAAGCAGATCCCGCGGGGTCCAAACCCCCAGCAACTGTCCTTCCTTCTTAACCTGCAAGACAAGAAGAAACAAGCACGAAGAACTGGTTGTACAGCATATATCTACTCTAAATGTTAGTGAAATCCATATAAAACATTAAATAGATCATAATGAATGCTTAAATAACAATTTTCTCATATATGTAAGCAGACACTAACACGTATATTTCGGGAACAAGATGGTACTTCTATATTATAAATAGCATGTACAGAAATAACGAGTGGAGAGATCACCTGAATCCTTCCACGATCTTCGAGTAGACCGTCGTCCGGATCCGTCCCGCCCTTGCCTCGTTAAGACTCCTTCCAAACTGGTGCATACGAGATGACATATAGGGAGATGAGCATCTCAAGGAAACAAGGGTTTCCTATAATGAACTGGGAAAGTGCAGGAGGCACGGGGAATCAGACTTGGATAGGGAATACCAACAGAGTATAATATCAATAAATTCTCTCTCCCTTAGGCCATACACATGAGGGGTTTTTATACTCCCTCCAAGTAGTTTCAACAGTTGGAAACAGTTGGCCACGTGCTGGGGTGGTTGAACTACCTGAGTAACCATCAACCCAGCCCGAAAATAGGGAATAATTATATATTTTTTAATCATTTTAATGGCATACGCGGAAAAGTGCAGCTGGACTCGCGTATACACGCGGAAAAGTACGGGCATAGTCGCGTATGGGGATTTTTACACTGTTTTAAGTGAATTTGTCCAAGTCTGTAGGAATGGGTGCCCAAAGCCATAAAAGCAATCATGAATCATATGAAGGTGAGAAATGATGCTATAACAGTAGGCTTCACCATCGCTTGTGAAAGCTGGTTCACAACATAGCGTATGTCCGGTTGTGTATTGACTAAATACATGAGCGAACCAACCAACTGTCGATAAACAGTGGCATCCACTACCTCTGCCGATGTAGCATCCTCCTTCCTCCAACCAATAGGAAGAGGAGTGTTGATAGGCTTGCAGCCTTGCATGTGAAACTTCTCCAGTATCTCCCGGGTGTACTTGCCTTGAGACACAAACAGTTCACGTTTCCGCTGCCAAATTTCCAATCCCAGGAAATAATGAAGGAGGCCCAAGTCCTTCATCCACAACTCCTTTGCAAGATCTGCCTTGCATGAGTGTATCAACAGTTCATCACCCGTTAGTATTAAATCATCTACATAAAGCACAATGATCAAAATATTACCTTCCACCACAATCTGGTATAGGTTTGGATCCGCCTCACTCTTGGCGAAACCAATTCCTGTGAAATAACTGTCTATCCGTGTGTACCAAGCATAAGGTGCTTGTTTCAACCCATACAATGCTCTTTTGAGCCTGCACACATGCGACTTGCTGCTGAAGATTTCGAATCCTTCAGGCTGCTCAATGTACACCTCATCCTTAATGATTTTGTTGAGGAACACAGTCTTCACATCCATCTGATGAATGTGCCAACCCATCTGCACTGAGAGAGAAAGGATGGTCCGTATGGAAGAATACCTTGCGACAAGTGCAAAGGTTTCTTCATAGTCGATCCCCTCGATCTGTGAGAAGCCCCGGGCAACAAATATTGCCTTATACTTCTCAATGCTCCCATCAGCAGCTTGCTTCACTTTGTAGATCCATCTTGAACCTACCACCGATTTCCCTTCTAGCCTTGGGACAATCTCCCATGCATTGTTTCTGACAATCGAATCATACTCTTCCACCATGGCATCTACCCATGCAGGATCCTCCACAGCTTCCTCGAAAGAGGATGGATCCATCACGATACACTTTCTCATCAGAGCCATGTATGCAGTAAATCGGTCAGGTGACTGTATCTGTCTGTGCTATGATGTAGGAACTCCTACATTCTGCACTGCATCAAGATTCAGTCGCTCAACTTTTGTACTGCGCTTCCACCCTCTGATGTTTGGTGCTGCATGAGTGGTTTCTTCCACTCAATGAACCTTCTCTTGTGGCTGATCCACATCTTGAGGCTCATCTTTAGGAACAAGTAGCTCCTCCTCTGCATGCAAGTGTAGCTCCCTCTCAAGAAACAACTTCATGGCTTTCTCCTCATGAAATTTGATATCCCGCCGCACGACAGTCATTTGACTGTATGGAAAATACACAAGATAATTGTGGGCTGTTTCTGTGTACCCCACAAATATCCCAACCTCTGCGGTTGGCTCTAGCTTCTTCCTGGCATCCTTCATCACATGAATGTAAACAGGTGAGCCAAAAATATTCAAATGAGAAATATCAGGCTTCTTACTAGAAAATGCCTCTTCGGGTGTAATCATGCCAAGTACTCTATGAGGACAACGATTTTGCACATAAACCGCAGTGTTGCATGCCTTAGCCCACAAGTGTATGGGAAGGCTCTAATCATGCAACATTGCCTGTGCAGCACCCACGATCGTTCTGTTCTTCCTCTCAGCGAACCCATTTTGCTGTGGGTTATGAGGTGCTATGAGTTCTCTTCGAATTCCTTCTTTTCTACATAAGTCTTTGAATTTGAGAAAGATGTATTTACCACCATTATCGCTCTGGAGAGATTTTACTTGCTTCCCCGACTCTTTCTCAACCAGCGGCTTGAACTCATAGAACTTTGAGTATGTCTCGCTCTTCTTCTGCATGAAGAAGATCCAACACTTACGAGAAAAGTCATAAAAAAATATCACATAATGCCTGTGCTTTGCTATTGAAGCAACCGAGAAAGGTCCACACACGTCTGTGTGAATTCTCTCAAGGATCGTCGAAGCATGAATATCCTTCTCATGAAAAGTGGTCTTCACAAATTTTCCCAAAGTACATCCCTTGCACTGATCTGACTGCGCAAGTGTACCTTTGGGAAACCCGGTAGAAATCTGCTGCAAAATTTTCAAAGCACCATGGTGAAGATGGCCCAATATCCTGTGCCACAATTCACTCTCATCTCAGCTCACCACTCCTTCTGCTTTGCCTACCATTGCAGCATAGCCATCTACTTGCAATTGATAAATATTCTTAACTCGAAACCCTATCCTCCTAGTTTGACTAGTTGTTTTATGGTGCAAGAAAGCTTTTCCCTCACTAAAAACAACATCGTAACCCTTGTCTTCCAGCATTTCCATGGAGATCAAATTCTTCTTCAATCCTAGAACATGCATGACATCCTTCAAGATGAAAGGTTTACCAGACTCCCTCTTAAAGGAAATGGTCATGATACCAGTCGCACTGTATCTACCATCATCTCCCATCTCGATGTGCACTCCAAGATCCTTTTCCTCTAGATCACTAAACAAATATTTGTCTCTGGTCATATGGAAAGATGCACCACTGTCAAGAAACCACACCGATCCCATCACACTTGAAACCAAGCATGCAATCAAAGAAAAGTCGAGCTCAAAATGCGAGGCTAAGGCCTCTCCTGCTGCAGAACCAACAACACTCTTATTCTTCTTCTTCTGTGGGCAATTAGTGGCAAAATGCCCTTGCTGGTGATAGTGAAAACACTTCACCTTGGACAAATCATGCTTCTTGCCTTTAGCTTTGGATTTGGAAGATTTCTTCCCTTTTCCTTTCTGAGACTTGGCATCCAAAGAGAAATATTCTTCATCTTCATTCTTCAATGAAGATCCATCCCTGGTACCCTGCATTATCTCCTCCTGGACAAGATCCGACCAAAGTCACTCCCATCCTCGCAGTTTCTCTTTTCCATTGACAGAGTCTTCGTAGCTATGCAAACTCTTCGGAAGGCCAAGGAGAGCCAAGCTCACCAATTATTCTTCATCAACAGTAACCCCCACACTTCCCAGCTCATCCTTGTAGTGGACAAACTTCGTGAGGTATTTTGGAATACTGTCGCCTTTCTCCATTTTTATTTTTCTGAGCTTGTCTTTAAGCGCCAACTTTCTCTGGTCACTTCTGCTTCGGAACAAGTCTATCAAAGCCCTCCAAATTAAGAATGGAGTGGCTTTCCCATGAAGGCTGGACACAATGTGGTCCTTCACACCTTCCACCAGAATCCTTTGACACTTTGCTACCTTCTTTTGCCATGTGTCAAGTGCGGCTGCATCGCTAGAAGCAAGCTTCAAAATATCAACATCTATGAACTCCTTCAACCCATTATCATCCAGCACCGCCTCCATCCTGTCCTTCCATGCTATGTAATTAGAGCTGCACTCAAGGGAATACTCCAATCGCAATCCTTTGAAAGACATTTCAATGAATGCTCAACTTCGACACCAAGAAAACACTGCAGTAAATTCAAATTCCACCAGCACAAAACTCAACCGCTTCAATAATTGCAATCTCCTCCAATGATCAACACTGATCTGATACCATGTAGAAATTATATAAATTATGTGTTATATGTACAAGATTCTCCTGAACTCACACTATTTTAACTTCATGCAAAATACAGAATCTATTCCACCATTGATCATTTGCGGAAATTAAATCAAGATTGAAATGCACACATGAAACAATAAAAATTCACACACATTAACACAGTTGCTTAACGGGAAAGCTTGAAGCTGAAAACCCCAACTATCTCTATATAATATATGTCATAGATATCATGTAACAATCCTCATACAAATCTGATCATATCAAGCTCTCAGTATAATACAATCGCTACACACTAATCAAGAACAATTAGTAAAAATCTGCACTGATTTTTGCCCTCCTGATAACCTGCCTCTACTGCGTAATCCCTGCTGAAGAATGGCTCTGGATGAGTTCGAATTGCTCCAACCTTGCTCACGCAATCCTCATGGGCATCTCCAATGAATGTGTGGTGCATAAAATGCAACACTATAGTCACAACTGATAGTCACACTTGCTCTTTCACCAATCTCTCCACCGAGTCTCCACTGATCTGTTCTGCACTGTAGTTAGCTGTTGTCTTTTTACAGTTAAATAATGAGTTATTATTTAGTCAATTAATTTAACCAATTAATTCACTCAACTCCACTGAAAGTATCAATCAGTTAGAAATAGACACAATCAGTTCAACTGAGTTTAACTCCACAAGTGTAGTTAAACTAGAAACCAACTCCACCAACTACTTCTCCAACTCCACCAAACTCTGCCACTTGAGTTCTAACTGAAGTCCTCCATGCATGAACCACCAGTAGCTCTAGGAATTGCGTAATTCCTTCAGCTAGCTGATCTGAACAATCTGTTAACTGAATGTCAATGCTCCAAGAGAATAAGATAATGTTTAGAGTCCAAATATTATTAAGAGCTAATAATATCCGACATGTCTATTTTTATATTGGCAGTCTAAAATTAGACTTCGCCCAAAATTTCAAAAAATAGAAGTCCATCTATTTTTCCAACTTGACCAAACATCCAAAAATAGCATCCTGCAACTCATAGAATATGATCGACATGTCTAAAAATAGACATAGTCTAAAAATAGACTTTGCGCCAAAAATAGCCTACGGGGCCCACTTAGTGAAGGCGACTCTTTTCACTAAGCTCATCATCTTGTTGAATCTCAACATGAATACGTGCAACATTTTCTAGACCAATATTTCAAATTCTATTAATTTTTTAATCCTTTGGGCTCAAATTCAAATACCATTTATATATTTTCAACCAATGAAAGTTCCTATTCTATGATGCAAGAGAATTATCTTTATCCCCACAAATTACCCCCTTCTTCATTTTACTTCCCATATTTCTTATTTTAATGATGCCTTACACATCTCTTAGCTATATAAATCTTAATTTAATGTACCATTTAGTAACACATCCCTTCATCACTTACTATCTTCATTGGGATATGCAAGAATGATAATGTGAATTTAATAACCCATGGTATGTATTTTAAGTGGCGTATTGATAGATAATTCATGTTTTCATATATCAATGTCTTTTCACCTTGGAGATCCAATTTTTTTAATGAGCTTTCAATTAGTCTCAAAAGAAGCAAATGAGAAATTTTCACCAAGTATGGAGTATAAGTAGATAAGGCATTTTAAAATAGTATTATATTATGCCTTGTGTAGAATGTTTATGTTTTCTAAGGGATATATGTGTAAAGGAATGGTTTGTTTGGAATATCGAGTAGTGTGGAAGATTGGGTTGAGTGAAAGATCAAGCGTGTAGAATAAATGGACGGGCGAGTCTTTCACATACTTAGAAAATTGGCTAAGTATGGAGTAGTGTGGGGGTGAGTAGTGTGCGAACTAGGGAATGTATGAAATGCGGAGAGGTGTGTGGATCGTGGGATCATGAAAAATTTTGCACACTATTGTTTAGAAAAATGACTAAGTATGAAATTCGGGGAAATGGAAAGCGATACATGGTGGTGATGATTGTGTATGAAGATAGGTCAATATATGGGCTCCAACTATGGGATAATAATACTTGGTGTGTTATTTATAATCCATAAGGCCTTGAATCCATTGGGCATGGAATCAAAATCCTTCAATGAAAATACAATAATATGATGGATTATGAAACAAGTAAAATATGTACAACTTTCTTCACTTATATGGTACATATGGGACTTGGAAATATTTAGGCGAAGAAAATTTTAAGGTGTTACCCATTAAATAAAAACTTTAAAACTTGGTGATCCATTCCCTTCAAAATATATTAATTGTAGCCATTAGTATTATGTATAAAATAAGGTCCGATCCATAAAGCATAAAATTTGGTATGAATGGAAGGTTTCTCTTTAAATGCATAACCCATAACTCTTTGAAATGTCACAACTTCATTTTTCAGTCCAAATGGCATTGATACATAGGCATAAGTTCCCCATGACATAGTGAATGTTGTCTTATGTCTATTATTATTAGGTACTAATATTTGGTTGTACCCTGAATGGTCTAGGAGGATCCCAGATGCCTCAAAATTTAATAGTCCCAAATCATGATGAAAAGGTCACCATGTCAAAGAGATCTATGATAACTTTCTAATGAAACTTAAATGGTCTCAAACAGACTTCATATGAGAAAATGATCATAATTTGAAGTTTTGTAGAAACATGCATGAGGAATTATAGAGGCGACAAATGACAGTCCCATAGGGTGACACGTGGCAGGATGTACAAAGGAAACATGGAATGACCATGCAAGTGACACATGGTAGAGCCATACAAGTGATGTGGTAGAATGTATGATGATGTGGCACAAGTGCTGACTGGGTGGATGATTTGGAAAGATGATTTGGCGGTTGATATGGAAATGCTGATAAGGTAGTGTTCTTCCAAGTTCTAGGTGGACCAATCCTACAGTGACACACAAACTAATCACATGGCGCCACATGGCACCTTGGTTGGAAAAAACTGGGATAATTATTGCATAATGTTTGGATGGGGAATAAAACCCATGACCTCGTGGAAGAAGGTGCAAAAACCTAAACAATGGACCAATGGATTACTGTTGGAATATAATCAACCAAAAATATATTCAAGTTTTAGTTATAATAAGGTTCCACATAAGGGAAGGCCACATTCTTGACCCCGCAACCTCCTGTATCAAACAACACTTTTTACCGCCAACAAATAATACACAAAATAAACTGTTGCAACATTAGAACTGATGCAACATATGTGCCAGTATTGGTTGAGGCACACACTATTTTTGATTAGTAATACATTTAATATAGTGGGTTTGGGGTTGCAACCTCTGCGGGTTCGACACCGAGGCTATGGACCCCCAAAGTTACATACACAAAAATAATTTCCATTGCGCGACAAGCATTGGGTTGTGAAGAATAGGCCGAGACCCTAGTGTTATTTTGTGAGTTTTATCACTTTCCATGTGATAATATGCTATTTTTATTCCCTTTTGGAGATTAGAGAAAGGAGACAATGTGTTGTGCGGTTCTTTGAGGCTTTTGTACAATTGCAGAATTGAGTTTGCCAACTTTGAGATTGAGGAATTTGAGGTAAAGTTTGGTTATTTTTCATCATGATTGAAGAGGCCAATCCATTGGAAGTGGACTAAGAGATGTATCCCACATTGGGTGAACTCCATTATCAATCTCGTTGTGTTCCTTTTATTTATTTGTAGTTATTTATTTCTATTCATAACTCTTTGAAAGAATTTTTTTTTCTTTTAATTGAGTTTGGTATTTCACATTATGTTTAAGAATATTAGCATGACCTCCTCCTCCTTCAAGAAATCCCTCTCCTCCTCATTCTTCACCTCCTTTTCCTTCTCATTCTCTATTTCCATCTCCTCGTAAGAATATTTCTTCAAACAAGCCATTGTTGAAGTTGGATGTAAAGTTTGACTTTCCAATGTATAATGGTGAGATTAATGCAGATATATTAGATAATTCGATTCAACATATAGAATTTTATTGTCGCATTCAAAAAATTGTTGAAGAAGAGGTAAATATTTAGCTGGCCTCTCTTCAAATTGAAGGTACAATGCTGGTTTGGTGGGAAAGTAAAATTTGAAAAGGTAGCAGAAAGAATGAGGATCTCCTTTGTTCATGGTCAAAATTCACTAATGCATTAAAGAAACAATTTTACCCTTTAACATACACCTAGAAAGAAACCATGGAATGGAAAAAATTGAGACATAGAAAAGGTTAATGCGTGTAAAACTCTACGAAAGAATTTAGGAATAAGGCTTTGTCTTTAGATATTCCATTAGATTCTCCAAAACGCTTTTAAAATACATTGGTGCATTTCATAGTTACATTCATCATACTATCCTATTATTTAATCCCACCAATTTGGATGAAATATGTGTCTAAGCTACTCATCTTGAGTCTAGGGTAAACAATGTGCAAAGTGATTTCATGAAGAACCAACCATCCAAGTTCTCTGAAGGAAAATTCAAAGAAAAAGGGAAAGACAAGAAGGCTGCTACAGTGAAGAAAGAAGAGGAAAAGCCTACATGCTCTCATTGTTAAAGGGAAGGGCATGATGATGCTCACTGTTGGAAAAGGAAAGGTCATCCTTAACTAAGGCATAAAAAGGTTTAGAGGAAAAGGAAAACAAAATACTATTGCCACAATGAAAAAAATTTCGAGATCTGATTCAGGGGATGAAACTCAGGTCACAACTATAAGAGTGCAAGGCAAAACATCTTCTCATGCTATTTCTAGTTATTCTATTCCATATCCTAATACTAAAAGCAAAAGAAGTGAGTTTTTTTACATAAGGGTGATAATTAAGCATATGAAAGTTGATACTCTTTTTGATACTAGTTCCCAAGTGAATTTAATATTTGAAGTAATTGTCAAGAAATTGGGATTAGAAAAACCACCTCACAAGAAACCTTATCCTCTCAGTTGGGTATGTGATGATGCAAAGATAGAAGTAATAAAGTAGTGTAAACATAGATTTGCTATCACTTCAAAATTTGTTGACGAGGTTGACTTAAATGTGGTTCCTCTTGATATTTACAAAATTTAATTGGGAAGCCAAGCTTGTATGACATGAAAGCCATATTCTTTAAGGATGAGAAAAAATATCACCTCACCAAATATGGGGTTGAGTATATTGTACAAGCACTCAATATGAAGATTAACTTATCACTTTTTATATAGTTCCATGCTCTAATTGACTGGATTTTATCTTAAACTTGATATAACCTTGATATAACCTTATGGAACGCATTATTCTTTGAGGACCTTAGGTTGAGGATCCAGATAATTGACTCTTACTATGAATGGATGCGAAAATAATTATTTTTCTAGTTTGGTGTTATGATGATAATAATAGTGATGGGTGTGTTTTATGACTTTGTCTAATCATATTATTGATTCATTATGTGCCTGTTTACATTAGTTCTTGCTCAAATTTACAAAGGTATCGATAATTATGTCATGATGATGATTTATCATACAAAATTATATTCATGGATAATATTATGAATAAAATGTTACTGATGATCATTAAGTGTGGTAGGATACCACCCAAGTGCACTTGCATGTGATGAGTCGACAACATGTGGTTTGGTTTGAATTTCACACTATTGTCTAAAAAAAAATTAGTATTTCAATTTAAAATTCTGTTGTGAATTCTAATGACATGATAGTGGCTACAGACACATGTTAGTTTCTTGGTCGAACGACTTACACATGGGTGATGGGGTCATACATATAGATGGAAATTCATAGGAGGGGTGGGACAACGTCCTTGATTTCACCCACTAGCACTCCCGCCATGAATTAGGCTGGAAGGTGTTGGGATACCTTCGCCTTGAATATTACGATGTTGTGGGGGGGGATCCCAGATTGAGCCACTAACGAGGAGTTTTCTAAGGGGGAGTGCATCAAGGAAAATTCCTTGATACCCAACACTATTAGTCTCACTATAGTGGGCGACATAGGAGAGGATAACGATATCCATCGCCGAACCTAGTTTTCCCCCTCGTAGTCACTGGATGCTTGAAAGGCAAGTGGCATTGGATGCTTGAAAGGGAAGTCGCATGGCACCCTTGGAACTTAAAGGGAAAGTTATTGAAGGGCATGAATAGCTTGGAACTCTTGGAATGTCAAGAAGAAACTGATTGGCATGACATCCTTGGAACTTCGAAGGGAAGTTATTGAAGGGAATGATTGACTTGGAACCCTTGGCATCGAGAAGAAACTGATTGATGTGGCACCCTTGGAACATTGAAGAGAAGTTCTTGAAGAGCACGACTGACTTGGCACACTGGGTGCTACCATCAATAACAAATAGGTTGGAAAAAAATGTCATTTTGAGTTAGGTCAAGTGTGTTGGTCAAATAAATTCATGAAAATTGATAAAATTGCATGATTGGTATATAGTTTTAAAGGGTTCAAAGTGTTTTTTGTCTCATGTAATTAAGGTCTTGTCATAGGAAAATTTTAAAAATCCACTTACATTAGGTTAAATAAATCATTTTTGAGATTTTTCACATTTTTCTCGAGTCCGCAATGATTTCTGTGAAAAAAATGATGTTTTCGCTACAGAATCACGTGACAATTCCGTAGCGAATTTGCGAAATCTCTAACAGAATTCGCTATGAACTCCTGTTTTTCTGCACTGGTTATGGGATCAATGAGTTGTTATTTTGTGAGTGGTTGGGGTTCAAATTTCCATCACATATTTACCTTTTATGAATCATTGTTTAGTGTATGTCATGCTTGGTCATCATTACCACCACATTAATTCATTTTGTACTCACTTTTTCCTTTCTTGATTTAACCTTCATGCATTCAAACTAATCACTTACCTTGTCATCCCTGTGAGCTTATTTTGCCACCATTTCCCTATTTTATTTTCGATCTAGCTGCTGTCATAGGTGATTTTCCAATTCTGTCCATAAGTAGCTTGTTGTCAAAGGTCATCTTTTGCAGGTGTCAAAATTCAAACAAGGAAACACTGTTTTGGAGGAGATGGCCACACATGATAAGACCAACAAGGGAGGTTTAGTGGTTAGGTATGAACCTATGGACCTAAAATTGGTCATGGAATATCCCAGTTTTGCAGAGGATTTCACCAAGATTGGCTGCATGAGATTCCGTCAAAAGTTTCAGGGGTACCATGCTCAAGTCTCTAAAGAATTTGTTGTAAATTTTTTTGGCATTGCTTCAAAAGTAGGCATATTGAATTTTACAGTTTCCCCTGAAACTATTGCTCAAGGAACAAATATTCCTAGGTTAGGGGAAGAATGGTTCAAGGCTACCAAGTTTAAAATGCAAAATTGTGATGAGTTCTTGAAGCAAGAGATTGTAGGGGTGGACATGACATCTGGTATACCTAGGAGCTTCCTTAAGGAGAAGTATTCAAAACTATTGTTGGTAATTAAGAAGTATTTTAAATGTGAGGGAAGATTCCACATGATATACTAGTACCATTCCAGAATTCTGCTCCACTTTATAGGTAAGCAACTCTTAGACCTTCCATTCTTCATTTTCAGAATCTTAGGTAAGATGTCAGATAAATTTCAAGATAGACGTGAGAGTAATGAGACATATTTATTCCATCATGGCTTAATTAAGTTGCTGGTTATGGAGGAATTTCAAAATTTGAACAGAGACTGTGCTACGTTTTTTTTTCTAACTGGTTATGATGTGAATGTGATTACTCCAAATAAAACACCCCATTCCAAGACAAGTACTCTAAAAAAGGATAAAGGGCCCATAGTTGAAGCTGAAGTGGAACTTGAAGAAGACACACAACCTGTCGCAGAACCCATGGAGATGGGAGTTGAAAATTTTCAGGAAACAAAAGTGGCACCTCAACCAACATCCACAAGCAACAAGAAAATTTTTTACACAAGGACTTCTAAGAGAATTAGCAGGAGTTAGACAGAAGGATAGGGTAAAATTGAAGATATTTTTTAGGCTATTGAAATTGAAGAGACCCTTGTAGTTAAACCTGTGGAGATAAAGGGAACCAAGATGAAGAAGAAAGGCCTTACTGCAAAAAATCTTGATTTCTCTAGTGAGGACTCTGGTTATGTCTTCAAACCTAGAAAGCCTTTTACTAGGTCACATCTCTCCAAAGGGGATAAATTTGATAAGAAGCAGAATGAAGTAGAAAAAGACATGCAACCCATGGTGGAAGAGATCATTGAATTATCCCCCACAAAAGAATAAATCACTAAAGCACAGAAAGGTAAACATAAAATTACAGAGAGATTTGAAGTGGACATTCTTAAGGAGAAACTTCAAGAGAAATAAACGAGGTCATAGAGACCAAGCTGGAGCTGGAATATTTCAAGAAAGAAATGAAAGAATTGTCAAATTTTAAGAAAGAGTTCAGTAATAAAATCAATTTTTATGATGAGGTTGTTGAAAGGTCCAAGAAAATGCTGACAAGAACATTACCTTTAAATAAAATGATGAAGCACACCATGAGGAGGAATAGATGGCTGCAAGTAGAGAGGAGAAAGCTTCTAAATCAGGTCAAAGAGTTATAAATTCAAATGGGAATGGTGCAGACTGAGCTGAAGAAGAAAGGTCTGAAAATGATATTGGTAGATGAACTTGCTGAAGGTGAAGCTGCTACTTCTTGAGGAGGGTAAGATGTATTTTGAACCATTTTTTCCTTATCATACTTCATATCATCATCTCACACAACCATGGACAATTTTTGGTAGGTGAAAGTGAAAATTTTGAAATCTGCAGTTTATCAGGCAAGTTCATAGCTTACTCCAGGCTTGACGGAGTAAGTAAAAGCATGCATTTAAATGTTTTGACTTATCGGACACCCTTAAATGAGCAGAGAATTCAAAAAATTTGCATAAAATTTCAAATGAATAGTGCTACAAACTTTTCGCTATGGACTTGCATAAAGTCCTCTATTTTTGCTGCAAGGGGGAATTTCAACGTTTTTCAAGCATTTGATGCATTTTTGAAGCACATTAATCATCTGATTGGTCAAAGAGTATCAGTGGAGACTTTTGTTAGTGAGAAAACTCATCATGGAACATGATTGGGCTGCCAACTCATCAATTTTGGACACATCATCAACTATAACGACATATCCCCAAAATCTGAGGAGCAGACCCTAGATGTCAGTTTCACTATTTTATTGTTTAGTTATGGGCATTGCCACCTCAGTAAAAAATGGTGTGGTTTGATAAGTATCATCATGTATGGAAATTAAAAGGTTGTTAGTAAAATAAATAGTCTTAGAGTCTATTAGGTTTTGAACTCTTGTAAATAGAAATATCACTAGATTCCCTCCTTGTAGTATGTTTCTTGTTTAGATAAGGTGTCTTTGGGAGTATTCGAAGGTCTAGCCATCTGGAAGACTACATCTAAATATATCTAATTTTATAAGTAGGAAAATGAGAGGATTAGAGAGGGTTGATTGATGTCATACTACAAGCTACTTTTGTAATATTTTTAAGTCATTAATATACAATTGCAGAAAGCTTCTCTCAGGCCTGAGATTCATCATGTGCTCTCATATGTGTTTTTTTATCTATCTATTTGATGTTTATTTAGTTTTCTTTATGTGTAATAACTTAGAATTCATGGTTAAACATGCTCTAATTTACTGTATGCATATGGTTTACTATTCAAGTTATGTTTTTATGAGAGTGAACACATGCCTCAGCTTCCATGTTAGATATTTTTCATGTAATTGAGTTCCCTCTGACTCCATGCTCATTGGTAGCTATTAATTCACATCCTTCACTTGTATAAAAAAAAAAATTCAAAACACACTCGAGAGTTAGCCATCTTTATTTCCAAGATTTGTCTATTGAATATCATACATTTCTTTGAGAGATCCCTATCATGGTTGTAAAGGCTAAGTTCCAACCAAAAGTGGTTTGAACCAGTTACTCTGAATTGAATTTTGAAGCAACCCATCAACCTCAATTTAGTGATAACACTGGGCATCATGAAGAAACTACTAAAATAAAATTAAGATATGATAATCATACTTATTCACATAATGTGGTAAATGAAGTTTAAAACCAATTTATCTAATCAAGAATAAAATTTGGGGTAAAGGGAGAATAGGAAGAAATAAAAAAAAAGGGACCACTTGAGAACTCTACACTTTCCTCAATTGAAAAATTTTAGGTAGATAATGTGCACAAGTGTTTTAATAGGAAAAAGGGGGGAATATGGGCATATAGTTAATTAGAAATATTAATCGTAAAATAGTTCATTCTCATTAATAAAAGAGGGCGGTGAATAAAAATAAATATTAATAAATTAAAGTAGATATAATTTAGAGAAACTCTATGTGGTAAGAGCAAACAAAAGAATCTCCATCTAAGAGGAAATTTGGAGTTAAATTAGGAGGTAGTTGGGGACCAGACTTGAGACTTGTCAGTTGACTCCAGTAATGAGCAAAAATTAAGGAGTAGAAAATGGGAGTCAAGGGACAACTAGGAGAAGAAATAGATGTTGAGAAATTTAGGGTAGTGTTGACGGGAAAATATGTCCGGCCAACAGTAGGGGATCTCCCCGGTAGAAAGTCCCAATTAGACTTTGAACCGTTTGGAGTAGGGATCCCGTCCGGGGTGTGGGTCCGGCTACCACTTGAATGGCTATCTCTTCAGTCTCTAGCAACCTGATTGAAACTGCAAACATACACTTATTCACACGATACAGAATACATGACTGATGTATCAAACCAATATATGGCACTGTGCGTAGCGAGGTAATAGACAGAATGCATACACTCAGGAAGTGTCGTTAGCAACACATCTATGGGGTATGCATGCAGGATAATCTGACCACCAAAGAAACAGTTCTTTATGGCAAGAATATCCCTTAAATTTCCGAAAGATACAACGAAATGCTAATAAAACAGTTCATTAACATTCATCATAAGAGTAAATAATAAACTTGAGCATCATCAACACAATCACAGATAGCTATGGTGCATGAATGATACTATTAATAACACAGATTCATTAATCAGAAGATATTCTGAAACTGTACGCAGAATACACACAATGTTGTCACGGCTAAACACATCATCCAATCAAAGGGGTTTTAACATGTATTGTATTGCATATATCAAGAGTATGATCCTTTAGTTACAATGCAATATTTCCTTTCAGTCCACAAAAGAGCAGCCCTTTACAATGTGCCCCACAGGGGTATTTATAGATTCAAGAGGCGTCCTTATGGCCTTCCGATGCTTCAACTTCCCGACGGTTCAGCTTCCCTGCGACCTTTGTCACACTTGCGACCTGCGACCAGAAAATTGCGACCTGCGACTTGGTCGCAGGTGCGACCTGCGACCCAGCGGTTAAACTATGGAGGTGGTCGCGTAATTGAAGTTTCTGGATCGTCAACTTTCTTGCCATTGAGGAAATCTCGCCAAGTCTGGTAGTCTGCTGTTATGGGAGCGACAAGAGGGCTTTCCTCTTTTATTCGATGCATACATTCTAGGGCATTCGGTACCAGAGTCTCCTTCTTCTGAGAGATCAGCATTGAGAGGGAGGCAAGCTTGGTGTAGATTTGTACCGGAGTGACAAGCAACCGATTTAGGTTTTCTTGTGATGCCTCGAATTCTGGTGTGGCAGCAGCTTGTCTCACGGGTTGCAGAAAAGACTGAATTTCCTGTTCTACCTGCTCCCAGTATTTAGTCTCATTCAGTGCCCCTAATGACGGAATGTGATGAAGAGCGTTCATAGAGTCAATACCACTGATCAGGTGATTATATGCGGACATCACTTTGTCCAAATCTTTGGCCAGCTTGTCTTTGGACTGCATATTCATCCGAATTTGTACTTTGGCTTCTTGCGTATGACTCCAATCCTTCCTAGGCACATGTTCGGGAGCTTGCTGATACTGTGCTGTCCAGTTCATCATTTTGTCCAACGCCGCCGAGGCTTCCCTGAGCTGCTCGTGCTTCTGTTTGGTTTCCTCTCGTGCCGCTGCCAATGGGGCCACTGTTTGTTTTAGTGTGAGCATTTCTTTGTATACTTGCCTCATGGTCATTTCCAACACATCACACTCTTTCTTGACCGCCAGTGGGACCTCGTTTACTTGGGTGGGCCTACTTTGGAGATGTAGCATCTCACTTTCTAGTCTTGATTTCTCTTGCTCCGCTGCTTTTAGCCTGTTCTGCAAAGAAATAATTTCCCTGCTCATCCTAGTGACATTTTCCTCTGTGGCCGCGGCAAAAGCGGTGCCTGCTGATGCTATCCTAACAGGGTTAGTCCTTGTATCTGGGACTATGTCCTTTCCAATGGCGACCGTAGAGATGGCGGGATGGCCTTGCGCTAAGGATTTCCTTTTCTCTTGCCGTATTTTGAAAGAGAATTGGTCAAATGTCAATCTGGTCAGGTCGAAGACTTCTTCTTCTTGCTCCCCGGGAAAATCATCAACATTGAGGGTAATTTTCGCGCCACCTGAAGGGATATCCAAGGGAGATAGGTCAATGTCGTCTATTAGCTTGTCCTCCTCATCCTGTGTTTGATCCTTTTCCTTTTCCTTTTGCCGGCGCTCGGCCTCTGCCTTGTCATGTTCCTCTTTCTTCCTGCGTTCTGACTCTGCTTCTGCTTCCTTTTCTGCTTTTCTCTTTCGCTCTGCTGCGGCGGCTTGTTCTTCCTTCTTTTGACGATCGACTTTGTCAAGTTCTTCTTTAAGTGCTTGTTCTGCAGCCGCCTGTGCCTCCTTTTCCTGTCTTTCCTTTTCCTCTTCCTTTTTCTTTTTTCGCTCTGTCCTGGCATCTTTCTTACATTTCTCTTCATCTTCCTTCATCTTCTTTTCCTCTTCCTTCTTGGCTTGGGCTTCTGCTTCCCTTTGATGATCTGTGGTGTCAGGCCCCGTACCGGTTTGTGTTTTCTTATCTTTGGAGGAAGAAGAACCTCCAAGCTTATGGCTTCTATCTCCTAAATTCTGGTGATCCTCTTCTTCTCGGTCAGAGTCGATCCCTGGAGCTAGATGTCTTTCTGCGTTGTACCAGTTTCTTTTTTCGTCCTCTGCCGGGCGCTCGACGTGCTGATAACTCCATCTAAAATTGGCCCTTTTACAATGCTCAGGAACTATCCTGACTGGGTCATAAGTTCGGCAATCCAGATTTCTGAAGTGATAAGTTTTTACCTCTTCCCCTTCACGCGCTACTTCTCTGGAGTCCTTGACTGTATAAGCACCAATGGTGAGAGGTAGAGCGGGCCAAGGTTTCTTCTTCCCTTTGGAAAGGACGTTAGAGAAGCCCGAGGTCATCTGGAAACATACCTCCTGCATGAGCACCTTGTCGGTAATAAACTTAGGCAGAGCATGTGGTGCTTTAAACGAGCCAAATACTCGGATGATTGTGAATTCAGCGAATGGGAACCAGTGTGCCACCTGAGCTAGTGTCTCCATTTCTTGCCAAGACATGCAGGGGGTGTCTTGACCGAATAGTTTCCCGTAGAGGGCGGGAATGAATATATGAGAGATTTGCTCGATGTCTGACTTGTACCTGGATTCCCAGAATACCTTGGTCTGCAAATGTATTGCCTGGGTCTGTTCGGAGTCCCAGTTATGTGGCCATCCCTCAACATGCAGCTGGGCACAGACAGCATCTAAAAGATACGAAGCCATATAAAATTCTGATGGCGCTCCCTCATCTGGGGCTAAAGCTGAAGCCAAATTTGTGTGCATGGAGCTCATTAATATACCAGCCCAATTGAACCGAGTGCCGTGTACTGTTACGTGTTCCATAATGGTTGCCCATGTTCCGTTGAAAGTGGTGGCATCTGAACGCCCGTATAATCTGCACAGCATGGCGGCCACTAACTTATACACTTTCCCCAGACTGGCCACCGGGTACTCCTGGTCCTTTTTGATTTTAAATTTATCTGGTTCTACCCACCATTTTCTGATTGTATCAACCATCGGCACTTCATTTGCAGAAAACCATCTCGGGGTGAAGTTTACCTCTGGTTTGGGGAGCGAGTAGTAGACCTGTGCTTTTGAGCTCTCCAACGTTGCAAAAGCTTTACCTCCACTATCTCGGATTGTGAAATTCTTAGGATCCGTATTTTGTATGATCCAGTCTAACATTTCCGGGCACGGAAAGATGGCGGGATGTGACCCTGCAAGGTGCAATTTGGATTTCTTGACCTTCAAATATACTTCCCGGTCCGGGAGATCTTCTGGGAACTCCTCTTCTGGGATGGCGAACTCGCGGTATACTTCATACCACCTAAGGTTGTCCTCCTTTGCGAAGGTGCAAAGGGTGTCTCTGTATATTGGTGGAGGAGATGTTTGTATGTCTGTGTCTGACTCTTCCTCCACCACCTGCCTACTTCTCCTTCGAGATACCCGGGGTGCCATATTGCTAGAGTCGGAGAGGACCGGTACCGTGTCTACTCTAAATTCACCTGTTGCATTCAAGACAGAATCCCAGGATAAGAAAGACATGATGATAATGGCTAAATAAAGTCTACACATGCAAAGTTTAATTGACTGTTCTCTGGGAGTCGCTAGGTCGCTGATTCACAAAAGGGACTCTTACGTGACCTCACGACCTTGCGACTAGGTCGCAGGGTCGCGGAGTTGCTAAAAGGGAGTTTTTCGACCTTGCGACCTTGCGACCTAGTTGCTAGGTCGCAGGTCGCACTTGAGCCTGCCGGGGGGTTTCGCGCGCGCGCGGTTTTGCGGATAAACTTTCCCTACAGGGAAAAATACGCGGCTTGAAAGGGTCTAAATTGACAATAAGGCGTAGCCATGAGGAAATGGGTAAGAGACGGGTGACCCTAGGGTTCATGAGAGACAAAACAGTGATAAAACTCAACAGAAAAGACCTAAATCCTCTCAGCAAGTAAATAAGACCGTGGGGAGGCTCAGTAATGGCAAGAAATGCTTAAGAAGGAAACATAGGGAGGAAAAGGCAACTTACCCGGAAGAAAACGCGCCAGTCGACCTGTGAGAGTAATTCCACGGTTTTCGCTGCAAGCTACAAATGCGACCTAGCGACCCAACCTTATATAAAAAGGTCGCACGTGCGAGTACTAAATGAGGTCGCAAGTTGCAAGTTTGCGACCTTGCGACCTTGCGACCTTAAGGTCGCTGGGTCGCAAAGGTCGCTGAGTCGCTAATTCCCTTAATACTTCATTTTGCGACCTTGCGACCTTGCGACCTTAAGGTCGCTGGGTCGCAAGGTCGCAAATTGCTTGACTTCCGACTCTTGCGACCTGGCGACCTCTGCGACCTTAGGGTCGCAGAGTCGCATAGGTCGCATGGGTCGCAAATCATGGATCCGCGACTTAGCGACTTGCTCTTAAAAACTTTACTTGGATTTTTCCTTCTTTAGTTTCAAAGGGGCTCCAAAAATTTTGAAGTGCGTGTTATGATTTCATGTATTTTTGGAGGGTGTTGTAGGAGCTACAACAGGTAGCTAGATTAAGTGTGATTTCTCTAAAATTTATAACTGCTTTTGATGTTATTCATTTCAATTTGTAGTATTTAAAATTATCTTCTTCTTCTATTAATTATTATGGTGTTCTTATATCAAATAGTTACCAAAACATGAAGATCAATAAAACAAATGGGCACAATATGTAGGCTGCTAGCTAGGGCCAAAACCTCTCCTAGAGAGGAAAACCCACAAGAAATTCTTCTCTTCTTAAAGAATCTTTAAATGACGAATTCCAGAACCTTATAGACCCAAGAATGAGACCCCTCCAAGACAAAGTCAACCTTCCTTTATATGAGCTTCCTTTCGCAAAAGTCAACACTAGTCAAACAACTTCGAACTTCTGATTTCAGCCTCTATTTCAAAATTTGACTTTTGCTTTAGATTTGCAACTTTTTGACCCTCCTGCAGCAGCTACAACTTCGCACGTGTGGGTGTTAGAGGCTGATTTAGGCCTTCTCTCTTCTCCGCTTGGATTGATATTATTTACTTAAATATTCAACCTTAAAACTTGACCTTCTAGCATCAATATTTTGACTTCTTGATCAGGAACTTCTATGTGATCTTGTAACTACAAAAAACCTAACTACAATTGACACATGTGAGATAAAGAGGCCCAAAAAATTTGATTTTATCTGTCCTAACTTTTTCACTCCTTTTCACTGCTCTTTGTTCTTCGTATCTTGCCTTTTTAATTCTTCCTTATTGTGATCAAACTTTTTTAGATGCTCTCTTTCAAATGAGGTCGAATGCACTTATATATACACTTTCTATGAGGCTTGAATAACCCTTAATGAGGCTGACTTCTGCTTTGTAGGCTGACTTGGTCTTGGAGGGACATTTTGACATAACTTTTAATCAAATAAATTCTTTTGACTTGATACAAGATGCCTAATAGGGTCTATTACATATGAAAATGACTCTTTTTGACTTTTTGACTGTATGACAAAACATAGAAGCACACAATGGGTGCTTTTACCTAAAACAAATTAACCTTGTGCATGAAACCCATGCTTTAGAATATATTTTCTTTATCTTTTACATCAAATACATAAAATAAAGAATACATAACATATTACAAAGACCGAACCTAGGTAGAAATTTCTACAATAGGGAGTTATGTCGTGGTGAGAAAAAATATTATTTTTGAATTAAAATTGAAGTAAATAATTTGGAGAGTCTTGGTGAGAGGGTGTGTTAGGTCCCTATATCACTATTATAGTCCCTTATTATTGTTAGTGTAAACCCCTTATTGTTATTATTGTACCATTGTAACCCCCATTTTGTTATTATTGTGCCCTTAAATTATTATTGTTAGGTCAGCTAGGATTACATTGTGGCCCACTAGGATTACATTATGGCCCCATGGACTCCTATATATAGAAAGGAGGTTTTGTAAATTGTATCATCCAAGAATTGTTCATTCATGTAATGTACTGGAGGTTTCCCCCTCGAAGTGGCTTATTTATAAGGCGTTGCTATCTCATTTCTTCTATTTTTGGAGCTGGTTTCACAACATTTGGTATCAGAGCTTTGGATTCTAGGGTTTCGCTGCACCAAACAGGTTATCGTGGAATTTTTGCTATAAATTTTTTTATACGAAGTTTCAGAAGCTGAAATTTTTAGGGTGAAAAGATGAAATCCTAAGGAATATTTTCTAAAAATTCCAGATTTTGGTTCGCAATATTTTCGGAGATATGATCTGTGCAAGTTAGGTATTTTTTAAGGCTCCTAAACAGGTCATCGTGGAATTTGCGCTATAAATTTTTTTCTACTGAGGTTCAGAATCTGAAATTTTTATGGTGCGAAGCTGAAATCCTAAGGAAACTCATAAAAACATTTCAGAGCTTGGTTCGCAATATTTTTGGAGATATGAGCTGTGGAAGGTAGTGCTTTTTCAGGCTCCTGAATTTCATCTCAAAGAGGTGATCGTGGGAAAAGTTCAATAACTCTCTCTCTGAGCATCAGATTGGAGTGCCGTAAAAATTTGTCACAAGTACACAGACTGTAGTTTCTTGGCTATCAATTTCAGAGGCGAAGGAAGAAACAGTGACACGTGGCAAGCCGTACAAGTTCGCTATACTGAACCAGTCCATAATTAGGTCATTGTGGGAGATTGGACATAACTTTGACTTGGAGAATCCAAATCAAGTCAGACTTGTGGCATTCAAAAGAGAATTTAGAGGGTGACTTCAGTGCTGAATTTCAGATATTGAAGAGCCACAATCACATAGATAATCCAATTTCAATATCGAGCTCCTCAAAAGCAAGTAAAAGGTGTGTAATTTTTTTCCAAATTGCATAAGTATTGTTTGAAGAATCAAGTTGAATTGATTGCAAGGGCATATTGTAGAATAGATATCAGTATTGGATTATAAAATGGCCCCTAAAAAAAATTCAACACCCATTAAGCCTTTGGAAAGCTCTACTATGAATCATGAAGACGAAGAATGGCAACATGACATATCAAAATTACAAGAGCAAGTGCAACAAATTTCGCTCTCGCAAAGAGCAACAAAAAATGACATGGAAGTTTTGAAGAAAGGCGTGGAACTAAGATGGACGGTTTGAAGAAAGGCGTGGAATCTAAGATAGATGGCATGGAGGCTGGCATGGAATCTAAGATGGATGACATGGAAGCTAAGATCGATGAGAAAATGGAAAACATGAAGAATGTTCTAAAAGCAGACATGGAAGTTTTGACAAAGTTGATACAAGAAACATTTCCTAATGGTGAAAAGATAGTAGAAGACGTCATGATGAGAACAAAATAAATTTTAATCGTGATTTCATAAACTCTAATGTTAGCGGGAAGAACCACCATATTCCAAAGATGGATATGAGGAAGTTTGATGGAAAGGATCCTGTAACATGGATACTACAGATGGAGCAATATTTTGATCTCCATAACGTGCAAAACACAAAAAAGGTACGCATTGCAACTTTACATTTAGAACAAAATACATTTGTATGGTATCGATGGCTTTGCTCCCGTAAAAAAATTGTCACTTGGTCAATTTTTACGGAGGAAATCATAGCACATTATGAGGATACAAAGAGCAACACCTTCTTTAGCCAATTGATAAATCTCAAACAAAAGGGTTTAGTGGGGCAGCACATTGAGGACTTCCAAAAATTGAATATAAGGGTAACTGATATTCCAGAGGAACACAGGATTGATCTCTTCATAGGCACTCTAAAGGATAACATCCAACATGAAGTTCATGTTTTGGAACTCGATTCATTGGAGAAGGCATTCAGGTTGGCAAGAAAAGTTGAATGTAAAATTATGGCGACAAGGAAGCCTACCACTCAATTCTATAAAGAAGGAAGTGTTGCTACGCCTAGATTTCCACAACCTACAAGGTTGACACCATAACAATTGGAAGAAAAAAGAGCAAAAGGGCTTTGCTACAGTTGTGATAGCAAATACACTAAAGGTCATAAGTGTGCTGAGAAGAAATTATTTTACATAGATTGTGAAGAAGAAGAAGAAAATGAACAAGAAGAGGATATACACCAGGAACCACCCCTAGAAGAGGAAGAAATGAATCCGACCATATCGTGTAATGCACTGGCAGGAATTAACACTCCTCAAACTCTCAAGATAGAAGGACATATAAAGAAGAAAAGGGTAATAGTGTTGATTGATTCAGGTAGCACCCATAATTTTATTCATTATAAGGTAGCCAAGGAATTAAATTGTTTCCTATACCCAGCACCAGAATGTCAAGTGATGGTTGCAAATGGAGGAACTATAAATTGCTCTCGAAAATGCCATAATATCAAGCTAACCATGGGGGAATATGTATTGACTAGTCCAATGCTTTCCATTCCTATGGGAGGTGCTGATGTTGTATTAGGAGTATAATGGTTACAATCTTTGGGGACGGTAGCTTTTAATTTTCAAGAACTTTTCTTGAATTTTTTTTCAGAAGGAAAGGAAGTCGAATTACGGGGTATTGAAGGGAAGCCGGGAAGGATAATAAGCTCTAATGTCATGACAAAGCTTCTAAAGAAAGAACAACGAGGCTTAATTGCACAATTATGCTCACTAGAAGTTCCGACATCAAAATCATCTATTTCTGCAGATCTCCAACAAGTCTTGGACAATCATTCCAAGGTGCTTGAAACTCCCAAAGGACTCCCACCTATTCGTGATCATGATCATGCTATTCATTTGATTCCAGGAAGTGTTCCTCCAAACATCAGGGCTTATAGATATCCTTACTTCCAAAAGAGTGAAATTGAACGTATGATTGCAGAAATGTTAGAGGCGGGTATAATTCAACCTAGTCAAAGTTCTTTCTCTGCTCCTGTAGTATTGGTACACAAGAAGGATGGATCATGGAAAATGTGTCCGGATTATAGGGAGCTCAATAATCTCACCATTAAAGATAAATTTCCCATTCCTCTGATTGATGAATTATTGGATGAATTACATGGAGCAATTTATTTTACCAAGTTGGATCTTCATTCAAGATATCATCAAATTAGAATGAAGATCGAAGATATTCCAAAAACAACATTTCGAACTCATGAGGGTCATTATGAATTTTTGGTCATGCCTTTTGGCCTTACCAATGCACCTTCTACATTTCAAGGGTTGATGAATTCCATTTTCAAACCCTTCCTTAGAAAATTTGTGCTAGTATTTTTTGATGATATACTAATCTACCGCAGGTCTTGGAAGGATCGTGTTGAACATGTTGACAGGGTGCTCAAACTATTGCAGGAGAGACAATTATATGCAAAAACATCTAAATGTTTCTTTGGAGTACAAGAGGTGGAATATTTATGTCATATTGTATCTCACGAGGGTGTGAAAGTAGACCCTAACAAAATTAAAGCCATAAAGGAATGGAAAGTCCCCACAACCATAAAGCAGTTGCGAGGATTTCTCGGGTTAACAGGGTACTATCACAAGTTTGTTAAGAATTATGGGAGAATAGCAGCACCTCTAACAACATTATTGAAGAAAGATGCATTTTCATGGACTCCTGAAGCAACTAAGGCCTTTGAACATCTTAAAGTGGCAATGTGCCTAGCACCGGTCTTAGCTACGCCAGACTTCACAAAAACCTTTATTGTGGAATGTGATGCCTCAGGAAATGGAATTGGTGCAGTTTTAATGCAGGAAGGAAGACCCATTGCTTTTGAAAGTCGTCCAATCAAAGGAAAGTATTTACATAAACCTATTTATGAGAATGAAATGTTAGCAATACTGCATGCACTAAAGAAATGGTGAACTTACCTAATGGGGAGACACTTCAAGGTAAAAACTGAACATGATAGTCTTAAACACTTTTTGGAGCAAAGACTATCTTCAGAAGAGCAGCAAAAATGGGTCACAAAGATGTTGGGTTATGACTTTGAAATAATCTACAAAAAAGGAAAGCTTAATGTTGTTGCAGATGCACTCTCAAGAAAGAATGAAGAGGTGGAAGCATTGCTTTGTGCCATTTCTATTATCCAAACAGATTGGATAACCGAAGCAAGAGATGAATGGAAGAAGGACAAAGATGTATGGACACTCATTCAAAAGTTGCAGCAAGATCCTAGTACATATGATACATTTAGTTGGAAAAATGATTCCTTATGGTACAAAGATTGCCTATATCTTTGTAAGAATTCCCAACTAAAAACAAAAGATTCTTCTGGAATTGCACACTTCTCCTTTAGGAGGACACTCAGGATTTTTAAAAACTTACCACAGGGTGAAGAAAGATTTTTTTTGGGATGGCCTTAAATCTGATATTCAAAATTTTGTGACGGAATGTTTGGTTTTCCAGCAGAATAAAGTGGAGACAATTAAGACCCCGGGACTTCTACAACCTTTATCCATTCCAAGTCAACGTTGGGAGGAGATTTCAATGGATTTTATCACAGGTTTACCTAAGTCTGAAGGAAAGAGTGTCATCATGGTGGTAGTTGATAGACTCACCAAGTATGCACACTTTTGTGCATTATCTCATCCATTTAAAGCAAGTACAGTTGCTACTACATTTATGGATAGAATTCAAAAGCTACGTGGAAGCCCAAGGGTTATTGTGAGCGACAGAGATCCCATTTTTACTGGAAATTTTTGGACGAAGTTATTTTCTTGTTTGGGTACTCAATTAGCTCATAGCTCATCTTATCATCCTCAATCTGATTGTCAAATTGAGATAGTAAATAAATGTTTGGAAGGATATCTTCGTTGTTTTTTATCTGATAAACAAACACGATGGGTCAAGTGGTTACCTCTCGCTGAATGGTGGTATAACACTTCTTACCATACTGCAGCAAAAATGAACCCATTTATGGCACTTTATGGATATCATCCACCATCCATCACATCATATTTAAGAGAAAATTCGAAGGTTCAAGCAGTGGAAGATCACATCGAGCATCAGCAAGAAGTTCTCCAACTCTTAAAGGATAACCTGAATTTGGCACAAAATCGAATGAAACAACAGGCAGATCAACATCGTAGAGAGAGAAGTTTTGATGTAGGAGATTGGGTATTTTTACGGCTACAACCATACAAACAAATGTCCCTCAAGCAAGCTAAGAAGGATAATAAATTATCACCAAAGCACTATGGTCCTTACAAGGTGTTGCAAAAGATTGGTACTATGGCATACAAATTGGAGCTTCCTGCTTCTTCGCGAGTACATCCAGTTTTCCATGTTTCATGCTTAAAGAAGGTTATAGGTGAAAATCTTCTACTTCAAACAATATTGCCAGAACTTGATGAGGAAGGAAAAATCATATTGGAATCTTCTAGTTTCCATCCCTTCGGTGAACGATACTTCGGGTTACATAAATTTCCACTACATGTTTATTGTATTGCATTAAATATTATAGTTGAATTACAAATGAATTGAATTTAAAATGTTATGTGTATTTCACATTGATGTGTGGTTTATTATGTGATTCACTTATATCTTTTTCTCATGGATAAATGGATGTCAGATGAAAATTCTTAATTTTTCTCATTCCTAGTAATAAACTATCTTAAGATTATCTCTCTATTTTGTCAAAGAATATATTGTTTCTTGTATTCCTTAAATTTTTATTTGCCCATGTTTCATGTGGTTAATATAAGAAATGGTGTTATATGGGTGGTACTTACATTTTAGTGTAGGGAAAATGAAGAAACTCATAAATAATAGCAAGAATTTTGTACATTTGGTTGTGAAAGCAAAAGGTGTCGAAAAATATTATGCCTTTAAGGATTGTGATCCTTCTCATAAGAATGAATTAGTTAAACTCATCTCTAATTATGATGAGTTATTCCAGGAACCTGAAAGATTGCCTCCTAGGAGGGAGATATGACACGAGATTCAACTGCAAGAAAATGCCCCTCTGCCTAATGTTGGTATTTATAGGATGTTTATATTGAGAATGTGGAGATAAAAAGGCAAGTTGAATAATTGATTGAAAATGGAGTCTTTAGGCCTAGTTCCTATTTATGTGGATCTCCTATTGTGGTGGTACTTGTTATCACTCTCCCCAAATTCCCAAGGTTGAAAATAGGATTGGAGAAAGGTAACCATAGACCAGGCTTTAGGTCAAGTATCTAGCCATACTAGGACCAGAGAGGGCTCTCTCGTTATCACTTTTTCAGAAGGAATGAATGAGTATCTAATGAGCTTAGGCTAGGTATATAAGCTCAGTAAATATGGTTTATTTGATGTTTTTAGCATTAGAAAGAAAAATCAGTGAGTAGATTGTGTATAAGGTTTTTAGGTCTGAACTCCAAGGTGAATTTGCAGAGTATATGTGAGGCTAGATAGGTAGTTTGAAATAATTTTAATAGGTCATTGAGTATAGGATGAAGTAGAAGAGAGTTCGAATGAGCACTGAGGTGAATTTACTTATTTTAGAAACAAATAAACATAACAATGTAAACCTTGTCTAAAGCAGTGCATGCATAAACATGATTTTTGCTCATAAACTTATAAGATAAACATGTATGAATAATAAGACATGGTATTAAGCATGGAATGATAAAAATACATAAGAAAAAAATATTCTCAAATGAATACCACAAGTATTTCAACACAATTCCTGCAAATCTGTCTCTGATTTCATTCCAAATTGCTGATTACAAAATCTCCACTGCAACATGAGACTATCCAACCCAATATAAGAATAAAGAGAGTATTATTATAGAAAATATGGACTATGACACCTAATCAGGTTGAAATCCCATCCAAAAATGGATCATAAATACACAATATGAGTCATTTCCTAGATTATAGGGAGGTTAGAAACAATTCCCTGAATTTTAGCTATGAACTAGGAGTGCTTGTCCCTTACATTAATTACATATTCCCTCATGACAGGAGACAAAAACCAACTCAATAAATATAATTCCAACTCACAGGACAACAAAACCTCGAATTTTTGACAATTTCTGAGCTTGAAAAGTGTCCTGAGGAATCCGATGCTGATTTGTGACATTTCTGACAGAAGGGTAACAAAAATTTGCAGAAGATTAATAGAACTTTGGAGGCACTTTTAAGAGTCCAAATCCACTTCAGAAAGAATGGTCAACTAGCCATATGTGTCTACTTTACAAAAAAATTTAAAATTTTCAAAATTACCCATCAAAAGGCCTTCAAAAATCCATTCTCCTAAGATTACTCCAAAAGCGTAACAAAGGGTCCAAAAAGGTGGCAGAAACATGAAAAATGAGTGGTTTTTGAGCCTTTTATCCAAAATTACATCTTTTCATGCCATGGGGGTTCCTGATATGCTATGTTCTCATCAAAATACATCCATCCATGTATCATCATTTGGATGCCCCCAAAATAAGAGTAACAAAAGTTTGTTACCCTTCTGGAATGCAGAATTTCCAGAATTGTGCAAAAATCACAAAAAATACCAAAATTGATAAAAAGTTCTCAAAATTGGTTCTATGGAACCTATAAGTGATGGGATAAATATCCAAATAATATTCAGCCAATAATTCCAAGCTATCCTTCTGTTTAAGCTTAATTTGCGCCTCTTTTAGCCTTTTCTTCAATTGTTTCAGCCTTATTTGAGAAATGGTGTTCCTGATGCGACAGTGGTTTTCCATGTGTCTTTGCAGCTTATTGTCCCTCTTAGCCCTCTTCAAGAGCTTCTCCAAAATCTCATTTACTCTTGACAACCAAAGTTGTATGTCTTCATTAATCTCCATGGAAATAAGCTCATTAAAGATCAACTCTTCAAGTGGATGAGTTGACTGTCTTTCTCGCTCCAATTCCCTTTTGAGGACTCTTGTTTTTGGTATTCTTGTTTGTGTTTCAGCCTCCATGTCCTGTATTTTATCAACAACAATAAAATCCTTAACTTTACCTCTGTTTTCCTCTATGTCTAACTTCGGCTTGCTTTGTAGGAGTTGATTCATTTTCAATTGAAAATTTTCTTGCTACAAGAAAGTGATTTGGGAGTTAGCAATGGAAAACATCTTCTTCAATTCTACTATTTCCTCATATTTTTCTCTAACGATATCTTCAGTTGAACTGACCTCCACCTCCTCCGGTACCTCAACCTCCAATGGCATTGATTCACTATGCTGATGCAAAAGATGCTGCTCCTCTTTCTAACATTGTCCCACACTAGTGTCAGGTGTAAGAACATTCTTGGCACAATTGGGCACAAATACTTGTCTCCTCCCCTTCTCATAGGTGTAAGTATACTCAACAACCATAGGACCATGTGAAATTTGAGTTGGCATGCTAGAAGAGCCAACCTCCATTGGCTGTGTTGATGATGTACTATGAAATATAGAAGGGCTAATGGTAGGCGTTGTTGACAATCTCTCCAAGAAATGTTCCCAAGTCATGTTGATGGAGGACAGGTGATGAAACACAATGAGCTTTATTAGACCATGATGAAAAATACTAGTGTGATGATCTTGTCTTCTACTTTGAACCTTCTCACTCATCTTAATCGAACTCCTATACAAATAATATGGAAAATCAAGTGTTTTGACAGAGGTGAAATGGATCAAAAGTCTGATATGATATCTATAAAACCTGGAGAATCTTCATTCACATGTGAAGTACTAATTCATTATGAACATCATCAAAGGATCATACTTGTTTCCAAGGTGTCTGAAAGGAAATAGGTAGTCTGGATCCTCTCTAGCACGAGGCTTAAGAAATTGTTTGTAGTTTTCAATGTCTAACTCTATGCCTTTGAACAACTTCTCTCAATGAGAAGGGATACTTGTTGCTAAAGAAATTAGGTATGATGATAGGTTTATCCCTATACCTACAATAATGACCTTTCCCATGTTGTAGCTTGCTGCAAATAGGCTGGTCAATTGAAGATGATACCCCTCTTCCATGAGCCTTTCACAAAATCTCAAACAATGAGCTCTCTTAAAGCATCTTCTGGCCAATGGAGAGGCATTAATTTCATGCATTATGAAGGGTTCTAGCCTGAGGTTGTGCCCTCCCTTGAAGCTCTTCTTATCACTTTAAATTTTTTTTGTCACTGGAATGATGAAAACCCTAGACTGTTAACGAGATGGGTGAATGTATGGAAATATGGAAAAACAAAGTGTAGGAAATCATGAGTTTAGAGGATGAGATGAAGGATCATGAAACTGAGAGAAATTCTAGAAAAAATTCAGTAGGTTGATTTGTGTGTTAGATCCAATTTGTGGGTGGAATGAGGGAAAATGAGTGCAAGGAAGGTGGAAAAATGACAAAAACACAAGAAATTGCCAATGTTGACTGTGAGAATAGATAGTGTAGAAGTGATGTAGGTTTAGAAGGTGAAATTAGGGCCATGGAGCTGAGAAAAAATTCAAATAAAAATTCAGTGGATAGACTCAACATCTTAGGTCCATAATGAAAGAGGAATGAGGAAAAATGGATGTGTGGAGGATGGCTAAATCTAGCAAACGCAAGAAATTCCAAGGTTTTTCACTGTGAAATAGCTAGAATCTAGGGTTTGCTTGAATTTGACATGTTAGGAATAGGGTGGATGATAGAAATTTGGGGACAAGGTGTATGAGATATGTGTGTTAGGGTTTTATATGTTAGGGTTAGGCTCTAGGTAAGTAAGGTAGGTTAGGTTTTGTTAAGTTAATTTTTTTTTATATACATTGAAAAGTGACAATATGGAGAAAACATAATGAGAATGAAAATGTTTAAAAACCCAAATAATTCGACCAAAAGATGGCATGAGAGATGAATATTTACCTTTTATAAAGGTTACACAAGGAAATAGATACAATATTGATCTGGTTTGGAGGTTTTTGGAGCTCAAGATAGAAAACTGCTTCTCCTATAGAAGCGTAACAAAAATGGAGGAAAGCGTAACAACGGTGGAGGAAAAGAGTAACAATAGTGGCTGCGCAACGCCTACGCAACACCTGTGCAGTGCTCAGAAGCATAACACTGTTGCATAACACCCTACATAAGCGTAACAAAGGTGCCTAAAAGCGTAACAATAACTGTTTGAAGGGTAGCAAATGGATTTTTAAGTGAATTTGAGCCTTGGATTTTGGAGTTGAAACACCTTTGGAGGGAAAGTGAGGTAGATAGGTGCTCTCACACATATTAAAGGGTAAAAATGAGTGCAAATGATTTATTTTTTTTCCTTTTATAAGCTTGAGATGCCCCTTTTACCTTTTGACATTTGAAATGACTCTTTGAACTTTTTACATTTGGAAATGACCTTTTCAAAACAAGAAAAATTGTCTTCGACATTTGGGAAATGACCTTTTGTCTTTGAGTGAGATAATAGGATAGAATGGAAATATTTAAACCTTTGACACTTGAAATGAATTTTTGGTCCTTTTAATGAGACATCAAGAAAAAAATTATCCTTTTAATGAGACAATAGGACATAATTGAGTTGCTTGAAATTTTTTGACACTTGAACCATTTGAAACAAGACAAGTGGTCTTTATTTAATTTCCTAAACATGATATCTCCCTCTTTAGGGTTTTATGAGTGGGATGAAAGGTTAGAGCCTTGTTTTAGGTGACAATTTGAACATTTTTCAAAGGCATAAATGACCCTAGACAGTGACCTATATGAGGTGGAGTGACATAAACCTAGAACTTTTAAATGGTGATGATGTAGATGACCTTGATAATGATGGCGACGATGAATGAAATTAAGGAGAAACATATTTGACCTAGACTTCTTCAGTGATCAAAATTATTTTTCTGAAAACTTTTTTGAGAAATTAAAAAAAATTTGACCTATGACTTTAGGAAAACGACTGAAAGAGTTATTTTTGATCACTGAACATTTGGACACTAACATTGGTTCTAGCTGGGGATGGAAGCTCCTTCAGGAGGTGTCAAGAACGCTGTAGACCCAGTAGCCTCATCCGTTGGGAAATGGAGTCACTGCAGCTACAATCCTCAAATTGATTCAAATCAAACTGAAAACTGAACTGTACATCATCAACTGCAAAATCTATTGGAAACTAACACTGAAAAATATGCTCAGAATGTTGAGATTATTCATTACACCTTACCTACTCTAACTGGTCCATAAATCACATTATCAAGTGAAGTCGAATATCCAATGTAACCAATCAAGTAAATGAATACCTGATTGATGCTTGTATTTAGCTCCACCAGGCATAAAGAAATATTAACTAAATGACAAATAAAAATGAAATCTGAGCCCAAAACCTGTGTTGGTGAACAAAAAAAACTCCACCATTTCTGATGCTTGAAAAGGGCTGCCCAAGGGGTCTTGAAAATCATGAAACATTACCTCTTGTTGATCAGTGAAAAGAAGGGAGATGCTTTCAAATATAGTGGATGATTATTCTGCTTCATTTGGTTGATCCTTATTAAATAAAAATGCAGTAATGTGATCTTCCATATCATCCATATCATCCATATCAAAGACAATATTTGTATGCTCTTGTAGATCTTCAATTGGGGTAGCCAAATCAACATCAACACAAATATCTACAAGTGGATTTTCATGTGTATCAGAAAGATAATTGTCTTGGCTCTGAAAAAATTCTACATGTTGATCCTTTGAAGGATGCTAAACATTTTCATCAAACTCAAAACAACAAACCTATTGTACACTATTTTTTATCTCAACGGATAAATCACGACTCTTTAGAGTTTATTTACAAGCAAACTCAAAATTCTAATCTACACATATTTATTCTTGAATTAAAAACTTAGAAGAGGAAAGAGATGAAGGGTAGCTGGACAAAACATCTTCATATATATCTTGATTGCTTGAAGTTTGGCATGACTATTGAAAATTATCATCAACTTCAAAATATGGAAGATCAATGTCATCCTTTGAAGAATTATGCTCAAGTTCACTGTCATCCAGGGTATAATCCATGATCTTCTCATGGAAGTGAAAATGGTTTTCATTCAAAGCATCCAATATTTCATCATCCATAAAATCTTCATTGCCTTAAGCACTTTCTAGCTCTAGAATAAAATTCTCAAAGTGATCAAAACAATCCTCAATCAAAGGCAAAGAAGGATAGGTTTCTCTATACTTCTCAAAAAATATTGAGTGAAAATCCTTGAGAGAATAAATACAATAAAGAGGCAAGATTTCATACCAAAACCATGCATTTTCTTCTAATGTGATCATGAATATCTTCATTAAACAATATTCATGAAAATTAATCTTCAACTTACGCACATGCATATGAAATCTTATTAAATGAAGTGTAGCATCATCACATTTTCCATCTCTGAATTTTGGTAAGTATGTTTTCCAATCTACCTAAGGCATAGGATTTGGAAAGCTCGAAACATGATATCGATGCATAGGAGCATACCTAGAATTCCTTCTTGTAGTTGAATCCATCTTGAAAACAATGAAGTCACCAAAAATTTCTTCAAGCTACTTGGTTTTGAACAATGGAGTCGCCATGAAAACTCTGAACTTTTGGGTTCTTTGACATTGGAGTCGCCAGGTGAAAGATGTACAACCTTTCTTGTGACTAATCACTATTCACCATAAAAAATCAGAGATAATATTTGTCATTATTTCCCAGGAAATATTTAACCTTCTCCCCTGACAACGACGCCAATTTTTTTATCACTCTCCCGAAATTCCCAAGGCCAAAAATAGGATTGGATAAAGGTAACCACAGACCAGACTTTAGGTTAGGTAGCTAGCCCTACCAGGACCAGAGTGGGATCTATCATTGTCACTTTTGTAGTTAAAGGAATGAATGAGTATCTAATGATATTAGGATAGGTATATAATCTTAGTAAATAGGATTTTTTTGATGTTTTTAGTGTTGGATAGAAAGATCAGTAAGTATACTGTGTATAAGGTTTTTAGGTCTAAACTCCAAGATGAATTTGTAGAGAATATGTGAGGCTAGATAGATAGTTTGAAATAATTTTAATGGGTCATTGAGTATAGGATTAAGTAGAAGAGAGTTTGAATAAGCACTGAGCTGAATTCATTCAGTTTAGAAACAAATAAACATAGCAATGTAAACCTTGTCTAAAACAAAGCATGCATAAACATGATTTTTTCTCATAAAATTAAAATATAAAAATATATGAAGCAAAATACATGGTATTAAGCATGAAATGATAAACATACATAAGAAAAATAGATGCTCCAATGTATACCACAAGTATCTCAACACAATTCCTCCAAATCTGTCTCTGATTTCATTCCAAATTGTTGATTACAAAAGCTCCACTACAATATGAGACTATCCAACCCAAAAAAAGACTAAAGAGAGTATACTTAAAGAAAATATGGACTATGAAACTTCATCAGGTCAAAATTCAATCCAAAATGGATCATAAATACACAAGATGAGTCATTTACTAGATTCTAGGAAGGTTAGAAACCATTGCCTGAATTTAGCTATGAACTAGGAGTGTTTTCCCCTTTCAATAATTACATATTCCCTCATGACAGGAGGCAAAAACCAATTCCATAACTCTAATTCCAAATCATAGGACAATGAAACCTCGAATTTGTGACAATATCTGAGCTTGAAAAGTGTCCTCAGGAATCCAATGCTGATTTGTGACATTTCTGACAGAAGGGTAACAAAAAATTGCAGAAGCGTAACATAAATTTGGAGGATTTTGATGCACTTTCAAGAGTCAAAATCCACTTCTGAAAGAATGGTCAACTTGTTGAACCTCTAATTAAACTGAGAGGGGGGGGGTGAATCAGTTTAATACTTTCCTGATCTCTTAAAACTTTTCATTAAACTTATTTACACCTTCATTTCAAACTCTATTTGATGTGAGAGTAATGTTAGAATGTAATCAGAAAGTATTAGTTTAATAGAGTAGTAGACTTAATATGAGAGCAGCAGGTATTAAGCAAATGATACATATCAGATCAATACATAGATATCATGCACAGATACACCAAATTTAAGTGGAAACCCATAAAGGGAGAAAACCACATCTTATTATTGTTGTGATGCAAAGGCAAGCTCCAACTCCCTCTCACCACTGTTTTTCTGCAAGCACCAACCTACAGGAGGCTCCTACCTCAATTCTGCAAGCTACAACTTGCAAGGAAGCACCAACTCCCTTCAGTTTTCTGCAGGCACCAACCTGCAGGAGGCTCCAACCTCAGTCAGCTACAACTGACAGCTATCAAGTTACAACTTGATAGGGAAGCTCCAACTTCCTTACTCTTCCAAAAGAAACACACTTGCTGATTTACCTTGGATATCAGCTCTGTTCTGTACCTTCTTCTCTGTTGTTCATCAACTCTTATATCAGACCTGCATCATCTCTGCTCAGCCCCTTCTTCTTCTTTGTTCAGCTCCTCCTTATTCACATTCTTCTTGCAGCTTGCTTATTCTCTTCAACTCTCTTTAATTCTGCTGCATACTCTCTTCTTCTCTCACTCCTTTTTCGTCAACAATCTCCCCTTGGATATTACCCTGTTTTATACAAAAATAGCTTCATGGCTGTTTGTATTCCACTGGGAATTCGAAATGGACAGCCATGTCTCTTTGCCTTCTGCCTTCTCATCTCTTTTCAACTCACTCAGAAAAATGTAACTGTAGGTGCTTATTTTAATATTACAGTGGGATATTTGCTCTCTTCCGGAGACTTGCCAATGCATCACAAACAATAAAAATAATTAAAACATTTACATTCGAATTACAATTTGAACTCCAGCTCACTCATTTTGTCTCTTGGCTTGCTGCGCATTTGTCTTTTCTCTAACTGTCTCTTTGTCCCTTTCTCTTCTCTGTATGCCTTTCTGTTTATGGTTGCTGCGTAACTCCTGAATTTATGAACTGCATTTTTATTTTATTTTTATACCAGCGCTTTATATATAAATGAATCTGCTGACTGTAATTCAATCCTTTACACGCAGCAAGTGTCTTGTTGATGTGGCGAGTTCCGCAGGCCGGAACATACATATATTACAATTGTATTACATTAATAATCGCCCTCCCGTTAAGCTGAGGCCCGTGGGTCTACAGACCACACGGCATGTTTTAATACAACCGCAACCATGTTTTATATATCTCACAGCAATTATTTTATATAAACAATCGCCCTCCACCTTAAGCCGAGGCCCGTGGGTCCACAGACCACGCGGCACTTTTCAATACAATCGCAACAATTGTTTTTATATATATGTATTTATATATAACAGCGCCTTCACAAATTTCCGTTTGCGATTAGAACTGGAACTCAAACACTTGTTAATCATAGTTAATAAGCCCATCGGGTCCGGGCTTCAATCAAATGCAATCGGGGTGCATAATAGAAAAGTTCTGATTGCGATCAGAACACAAATGCGATTTGCATATATCAACTCCCGCTTATAAATGGATCAGGTCCACCACTTCAATCGCAGCGTTTTACAAATTCGTGCGATTGGAACTCGGATGCGATTATCAATTAACTGTGGTACATAACTCGATCGGGTCCGCCACTTCAATCGCAGCGTTTTACAAAGTCGTGCGATTGGAACTCGGATGCGATTAGCAATTAACTGTGGTACATAACTCGATCAGGTCTGGCATTTCAATCGCAATCGCAACTTTCTGTTGCGATGTTCTGCTGCCCTTGCGATCTCCGATTGCGATTGGGTGAGGGTCCCACTTTATATTACTTCCTTTCCATTGATCATAACACGCTCCACTTAAATATATATCAATGTATATGCCTTGGACCATTGCAGAATATGAAATGAGTGACATTTATATGTATTGTGATGGATATTATATATATATATGTGTCCGCCAGCTGGTTAGGCGATTCCTGGAATAATGTTTATGAATTATGTTAATTCTATACCGCCGGTTGGAGTGTGTGATTCCTGGAATTTGGTTTTGCATTATATGCGTAACGCTCGGCTTGGGGTATGACTCTCGGAATTATATATCTGTCCTCCGGGTTGGGCGATTCTCGGAATTATAATAGCTCTCTACCTCTGTCTCTGCCTCTGCTCCGCCGGTTGGAGAGTGCGATTCCTGGAATTTTGTAACTGCTCTCTGCCTCTGTCTCTCCTCTGCTCCGCCGGTTGGAGAGTGCGATTCCCGGAATTTTGTAACTGCTCTCTGCCTCTATTTCTGCTTCTGTCACTCTGCCTCTGATAACGGTTCTTCACTGTGCTTCTATGACTGTTACATTTTGACTTTCTTCTTGCTGCCTCTATTGCTTTCGTTGTGCCTCTTTTGCCTTCCTTTGCTACATCGCTACCTCTTTTGCCTGAGTGCTGCCTCCTTTGCCATCATTGACAATATTTCCAACAGTATCCCCCTTTGGCATTGATGGCAATCCACTTTCTCTGTTTTCTTTCTCTTTCTCTTGTTGCTTGCTCTTCCTGTTTGCTATTTGTTCTTCCTCCCCCTTTGACATCAATGGCAAAGGATGACTCCTCATCCCTCCATATGGGTTCTGTCGTTGTATTTCCTTTCTCTGAGTTACGTTTAGGTCCTCTTCTGCTGAAATTGGACTATGCTGTGTTTCATTTGTAGTGCCTGTAATATGTGCTAGATTGCAGACAGAGATGATGCATTTTACGACTGAAAGGTTCTTGTTGCTTCTGAATGCTGATAATACTGAGATTATGCTGATAATATTGATAATGCTGATAGTTCTGATAATGCTGATCCTGTGGACTTGTTTTATTCTTATCTTGCTTACAATTCTCCCCCTGAGACAGTACTTTCTTTTCATATTAGAGAATAGTATCTACAGATACTACCCCTAGTTTGTCTCTCAAGTATTCGAATGGTTCTCTGGCAAGTGGTTTGGTAAATATATCTGCTATCTGTTCTTTCGTTGATACATAGTCCAGTTTAACTATCTTCTGAGCCACTTGTTCTCGGAGAAAATGATACTTGATTGGTATATGCTTAGTTTTTGAATGAAGCACAGGATTTTTAGATATACTTATAGCACTTGTATTATCACATTTGATTGAGATAGGTTCATTAATGCTTACCTTCATGTCTTGAAGTGTCTGCTTCATCCACATGACTTGTGTGCAACATGTTGCTGCTGCTATATATTTTTCTTCAGCTGTAGACAGAGAGATGGATGTTTGTTTCTTGCTTAGCCATGCCACCAGACTTTCTCCTAGATAGAATGCACCTCCACTTGTACTCTTCCTATCATCTACACAGCTGGCCCAATCTGCATCTGTGTATGCTGTCAAGGTGAAGCTTTTGCCTTTAGGATACCAAAGCCCATATTGTGTAGTTCCTTGTAGATATCTAAGTATTCTTTTTACTGCCAGAAGATGGTTTTGTTTAGGTGCTGCTTGATATCTTGCCACTAGTCCTACTGCTAGCATGATGTCTGGTCTTGAAGCTGTCAAGTACAGCAGGCTTCCTATCATGGATCCGTAGAGTTTTTGATCTACATCTGCAGACCTATCATCAGCACACAGCTTGCATCCCGTGATCATGGGGGTTGTCATTGGTTTGCAGTCCTCCATTTTGAATTTTTTCAACATTTCTTTTACGTATTTTTCTTGAGAAATGAATGTGCCTGTGTTCTTTTGCTGAATTTGCAGTCCCAAGTAGAAACTGAGTTCTCCAATCATAGACATTTCAAACTCTGTTTTCATCTCATCAGCAAACCCTTTTGCTAGTTCATCTTTGTTGCTTCCAAACATAATTTCATCAACATATACAACAACAATTAGGAGTTCATTTTCATGCGCTTTTATGTATAGATTGTTGTCTACTCCACCTCTCTTAAAACCCTGTTTTTGCAAATATTTGTCCAGTATTGAGTACCAAGCACGAGGAGCCTGTTTCAGTCCATATAGGGCCTTCTTCAGTCTGCACACATAGTCTTCTTTGTCTGTCAATGAGAAGCCTTCTCGTTGTTCCATGTACACTTCTTCTTCTAGATCTCCATTAAGAAAAGCAGACTTTACATCCATTTGATATACCTTGAAGTCTTGGTAGCATGTAAATGCCAGGAACATTCTGATAGCCTCCATTCTGGCTACAGGTGAAAATGTTTCATCATAGTCAAGTCCTTCAATTTGTGAGTATCCTTTGCAGACCAGCTTGGCTTTATTCCTGATTACTTGTCCTTGCTCATTCATTTTGTTTTTGAATACCCATTTTGAACCAATGATATTTTTCTCAATAGGTCTAGGAACTAGGTCCCAGGTATTGTTCTTCTCAATTTGGTCCAATTCTTCATTCATTGCTTTTACCCAATACTTGTCCTTGCTGGCTTCTTCAAATTTCTTTGGCTCTATTTGTGATAACATGGCTATGTATACTTCTTCTGTTTGTTCTGCTAGCCGCCTTCTTGTCGGGACTCCTGCTTTCTTGTCTCCTATGATCTGATCTTCAAGATGATTCTTCTGAGTGTATCTTGAGGGGGTTTTTGAGCTCAGCTCTGCATCATCTGTTGTCTTGCTTGTTTCATCATCATTCTTGTTTTCCTCTTCATGGTTGTCTGATGGACTGCAACAGTCTGTATTTCTTGTATCGTTTGGAAGTTCTTCATCAAATCTCACATCAATACATTCAACAATTTTCCGAAGAGTCTTGTTGTAGCACCTGTACCCTTTACTTTTGGATGCATATCCTAAGAATATTCCTTCATCTGCTCTTGCATCAAATTTCCCAAGGTTTTCATCATTATTCTTTATGTAACACTTGCTACCAAATACTCTGAAATGTTTTATTGAAGCTGGCTTTCCATGCCATAGTTCATATGGAGTCTTGTCACTGCTTGGCCTTAAGTGAGCTTTATTAAGGATATGTACTGCTGTGTGCACTGCTTCTGCCCAGAAAGTTTGAGCAATATCATTCTCTTGCATCATGGCTCTGGCAATTTGTTGAACAGATCTGTTTTGTCTTTCTGCTACTCCATTTTGCTGAGGTGTTCCTGCAATAGTGAATTGTTGTTTTATGCCATGTTCATTGCATAGGTCAGCAAAGTCATAATCTGTAAATTCTCCTCCTCTGTCTGATCTGATACATTTTAGTTTGCATCCTGTTTGATTTTCAGCTAAAGCCTTGAATATATTAAATTTGTCCAGTGCTTCTGATTTATTCTTGAGAAACGCAACCCATGTCATTCTGGAGAAATCATCTATTATTAGCATAAAGTAGGACTCTCCACTTGGTGTTTTGGTTCTTGCAGGTCCACACAGATCCATGTGCACAAGTTGCAGTGGTCTTCTTGTTGATAACTCTTCTTTAGATTTAAAGGATGTGCGAGTTTGTTTCCCAAATTGACAAGATTTGCATATAGTAATTGAAGGCCTCTTTATTTCTGGCATATCTCTGACAGCTTTCTTCTTGCTTAGTCTGATGATATGGTCAAAGCTGAGATGTCCCAATCTCCTATGCCACAACCATGACTCCTCAAGTTTGCTAAGATGGCGGGCTTCATCTTCCTCTTTCACTATGTACACATTACTTTCTGTTCGAACACCTTTGAGTAGAGTTTTTCCTGTTGTGCTTGATCTGACTACACAATCTTGTGCTCTAAAGAGAACTTCACAGCCTTTATCACACATCTGACTGACACTCAGTAAATTTTCTTTCAACCCATCTACATATAATACATCTTGGGCCTTTCCTCTGCCATTGTCTATGCTGATTGATCCTTTTCCCTTGATCTTTCCTGATTTGTCATTTCCAAAAGTGACATTGCCCGATTTCTTTTCGTCAAGAGTTAAAAACTTGTTTTTATCTCCTGTCATGTGTTTAGAGCAGCCATTGTCCAAATACCATTGACTCTTCAAATCTTGAGCAGTTAAAGCCAAGTCACATTTATTCGCCTTCTTTATCCACTGGAGGCCCCCTTTTGTTTGGTATCTTTTGTGAGGTGATGAATTATATCCCTTTAGAGAACACTTGGAAGATATATGCCCATTTTGATTGCATATACAACATTTGATTATAGTTTTTGCGGAATTGTGAGCATGAACAAAATTGCTTTGACATATAAACCTCCTTGAGGTATTGAACATCAGTCTTTGTCCATACTTTCTACATTCAATAATTCTATGGCCAAAATCCTTACAATAAAAACAATAACCATAGAAATTACTTGCATACCTGATGTAAGGTTGTCTCTTCCATGCTTGCCTCTGTTGCTGGTTTGAATCATTCTTCCTTGCATGACAATATGCAGCAATGTGTCCCTGCTTGTGGCAGACATAACAGGTGGCATTCTTCATAGGAGGGAAGAATCTCCTTTGATGGCTTCCAAATTTGACATACTCGGGAGCATATGATCCTTTTTCTGTTATCTTAGTAGTTATTGCATTCTTTGTTACTAGAGGTTTCTTCTACTCTCTGTCTCTCTTATTGCAGATTTCTTCTTTTGTAGGAATTATTTGAGCTACTTCCTCATCCTTCTTTGCTTTTACAAAAATAATCTCTCTGTCAACCTTTTCTTTTCCTTTACATGATTCTCCTTCGTAGCCTATTCCAGTCTTTATCATAGGGGATCTTTGAGCAACCAAAATTTCATTCAACTTAATAGAGCTTGTTGTTTGAGAAGGGTATATAGAAACTTTCTGTTGAGCTTTTTCTAATTTCTTTCTCAGACACAGAATTTCTTCTTCGAGCTTCTCTTGTTCTCGAGTTTTATCTTTGATTTGCTGAAGTAACATATCTTCTATCTTCTTGGCTTCTTCAAGCTTTACCTTCAGCTTCATGAGGACTTCTGAATTTTGTTCTTCTTTCACACATTTTAGGAGAATCTCTTTTTGTTTTCTGCATTTTAGTTTGAGTCTTTCAATCTCCTCCAGAGCACTTCTTAGCTCCCCCTCAAGGTCTACTTCCCCTTCTTCTTCTTCATCTTCTAGTAGGAGTCCCTCAAGATCTTCTATGGCCATCAATAAAAATTCCGAGGTTCCTTCTTCACTTGAGGGTTCATCTGAGTCTTCAGATGCACTGCTGTCTTGCTGAGCATAGAAGGATTTTCTGCTGAATTTCTTTCCTTTCTGCCAGTTCTTTGATGTGTCTTTCTCTGATTCTTGAGCTTGATTTCTTACTTTCTTGTGAGGACATTTAGCAGCATAATTTCCAACTCTTCCACAGTTAAAGAATTTGAAGGGAAGTTTACCTTTGTATCTACCTGAGCCTCTATCCAATTTCTTGACAAATTTAGCCTCTTCTTCATCAGAGCAGGAGCATATGTCTTCCTTTTCTTCTTTCTTCTTTTCTATTTTGAATGTTGCCTCCCTTGTGCTTGACTTCTTCTGTGGGAGCCTCATCTCATATGCTGTAAGATTTCCTAGTAGCTGATTCATGGTCAATGTCTCCCAATTCGCTGTCTCTTCTATTGCAGATACCTTGGGATTAAATCTAGATGGGAGTGATCTTAGAATCTTTTGCACAACTATACTTTCTGGTATGGTTTCTCCAAGAGCTTTCACATTGTTAACAATTTCTGCAACTTTTAAGAAGAAGCTGCCAACATCTTCATCATCATTCATTTTTAAGTTTTCAAACTGGGCTCTATATACTTGAAGTTTGGCAGTTTTTACTTTCTGGTCTCCCTCATGTATGTCTTCAAGAGTATCCCATATTTTCTTGGTGGTGTCTTTGTGCATTACTTTAATAAACTCTGCTTCACATAATCCATTCAGGATGGCATTCATGGCTTTTGCATTAGCCACAAAATCTTGTTTTGCGTCCTTTTCTGAGTCAGTTGCCTTCGGGGCATATCCTAATTCCACAGTAGCCTAGACTTCTATTCCTAGAGACATTATGTATGTCTTCATTCTGATTTTCCAGAAAGCATAATTTTCACCAGTGAAGAAAGGGGCTTTATTGGTTGAGCATCCTTCTTTACTAGCCATCTTGGGAACCTAGGATCTCCTTTTAGTTGTTAGACTTGTACAAAGGAACCCGCTCTGATACCAATTGTTGAACCTCTAATTAAACTGAGAGGGGGGGTGAATCAGTTTAATACATTCCTGATCTTTTAAAACTTTTCATTAAACTTATTTACACCCTGTCAAAACTTATTTAGCGTAGAGTAGAACATGAATGTAATGTAAAGTATTAGTTTAATAGAGTAGTAGACTTAATATGAGAGCAAAGATGTATACAAATGATACATATCGTATCAATAAGGAGGACATTAAAAAATACATATACCGTATATAAGGGAAACCCACAAGGAGAAAACCGCATCTTATTATTGTCAGGATGCAAAGGCAAGCTCCAACTCCCTCTCACGATCGTTTCCGTGGGCAGGCACCAACCCGTGGAGGCTCCTACCCCCACCCCGCAAGCTACAACTTGATGTGGAAGCACCAACTCCTTCTGGCCACAGCACTAAACTCTGCCGGTGAGGCTCGAAACTCGGGGCCGCCCATAATCCACAAATTATCAAGCTACAACTTGATAGGGAAGTTCCAACTTCTTACTTCTTCCAAAGAACAAAAGAAACACACTTGCCGATTTACCTTTTGGATATCACTTCCGTTTCCGTACCTTCTTCTCGTTGTTCATCAACTCTTATCAGACTCCGCATCATCCTCCGTTCGCCCTCTTTCTTCGTTTCTACCTCTTCTCCTTCTGGCTCAACATTCAATCATTCTTCTTGCAGCTTGCTTATTCTCTTCAACTCTCTTTAATTCTGCTGCATACTCTCTTCTTCTCTCACTTCTTTTTTCAATGCAAGCACACGCACCGTCTCCTGGATATTATCCCCGTTTTACACAAAAATAGCTTCATGGTTGTTTTTATTCCACTGGGAATTCGAAATGGACAGCCATATCTCTTTGCCTTCTGCCTTCTCACTCCTTTTATCAGCTTACTCAGAAATTATAATTGTAGGTGTCAATTTTAACTTTACAGTGGGAGTTTGTTTTCTCTCGGAGACTTGCCAATGCATCACAAACAATAAAAACAATTAACACATTTACATTCGAATTACAATTTGAACTCCAACTCACTCATTTTGTCTCTTGGCTTGCTGCGCATTTGTCTTTTCTCTAACTGTCTCTTTGTCTCTTTCTCTTCTCTGTATGCCTTTCTGTTTATGGCTGCTGCGTAACTCCTGAATTTATGAACTGCATTTTTATTTTATTTTTATACCAGCGCTTTATATATAAATGAATCTGCTGACTGTAATTCAATCCTTTACACGCAGCAAGTGTCTTGTTGATGTGGCGAGTTCCGCAGGCCGGAACATACATATATTACAATTGCATTACATTAATAATCGCCCTCCCTTTAAGCTGAGGCCCGTGGGTCTATAGACCACGCGACATGTTTTAATACAACCGCAACCACTTTATATATATATATATATATATTTATATATAAACAACAGCTCTCCACTCTTAAGTTTAAGGCCCGTGGGTCTATAGACCACGCGACATGTTTTAATACAACCGCAACCACTTTATATATATATATATATATATTTATATATAACAGCGCCTTCACAAATTTCTGTTTGCAATTAGAACTGGAACTCAAAACACTTGTTAATCATAGTTAATAAGCCCATCGGGTCCGGGCTTCAATCGCAACGTTTTACAAAGTCGTGCGATCAATCGGAGAGTTCTGATTGCGATTGAGATTCCGGATGCGATTTGCCTATATCAACTCCCGCTTATAACATTTTATCCAGCGATTTCAATCGGCAGTCATGCATCAAGTCAAAAGTATTGGAACTCGGATGCGATTGAACCTATTAAATCCATCGTATAATGCCATCGGGTCCGCCACTTCAATCGCAGCGTTTTACAAAGTCGTGTGATTGGAACTCGGATGCGATTAGCAATTAAATGTGGTGCATAACTCGATCGGGTCCGGCATTTCAATCGCAATCGCAACTTTCTGTTGCGATGTTCCACTGCCCTTGTGATCTTCGATTGCGATTGGATGAGGGTCCCACTTTATATTACTTCCTTTCCATTGATCATAACATGCTCCACTTTAATATATATCAATGTATATGCCTTGGACCATTGGAACATATGTAATGCGCTCTATGTATACTCCTGCGTGGGTAGCGATTCCCGGAATGAGATTTGTTTTATGTATCCTTCCGCCTGGGGTTAAGCGATTCCCGGAATTTTCTGTGTTTATTTGCATTACATTGCTGCTGGAGTTAAGCGATTCCCGGAATAAGTTTTGTATGTGTTTATATATATTCTTTGCCGCTGGAGTGAAGCGATTCCCGGAATATGGTGTATATGTTATATGTAACGCCCATCGGGTAATGATTCTCGGAATTATACATACGACTGTATCTGCCGGCTTGGGCGATTCTCGAAATTTTATAACGGCTCTGCCTCTACCTCTACTGCTCCTGTCGCTCTGCCTCTGCCTCTGCTTCTTTTCTGCCTCCATTGTAGTCGCTACTTCCTTTGTCTGTCCTGCTGCTCCTGTCGCTCTGCCTCTGTATTCGACTATTACACTCTGACATTCTTCTTGCTGCCTCTATGTCTTTCACTGTGCTTCTTTTGCCTTCCTCTGCTTCAGCACTACCTCCTTTGCCTGAGTGCTGCCTCCTTTGCCATCAATGACAATATTTCCAACACAACTATCCCTGTGGTAAACTATATTCTTTAATTTTGAAAAATTACCCACGAGAAGTCCTTCAAAAATCCATTCTCCCAAGGTTAATCCAAACGCATAATAGAGGGTCCAAAAAGTTGGGAGGAACATGAAAAATGAGTGGTCTTTGAGATTTTTCTCCAAAATTACAACTTGTCATGCCATGGGGGTTCATGATCTATGATTTAATCATCAATATACATGCATCCATATAAATAAATAATCATTTGGATGCCCCCGAAATAAGAGTAACACAAGTTTGTTACCCTTCTGCAATGAGGAATTTCCAGGATTGTGCAAAAATCACAAAAAATACCAAAATTGATAAAACCTTCTCAAAATTTTTTCTATGGCACCTGTAAGTTATGGGATAAATAGCCAAAGAGGCTTAAACCAATAACTCCAAGCTATCCTTTTCTTTAAGCTTCATTTGTGGCTCTTTTAACCTTTTCTTCAATTGTTTTAGCCTTATTTGAGAAATGGTGTTCCTGATGCGATAGTGGTTTTCCATGTGTCTTTGCAACTTATTGTCCCTCTTAGCCCTCTTCAAAAGATTTTCCAAATTATAATTTACTCTTGACAACCAAAGCTCTTTGTCTTCATTAATCTCCATGGAAATAAGCTCATTAAATGTCAACCCTTCAGGTGGATGAGTTGAATGTCTTTCTTCCTCCAATTCCCTTTTGAGGACTCTTGTTTTTGGTATTCTTGTTTGTGTTTCAGACTCCATGTCCTGTATTTTATCAAAAAAAATAACCTCCTTACCTTTACCTCTTTTTTCCTCTATGTCTGACTTGGGCTCGCTTTGTAGGATTTTATTCTTTTTCAATTGAAAATTTTCTTGCTGCAAGAAATTGATTTAGAGTTAGAAATGGAAAACATCTTCTTAAATTATGCTATTTCCTCATCTTTTTCTCTCACTATCTCTTCAATTGAGCTGACCTCCACCTCCTTCGATAAATCAACCTCCAATGGTGTTGATTCACTATGCTGATGCAAAAGAGGATGCTCCTCTATCTTACATTGTCCCACACTGGTGTCAGGTGCAAGAACATTCTTGGCACAATTTGGCACAAATACTTGTCTCTTCCCCTTTTCATAGGTGTGAGTATACTAAAAAATCCTAGGAGCATGTGAAATATGATTTGGCATGCTAGAAGAACCAACCTCCATTGGTTGTGCTGATGATGTACTAGGCAATATAGAAGGGCTAATGGTAGGCATTGTTGACAATCTCTCCAATAAATGTTCCCAAGCCATGTTGATGGAGAACAGGTGATGCAACACAATGAGCTTGATTAGACCATGTAAATTAAAAATACTAGTGCGACGATCTTTTATTCTACTTTTAACCTTCTCACTCATCTTAATCAAACTCCTGTACATATAATATGGCAAATCAAGTGTTTTGACAGAGGCGAAATGCATTAAAAGTCTGATATGATAGCTATACAACTTGGAGAATCTTCCTTCACATGTTAAGTACTTCATTATGAACATCATCAAAGGAGCATACTTGTTTCTGAGGTGTCTGAAAGGAAATAGGTAGTCTGGATCCTCTCTAGCATGAGGCTTAAGAAATTGTTTGTAGTTTTCAATGTCTAACTCCATGTATTTGAACAAATGCTCTCAATGAGAAGGGATACTTGTTGCTGATGAAATTAGGTCTGATGATAGGCTTATCTCAATACTTGCAATAATAACCTTTCCCATGTTGTAGCTTGTTGCAAATAGGCTGGTCAATTGAAGATGTTACCCCTATTACACGAGCCTTTCACAAAATCTCAAACTATGAGCTCTCTCAAAGAATCTTCTAGCTAATGGAGAGGCATTAATTTCATGCATTGTGAAGGGTTATAGCCTAAGGTGGTGCCCTCCCTTGAAGCTATTCTTGTCACTTTCAATTTTTTTTGTCACTGGAATGATGAAAACCCTAGTGTGTTAATGAGATGGGTGAATGTATGGAAATCTGGAAAAACATAGTGTAGGAAAGTGTGAGTTTAGAGGATGAGATGAAGGATCATGAAGCTGAGAGAAATTCTAGAAAAAATTGAGTAGGTTGAGTTGTGTGTTAGATCCAATTTGTGTGGGGTGTCAAACCAGGAGGTAACTCCTCAAATCAGAATGTGTATTAGCTGAAGAATGTACATGCTCTTATAGATGGGAGGTGAGGCTATTGGGATTCATCTCCCAATGACTCTTGGCCTTCCTTATTTCCTAATATTAAATAATATACAAAAATACATATGCACACCCATCCATAGGATTAGGTGTCAACATTCCCCTCTTTAATCCGAAGGGATGTTGGTGAGTCCAAGCATCGATCTGAACTTTTCAAACTTTTCTCTTCCAAGTGCTTTGGTGAAGATGTCAGCAGTTTTCTCATTTGTGGAACAATGATGTAGATGGATGGTTTTACTGAACACATGCTCAATTAGATGGTACTTCTTTTGTATTGATGTGCTTTGTTCGATCATGGAACTTTGGGTTCTTGGCCAACTTTATTGCAGAAGTGTTGTCGATCAAGTAGTGTGAGTGGAATACACTTGTTTCCATCTCGCAAATCTTCCAGGATTTTCCGGAGTCACACAATTTTCCTCTTCGTTGCTTCAGTCACGCTGGCCATTCTCGCCTGGGCTGAATTGAACCGACCGTTTGCGATCTCCATGAGACAAACTTCCTCTCGATCCAAGACTCATGGTGTAACTCGTAGTAGACACCCCTGTTCCCTCACCCTGCTTTTCGTCTTCATCAATGTCCGAATCGCAGTATCCGCCGAAGTTGAAGTCGTTCGGTGTAGGTTTGAGTCCAAAGTCTTGAGTCCCCTTCAAGTACCTTACCACTCTTTTTGCAGCAGACCAATGTCCTTCACAAGGTTTTTGCATGAACCTTGAGAGGATTCCAACAGCAAATGAAATGTCAGGTCTGGTGGTGGTCAGGTAGATAAGACTTCCTACAAGCTGTCTATACTTAGTTGCATCCTCAAATTCCTTCCCTTCAATAGATGTGAGCTTCAATTTTTGTTCCATTGGAGTGCTTAAGGGTTTACAGTCATCCATGCCAAATTTGTTCAAGAGATCTCCAATGTACTTCTTTTGAGAAAAAAATATGAATTTAGGATGTTGAATTACTTCAATACCCAAATAGTAATGAACATGACCCAAATCAGTCATTTCAAAACCTTTCTTCAACTCTTTCTTCATGGATGCAATATAGCTCTCATTGTTTCCTGTTATCAAAAGATCATCTACATATACCACAAGATATACAACTGCTTTTCCAACTTTCTTAACAAACAAAGTTGCATCATCAAGATCAAAATGTTTGAAGTCAAGTTTCAGAAGATGCTCGGTCAATTTCTCATACCAGGCTCGTGGTGCTTGCTTGAGGCCATACAGGGATTTTACAAGTTTGCAAACTTTGTGTTCTTGACCCTTTATCACAAATCCTTCTGGCTGGGACATATAAACTTTCTCCTTTAGATCTCCATTCAAGAAGGCTGTTTTTACATCCATCTGATGAACTTTCCATCCACTCTGAGCTGCTAAGGCAAAGAGAGTCCGGATGGTGGTCCATTTTGTTGTGGGAGCAAACGTTTCTTCATAATCAATTCCTTCCTTCTGTGCGAATCCTTTTGCCACAAGCCTGGCCTTGTGCTTGTCAAGTGAGCCGTCTGCTTTGTACTTGTTCTTGTAGACCCACTTACAGCCAATTGGTTTCGTTCCCAAAGGTGGATCAACCACCTTCCAAGTGCCATTCTTTATCAAGGCATCATACTCCTTCTGCATCGCTTCTTTCCATTCATCATGAGAAGCGGCTTCTTTGAAGGAAGTTGGTTCATGATCTGTAGACAAACTCAATTCACAATTATAAGAAATATCCATATCAACAGGGGAATCAGAATTATCTACATCACCTTCGATTTCTTGAGTGGAACTTCTTGTTCCTGTTTTTCCAACCTCATCAAGATGAACATCCTCCAGTGTCTTTGTCAGCCATTTGGGGGGACCTTTCTGAGATGGCCCAGGCTGGTCACTTGACTGAGTTGGGATTGATTCAAGATTCAATCTCCTAATTCTGTCGATCACATCATCCAATGTGTCATCCGTGGTTGTTTCTTCATGTGGGGGAGAGTGTGGTTCAGGAAATGATTCCACAGTTTGATTCAATATCGGAATCCCCCCTTCAAGGTGTGGAATCACATTATCAAATTGTTTGAAAGACTTTGCATGTGTGAATCTATCCAGGCGATCAAGTTGCCGCTCAACAACCTTGTCACTCTTGGATGATTCAAGAAATATGACATCTCTTGCTATCACAAACTTCTTATTTGCTTCATCATAGAGACGACATCCTTTGGAGGTATTGGAGTACCCCAAGAAGATACATTTTCTGCTTCTAGCACCAAGTTTGTTCCTTTGACCCTTGGGTATCAAGGCATAACAGGTGGACCCAAAGACCCTAAAATGCTTTACCGAAGGAATGTGGCCATGCCACATTTCAAAATGAGTTTTGTTTCTAATTGAACTTGAAGGACACCTATTCTTTATGTAAATAGCACATAGAACTGCATCAGCCCAAAACATCAATTTTACATTCTTGAAAAATAACATGGAGCGGACCATATTTAAAATGGTTCTGTTCATTCTTTCAGCTACACCGTTCTGTTGTGGATTATATGGCATAGTTGTTTGATGTTTGATTCCATGTTGATGAAGATAATTTTCAAATTCGTTTGAAGTGTATTATTTTCCATTATCAGTACGTAGAGAGCTAATATGTGTTTGTGCATCATTTTCAATCCATGCATGAAAATTCTTGAAAGTTTGAAAAGCATCAGACTTATTCTTCAGTAAGTAAATCCAACACATTCCGGTGTAGTCATCAATAAATGTCATCATGTATTTGTTTCCATTTGCAGAAGCAATAGGCATAGGGCCACATAAATCTGAATGAACAAGTTCAAGTTTCCTATGTGCTCTTGAGTGTGAATCATGCAATGGCTGTTTGCTATGCTTTCCTAGAATACAAGCATCACATTCCTTAGGTTTTCTAGGAATTGTAGGCAGTCCATCAACACCATTTTTCTTCAACAAACGAAGGTTGTCATAATTTAAGTGCCCAAATCTAGCATGCCATAAAAGACTTGATGGAAATGTACCTTCATCATGATGTGAACTGAATGCAAAGTTTTGAGCATGAGCAGATGAACCTTTCATCTTCAAGAGTCTCCCTTCTTCTATTCCCTCCATGACAAGTGAGTGATCTGATGCTGATCTGACCTCTGCCTTGCCATCAAACAAGTGAACTGAGTGTCCTTGCTGCCGGATTTCGATCAGGGACAGCAAGTTTCTCTTCAACTCCGGGAGGTATAGAACCCCATGTAGGATATGATCAGGAAGACCAGGCAGTTTAAGCCTGAATGTGCCAAGCCCTGATTGCTTGAGTTTGGATTTATCTGCGAAATATACTGCTCCATCAACTTTGTTAGTGAATTCTTCAAAAAAATCTTTTCTAAATGTCATGTGACATGTTGCTCCTGAATCTAGCAACCAATCATCTCTCCATGAAGTAAATGAAACATCAAATAGGTTTTCAGTTACTCCATTGTTACAATGTGCTAGAATAGAATGAGCTGATTCAGCTGGTTTACCTTTGTCTTTGTCATCAGTTTTACCTCTATCTTGATTTGTTTGCTGCTGAGCTTTAGATTGTCTGCCCCCCTTTTCTCTGAAGTTTCTTCTTCTTCTTCTGTCTTCTCTTCCTTTGGATGGACCTGAATCATGTCTCTTTTCTCTCTGTGCCAAGTAGGCAGCCTCTTTAGAAGATGAAGGGACTGTCATCTTCTTTTGAAGGAGGAGAGAAAAAAACTTTGCTGGAAAATTTCTCTTGAAGGAGAGAAAACAAAAAAAATCTTTTGCTGGAAAATATACTCAATTTAAAAGGACAGAAACTCTTTTGCTGGAAAATAATTCTGCTCAAAAACTCTTGCTGAAGACTGAATTTAAAAAAAAATACTCTTTGCTATAAACTGAATTCTGCATAAAAAAAATATATATGTATATTTTTTTTTTTGTTTGGGGAATAAAAAACTTGTATGTGAAAAGTCGATATGGAAGGGAGGGCGATATTGTGAAATGGTGGTGGGGGGGGGGCGGTATATAAAAAGAGTGAAATGGTATTCAAAAGAGGGGGCGGAATTATGAATGTGGGAGAGGCATTAGAATGATGGGCGGTATATGAATGGCAGTATTACAATGTGGAAACTCTGATACCATATGTCGACAGTGTTATATGTAAGGTGGTAAAAGGGCGCAAACAGTGGTGAACGGATATTACAAAGTGGTATTGTATATAACCAAATGATATCTTATATAACCAAAATATGTCGGCGTGTATTAAAACAACGTGATATATAAATGGTGTGACTGTTATATGACAGTCGGACTGTATATGCGTGGAGGGCGGTAATGTGATACCAACATCGTTTAAATATGGAGCACAATACAGCGTATATGAAATCACAATACAACCATCGATAACACCATGTAATGACAGCGTGGTATATATATAAGAGGTGTGGTATATGCAAAGGGCGGTGGTATTATAACGTAGAGAACTGTATTTAAGAGTCGAGGGCGTAAGGGAGCCGAGTAGAGATCCGACTTGTATCTTTTTGAACGTGAATGGAGCGTATTGAATGGAGTATGCAAGCGGGTGACAGCAGACAGCGTTGGATATAGTATATGTGGACAGCGTTGTAACTTATGCAGCGTTGAAATGACAGGCAGCGCTGGTGGAGGGCCGACAGGCCACGTATATGGTGAGTCGATGGATATATATTAAAAACACAGCGTAATATGGATGTGCGTTGCAGGTATAAGAGCGCTGTTGATATATGGAGGCCGAGAGACCGGGTTGAGGAGTGTTAGAAGTGAGGGGGTAAAAAAAACTGAACGCTGTATTCAAATGTGACAGAGCGCTGTATTCAAGAGTCCACTGGAACGAGCAGAAGGGAGGGCAGTAATGGAGAAATGAGGGTCGGTTGGGAAGAGCGTTAGGTGAATATGTAATGAGAGGGCGCAGAGTTTTGAGGGAGAGGCGTTGGGTCGGTAGGAGGCCCAAAGGGCTGTTGCAAAATTTTTTTTGAAATTGAATCTGCAGAATGACAGAGTTGCAGGACTGCTGGAATTGCAGAATGGCAGAGCCTGCAGTTTTCAGAAGCTGCAGGAGCTGGAGCTGCAAATGTCAGGAATATTAGAGAAAAAAAAATGCAGAATAACAGTCTAGAAATTAAGAGCAGCAAAAAACTATTAAAAAATATTGACTGAGCAAAGGATAGGGAGTTACACCACAGGGCAGAAATGCCAATTGTGGGGCTGGCTCTGATACCATGTCAAACCAGGAGGTAACTCCTCAAATCAGAATGTGTATTAGCTGAAGAATGTACATGCTCTTATAGATGGGAGGTGAGGCTATTGGGATTCATCTCCCAATGACTCTTGGCCTTCCTTATTTCCTAATATTAAATAATATACAAAAATACATATGCACACCCATCCATAGGATTAGGTGTCAACATGGGGAATGAGGGAAAATGAGTGTGAGGAAGGTGGAAAAATGAAAAAAACACAAGAAATTGTCAATGTTGACTGTGAGAATAGATAGTGTAGAAGTGATGTAGGTTTAGAAGGTGAAATGAGGGCCATGGAACTGAGAAAAAATTCTAAGAAAAATTAAGTGGATAGAGTAGCATCTGAGCTCCATACTGAAAGTGGAATGAGGAAAACTGGATGTGTGGAGGATGGCTAAATCTAGCAAACACAGGAAATTCTAAGGTTTTTCACTGTGAAATAGCTAGAATCTAGTGTTTGCTTGAATTTGACGTCAGGAATAGTGTGGATGATAGAAATGTGGGGATAAGGTGTATGAGATATGCGTGTTAGGGTTTTAGATGTTAGGTTTATGGTTTGGGTAAGTGAGGTAGGTTAGGGTTTTCCAAGTTAAATTTTTTTTTTTTATATATATATTGACAAGTGAAAATATGGAGAAAACATAATGAGAATGAAAATGTTTAAACACCCAAAGAATTCAACCAAAATATGGCATGAGAGATGAAGACTTACCTTTTATGAAGATCACACAAGGCAATAGATACAATTTTGAGCTGTTTTGGAGGTTTTTGGAGCTCAAGATCAAAAACTTCTTCTCCTCCAGAAGCGTAACAATCACCTATAGAAGCGTAACAACGGTGGAGGAAAAACGTAACAACAGTGGCTGCGCAACGACTAGAAGCGTAACACTGTTGCGTAGCACCCTACAAAAGTGTAAAAAAGGTGCCTAAAAGCGTAACAAATCTCCCAGAAATGTAGCAAGAGGGGAAAAAGCGTAACAATAGCTATTTGAAGGGTAGCAAATGGATTTTTAAGTGAATTTGAGCCTTGGATGTTGGAGTTGGAACACCTTTGGAGGGCAAGTGAGGTAGAGAGGTGCTCCCACACACATTAAAGCGTAACAATGAGTGAAAATGATTTATTTTTTTTCCTTTTATAAGCTTCAGATGCCCCTTTTACCTTTTGACATTTGAAATGACTCTTTGAACTTTTTACATTTGGAAATGACCTTATCAAAACAAGACAAGTTGTCTTTGACATTTGGGAAATGACCTTTTTGTCTTTGAGTGAGATAATAGGATAGGATGGACCTCTTTGAATCTTTGACACTTGAAATGAATTTTTGGTCCTTTTAATGAGACAACAAGACAAAATTTATCCTTTTAATGAGATAGTAGGACCAAATTGAGTTTCTTAAGCTTTTTTGACACTTGAACCATTTGAAACAAGACAATTGGTCTTTATTTCATTTCCTAAACATGCTAGCTCCCTATTTATGGTTTTATGAGTGGAATGAAGGTTAGAGCCTTGTTTTAGGTGAAAATTTGAACATTTTTCAAAGGCAAAAATGACCCTAGACAGTGACCTATATGAGGTGGAGTGACATAACCCTAGAACTTTTAAATGATGATTATGGATATGACCTTGATAATTATGGTGGTGATGAATGAAATGAAGGAGAAACATACTTGACCTAGAATTCTTCAGTGACCAAAATTATTTTCTAAAAACTTGTTGAAAAATTAAAAAATTTTGACCTACGACTTTAGGAAAACAACTGAAAGAATTATTTTTGATCACTGAAAATTTGGACACTAACAGTACCAAAGAAGGATGGTACATGGATAATGCACGTTGAATTTCATGCACTAAATAAAATCATGATACATAATTGATACCCTCTTCTTTGTATTGATGGTTTGTTAGATCAGTTGAAAGATGCAAATTATTTTACTATTTTATACTTTCAAAGTGGTTATCATCAGGTTCATATTGCAGAAAGTCATGTTTGGAAAATCACTTTCAAAACAAAGCAGGGTTTGTTTGAATGGTTAGTGATGCCTTTTTTGGTTTGCAGCACCCCAAGAACTTTTATGAGTGTGATGAATGACATTTTTTGACTTTTCACTGATGAGTTTATGATTTCCCACTTAGATGGTATTCTTGTATTTAGTATAACTTGGGATGAACATGTCAAGCATGTTAAACAAGTAATTGACATTTTGAGAAAGGATTTATATATGAAATTTTCAAAGTTTGAATTTGGATAGACATCATTAGTGTACTTGGGTTACATCATAGGGGGTGGTGAATTGAAAATAGATTATTCTAATTTTGAGGTGATTGTAAACCAGCCCAATCCTACATCAACAACAAAAGTTAGAAGATTCTTAGGAGTAGTCTAGCATTGGATTAAATTTATTACTAACTTCTTGTTTATTGCATCTCATTTACATGCTTTGAATAGTGTGAAACAAGTCTTTTAGTGGGGAAAAAACAATAGAAGTCCTTTGATGCACTGAAAGAAAAGATCAACACAACACCGATGTTAGCATTAATATAATTGCAACATCCATTTGAGATAGAGATCGATGCAAGTAGATATGCCATGGGAGGATTTTTGGTGCAATAGATAATGCAAGAACAATTGGAGAAGAGCCAAGCCGAGTATAAGGCTAGGAATGATAAACATCAGATGTGTCATCACTTCTAAGTTGGTGATAGAGTTTGGCTACGTATCAGCAAAGATAGGTTAACATGGGAACGTAGAAAGATCAAGCCAATCCTAAATGGCCTATTTACTATTGTGGAGAAGAATAGCACTAATGATTTCTGCTTAGATCTACCACCTTACATGTAGATGTATTCAATTGTAAATATCGAGAAATTGAAAATATACAAGCCTCCAATGATCATAGATAAGGATGAGATTATTCAAGTTCCCTCCATCGATGATTTTTCTCTTCAGTATCTAAAAAAATTGCAAGAATATGTCATTCTTGACCGAAATATCAGGACTTCACGACGAGGGAATGTGAAATGTCTTTGAGTAGGCCTTAAGGGAATGAATCCAAGAAAAATAGAGTGGATCAAGATACTCGGAAAGGAGGGAAAAATATCCTCACATATTTACTGAATAATTCAACTTTTGGTGGTCCAAAAGTTTCTTAGTGGGTAGGATTGATCTGGGAGGATCCCAGAAGCCTCAAAATTATATATTCCCAAATCACAATGAAATTATCGCCATGTAAAGGAGCTCGATGAGACCTTACCAGCTCAACTTGAAAGGGCTCATGAGAAAGTTATCGAGTTATGAAGTTTTCCGAAAAAGGTAAAACAAATGACATAGGTGACACATGGTAGGTCATACAAAGGACACATAACATGAACGTATAGGGGACATGTGGCAGGGTTTTATAGATCACATGGTAGACCATACATTGACATGGCATTCGAGTTGGAAAACATGTGACTAGATCTAGAAGAGACACATGGCATAGTTTTTGACTGGGTGAATGATATGGAAAGCTGAATTGACAACTAATGTGGTAAGGCTAACAAGGCAAGAAAATAATTGAGTTCTAGGTGGATCAATCCTATGATGACACACGGATCAATCACATTGTGCCACGTGACACCTTGGTTGGGAAAATTTTAGCTAACTAGCACAAAATGTTTGGATGGGGAATTGTGTAGGTATTAGCCCTGTATATAAATTACCCGCAAACGAATTCTTAAAACATAAAAATATACAACGGCGAGAACATAAAAAAATATATATATATACGCAGATATTTTCCCATGTATCCCAAAATCGGGAGTACCAAATTTATTTTTCATTATTTTCCTTTCATTGTTACAATACATATATATACACACCAAATCATTCATAAACCCCAATCCATTAACCCTGAATTAGAACATAACTGTAGTTCCCTTTACCAGATCTACAAAATACCATGGGCAGAAAACCATCATGCCTAAAACCATGTGAAAAAATGATGCACAAAACCATGGGTAGGTATGCCCACCATCTTTGGGTTTGTCCCCCATTCTTGGCTGCACCCAACTATTATTGGATCCACCCAATTAGTAGTGGAAGGAATATAAAACACACCCAACAAATTGAACCCCTGACCTCGTGGAAGCATGAACGACAACTGCACCAATGGATGACTATTAGAATAGAATTGGTATAAAATATATTTAAGTTTTAGTTATAAGAAGGTACCAATAAGGGATGGTCGTGGGATCGATCCTACAACCTCCTGTAACAATGATCCTTGTTATTGTCAATAACCAATATGAAAAATAAACCAGTGTAACGCTATAAAAGATGTAACGCATGCACCAATGTTGGTTGAGGTGTATGTTATGTTTGGTTGGTAATAAATTTAATATAGTTGGTTGGAGATGAAACCTATGTAGGTTTGACCTCGACATTGTGGACCCAAAAATTTATAAATGCCAAAATAATTGTCATTGTGCCACAAACATTGTATTGTGAAGGATATGCGTAGCCCCTAGTGTTATGTTGTGAGTTTTATCACCATGTATGTGATAATACACTCTTTTTATGCCATTTTGGACATCAGATAAAAGAGAGAATGTTGTGTGGGGTTCTTTGAGGCTTTTGTACAATTGCAAAATTGAGAGCCATCTTTTGAGATTGAGGACTTTGATGTAATTCTAGTTATTTTGCATCATATTTGAAAAGACGCTGCATTAAAAGCAGACCCAGAAACGTATCCCACACTGGGTGAAATCCGTTATCAATATCATTGTGTTCTTTTTATTGATATGTAGTTATTTCTTTCTATTCATAACACTTTAATTTTTTAATTTTTTAATTTTTTATCGAGTTTGGTATTTCACATTTTGTTTAAGAAGACAAATTATAGGCTCATAAATAAAATATATTGATTTCTGAAAATATATCAAGCAAGGATATCATTGTAGATCTTGTTACTTGTTGTAACAATATGTCCGTATTTAGCAAAGTATAATTATCCTTAAGTGAAACATTGTTAAGATCACAAAACTTTAAATACGTAATATTCTCTCTCTATTCTTCTTCCTAACCAAAACTAGATCGAAAATCCATTTAGAATGTCTTATTAGAAAAATGATTCCCACTTTCTCCATTATGTCAATTTCAAACTTAACTAATGGCTTCAACTTTGTATTTTTTCGATTACTTGTGACTTTTTTGTCGCTGGATTGACCCCTTCCTTTAAAGGAATAACATTTTGTATGATTTTCTTGTCATATTCCTTTAGATCTTGATAAATTAATGCTAAAATGACTTGGAATTTTTTGAATAAACTCACATAATGGTTAATTTCATGTTGAGTATAACTACTTCCAATGTTTAATAATTTCGGTTTTTATGAAGTTCCAATATTTATTTCTGGACAACTTGAACTTTCTTAAATAACGTATTTTTTGATAACTAATTAGTCTAAATATGATCATTGAAATTAAAAAGAGATTCAATACATATAGGCATCTTGTCACAACTTTATGATGTTCCTTTGCTTCACTATATTTTTCAGCCTAAAACTTGAAAATATGTTCCTCATTATCAAATATTTTCTAATACTCTTCATTATCTAGAACAAATAGATGAAACATGCTTTTACATTAAATGAATTGTGCTTTGGCCCATGAAATAATAAAGACATTACTATTTTCATGGAATCATCCTTTTAGTTTTTTTCTTATAAACAACACGTTGAAGGAATTATAGATTTTGATCAATTCCAAAACTCACTTTTCATAAGTTGTTTGCTTGTTCTTCATAGTGTTTGTTATGAAACCAACTCCAAAAATAGAAGAAAAGAGAGATCAATGCCTTAGAAATCAGCCACTTCGAGGGGGAAACCTCCAATACATTACATAAATGAACAATTCTTGGATGATACAATTTACAAAACCTCCTTTCTATATATAGGAGTCCATGGGGCCATAATGTAATCCTAGTGGGCCACAATGTAATCCTAGCCGACCTAACAATAATAATTTTAGGGCACAATAATAACAAAATGGGGGTTACAAGGGTACAATAATAACAATAAGGGGGTTACACTAACAATAATAAGGGACTATACTAGTGATATAGGGACCTAACATACCCCTCTCCTTCAAAAAAGTGTTGTCCTCAACGCTTGAGTAGCTCCGGGTGCTTCTGTATAAAATTCTCATCCTCCCATGTAGAATCTTCAGTGGGTAAGTTCTTCCACTTGATGAGATGCTCTGAAATTGATCGATTCCGTAGTTGTCGAGTTCTTGTTTCCATGACCGCTTCTGGTTCCAATATGATTTTTCCTTCCTCATCAAGTTCTGGCAATATTGTTTGAACTGGAAGATTTTCTCCTATAACCTTCTTTAAGCATAAAACATGGAAAACTGGATGTACTCGCGAAGAAGCAGGAAGCTCCAATTTGTATGCCATAGTACCAATCTTTTGCAACACCTTGTAAGGACCATAGTACTTTGGCGATAATTTATTATCCTTCTTAGCTTGCTTGAGGGACATTTGTTTGTATGGTTGTAGCAGTAAAAATACCCAGTCTCCTACATCAAATCTTCTCTCGCTGCGATGTTGATCTACCTATTGTTTCATTTGATTTTGTACCAAATTTAGGTTATCCTTTAAGAGTTGGAGAACTTCTTGTTGATGCTCGATGTGATGGACGGTGGATGATATCGCAGAGTGCCATAAATGGGGTCATTTTTTCTAGAGTATGGAAGGAAGTGTTATACCACCATTCAGCGAGAGGTAACCACTTGACCCATTGTGTTTGTTTATCAGATACAAAACAACGAAGATATCCTTCCAAAAATTTATTCACTATCTCAGTTTGACCATCGGATTGAGGATGATAAGATGAGATATGAGCTAATTGAGTACCCAAATAAGAAAATAAATCCGTCCAAAAATTTCCAGTAAAAATGGGATCTCTGTCGCTCACAGTAACCTTTTGGTTCCCATGTAGCTTTTGAATTGTGTCCATAAATGTAATAGCAACTGTACTTGCTCTAAATGGATGAGATAATGCACAAAAGTGTGCAATATACTTGGTAAGTCTATCAACTACCACCATGATGACACTCTTTCCTTCGGACTTAGGTAAACTTGTGATAAAATCCATTGAAATCTCCTCCCAACGTTGTCTTGGAATGGATAAAGGTTGTAGAATACCCAGGGTCTTAGTTGTCTTAACTTTATTTTTCTGGAAAACCAAACATTCTGCCACAAAATTTTGAATATCATATTTAAAGCCATCCCAAAAAAATTCTTTCTTCACCTTGTGGTAATTTTTTAAAAATCTTGAGTGTCCTCCTAAAGGAGAAGTGTGCAATTCCAAAAGAATATTTTGTTTTAGTTGGGAATTCTTACAAAGATATAAGCGATCTTTATACCATAAGGAATCATTTTTCCAACTAAATGTATCAGATGTACTAGGATCTTGCTGCAACTTTTGAATGAGTGTCCATACATCTTTGTCCTTCTTCCATTCATCTCTTGCTTCGGTTACCCAATCTGGTTGGATAATAGAAATGGCACAAAGCAATGTTTCCACCTCTTCATTCTTTCTTGAGAGTGCATCTGCAACAACATTAAGCTTTCCTTTTTTGTAGATTATTTCAAAGTCATAACCCAATATCTTTGTGACCCATTTTTGCTGCTCTTCTGAAGATAGTCTTTGTTCCAAAAAGTGTTTAAGACTATCATGATCAATTTTTACCTTGAAGTGTCTTCCCATTAGGTAAGTTCGCCATTTCTTGAGTGCATGTAGTATTGCTAACATTTCCTTCTCATAAATAGGTTTCTGTAAATACTTTCCTTTGATTGGATGACTTTCAAAAGCAATGGGTCTTCCTTCCTGCATTAAAACAACACCAATTCCATTTCCTGAGGCATCACATTCCACAATAAAGGTTTTGTGAAGTCTGGCGTAGCTAAGACCGGTGCTAGGCACATTGCCTCTTTAAGATGTTCAAAGGCCTTAGTTGCTTCAGGAGTACATGAAAATGCATCTTTCTTCAATAATGTTGTTAGAGGTGCTGCTATTCTCCCATAATTCTTAACAAACTTGCGATAATACCCTGTTAACCCGAGAAATTCTTGCAACTGCTTTATGGTTGTGGGGACTTTCCATTCCTTAATGGCTTTAATTTTGTTAGGGTCTACCTTAACACCCTTGTGAGATACAATATGACCCAGATATTCCACCTTTTGTACTCCAAAGAAACATTTGGATGTTTTGTATATAATTGTTTCTCCTCCAATAGTTTGAGCACACTGTCAACATGTTGAATGTGATCCTTCCAAGACCTGTTGTAGATTAGTATATCATCAAAAAATACTAGCACAAATTTTCTAAGGAAGGGTTTGAAAATGGAATTCATCAACCCTTGAAATGTAGAAGTTGCATTGGTAAGGCCAAAAGACATGACCAAAAATTCATAATAACCCTCATGAGTTCGAAATAATTTTTCGGAATATCTTCAATCTTCATTCTAATTTGATGATATCATGAACGAAGATCCAACTTGGTAAAATAAATTGCTCCATGTAATTCATCCAATAATTCATCAATCACAGGAACGGGAAATTTATATTTAATGGTGAGCTTATTGAGCTCCCTATAATCCAGACACATGCACCATGATCCATCCTTCTTGTGCACGACTAGGTTGAATTATACCAGCCTCTAACATTTTTGCAATCATACATTCAATTTCTCTCTTTTGGACATAAGGATATCTATAAGGCCTAATGTTTGGAGGAACACTTCCTGGAATCAAATGAATAGCATGATCATGATCATGAATAGGTGGGAGTCCTTTGGGAGTTTCAAACACCTTGGAATGATTATCCAAGACTTTTTAGAGATTTGCAGAAATAGATGATTTTGATTTTGGAACTTACAATGAGCATAATTGTGCAATTACGCCTCGTTGTTCTTTCTTTAGAAGATTTTTCATGAAATTAGAGATTATTATCTTTCCCGCCTTCCCTACGATACCCCATAATTCGACTTCCTTTCCTTCTGAAAAAAAATTGCAAGAAAAGTTCTTGAAAATTAAAATCTACCGTCCCCAAAGATTGTAACCATTGTACTCCTAGTACAACATCAGCACCTCCCATAGGAATGGAAAGCATTGGACTATTCAATACACATTCCCCATGGTTATCTTGATATTATGGCATTTTCTAGAGAAATTTATAGTTCCTCCATTTGCAACCATCACTTGACATTCTGGTGTTGGGTATATGAAACAATTCAATTCCTTGGCTACCTTACAATGAATAAATTATGGGTACTGCCCGAATAAATCAACACTATTACCTTTTTCTTCTTTATATGTCCTTCTATCTTGAGAGTTTGAGGAGTGGTAATTCTTGCCAATGCATTACACGATATGGTCGGACTCATTTATTCCTATTCTAGGGTTGGTTCCTGGTGTATATCCTCTTCTTTTGAAGATTATTGTTCATTTTCTTCTTCCTCTTCACAATCTATGCAAAATAATTTCTTCTCAGAACACTTATGACCTTTAATGTATTTTCTATCACAACTGTATCAAAGCCCTTTTGCTCTTTTTTCTTCCAATTGCTGTGGTGTCAGCCTTGTAGGTTGTGGAAATCTAGGAGTGGCAACACTTCCATCTTTATATATGTGAGTGATAGGCTTCCTTGTTGCCATAATTTTACATTCAATTTTTCTTGCCAACCTGAATGCATTTTCCAATGAATCAAGTTCCCAAACGTGAACTTCATGTTGGATGTTATCCTTTAAAGTCCCTATGAAGACATCAATCCTATGTTCCTCTGGAATATCAGTTACCCTTATATTCAATTTTTGGAAGTCCTCAATGTGCTCCACCACTGAACCCTTTTGTTTCAGATTTATCAATTGGCTGAAGAAGGTGTTGCTTTTTGTATCCTCATAATGGGCTATCATTTCCTCTGTAAAAATTGACCAAGTGACAATTTTTTTACGGGAGCAAAGCCATCAATACCATATAAATGTACTTTGTTCTAAATGTAAAGTTTCAATGCATACCTTTTGCATGTTTTGCACATTATTGAGATCAAAATATTGCTCCATATGTAGTATCCATGTTACAGGATCCTTGCCATCAAACTTCCTCATATCCATCTTTGGAATATGGTGGTTCTTCCATCCAACATTAGAGTTTATGAAATCACGATTAACATTTATTTTGTTCTCATCATGAGTTTCCTATACTATCTTTTCGCCATTAGGAAATATTTCTTGTATCAACTTTGTCAAACCTTCGATGTCTTCTTTTAGATCATTCTTCATGTTTTCCATGTTGTCTTTCATTTTTTCATCGATCTTAGCTTCCATTTCATCCATCTTAGCTTCCATGCCCACTTCCATGACATCCATATTAGCTTCCAAACCATTCATCTTAGCTTCCACGTCTTTCTTCAAACCATCCTTCTTAGTTTCCACGCCTTTCTTCAAAACTTCTATTTCAATTTTTGTTGCTCTTTGCGATAGCGAAATTTGGTGCACTTGCTCTTGTAATTTTGATATCTCATGTTGTGTTTCTTCGTCTTCATGAGTCACAGTAGAGCCTTATGAAGGCTTAATGGGAATTGAATTATTTTTGGGGGGATTTTATAACCCAATACTAATATCTATTTGTCAATATTTCCTTGGAATAAATTCAAACTAATTTTTTTTTTCAAACAAGACTTATGCAATTCGAATAAAATACACACCTTTTTCTTGATTTTTAAGAGCTTGATATTGAAACTGAATTATCTGTGCGATTTCAGAACTTCAATATCTAATATTCTGCCCTAAAGTAGCCCTCTAAATATTCTTTCAAATGCCACAGGTCTTACCTGATTTGGATTCTTCAGGGTAAATTTATGCCCAATCACCCACGATGACCTAATTATGGATTGATTCAATAGAGCGAACATGTACAACTTGCCACATGTCACCATTTCCTCCTTCAGCTCTAAAATTGATATAAAAAAAACTACAGTTCGTGTACTTGTGGCCACTTTTTACAAAATCCCAATCCGATGCTCAGAGAGAGAGAGTTATGACATTTTTCCACGGTCACCTATTTGAGATGAAATTCGGGAGCTTGAAACAATCCTAACTTCCACAGATCATATATCCAAAAATATTACAAACCAAGATCTGAAAATATTATAGGAGTTTCCTCAGGATTTCAGCTTCACACTGTAAAAATTTCAACTTCTGAAACTTCGTATACGAAAAGTGATAGCGAACATTCCACGATAACATGTTTTAGTTGAAATTCGGGAGCTTGAAAAAAAACCCTAACTTCCCCAGATCATATCTCCGAAAATATTACGAACCAAGATCTAAAATTTTTACAGGAAGTTCCTCAATATTTCACCTTCATGCTGTAAAAATTTCAGATTCTGAACCTTCGTAGGAAAAAAATTATTGTGAAAATTCCATGACGACCTGATTGGAGCAGCGAAACCCTAGAATCCAAAGCTCTGATACCAAATGTTATGAAACTAGCTCCAAAAATAGAAGAAAAGAGAGATCAACGCGTTATAAATCAGCCACTTTGAGGGGAAACCTACAATACATTACATAAATGAACAATTCTTGGATGATACAAATGACCAAAACCTCCTTCTATATATAGGAGTCTGTGGGCCCACAATATAATCATAGCCGATGTAACAATAACAATGTAAGGGCACAATAATAACAATATTGGAGTTATAGGGGTACAACAATAACAATAAGGGGGCTACACTAATAACAATAAGGGACTAAACTAGTAATATAGGGACCTAACAATGTTGTACTTTCAACAATTTTTCTTAATAATCGACTCAACGTCTCCCATAACAATAATATCTTTGATTTCCATTTTCTAAGACAGTAACAAACGTTGAACTAATGCTTCATATTCAACTTCATTATTGGTACAGCTAAATTGTAAATGAAAAATAATTGGAAACCATTCTCTTTGAGGACTTTTAAATATGACACCATCTCTTGATCCAGTGCTTGAAGAATTACCATCACAGAAGATTTTCTATAAGGCTCGAAAGACATCATGATCACTAGTATTTATAGTATTGTTTTAGCTCCATGGCTGAAAGATGTTGAAATTTTAAGCTTTTTCAAAGTCGTAATATTTTATATTAAATCCATGGTTGAAAAATATCAAAATTTTAGGGTTTTCCATAGTCATGATATTTATCTTTAATGCCATGGTTGAAAATTGTTGGAATTTTTAGGTTTTTTGAAGGATATTTTATCTTTAACGTTATCGTCGAAATCTATTGAACTTATAAGGTTTTTCAAAGTAATCATATTTTACTTTTAATTTCATTACTAAAGATGTTGGAATTTTAACTTAAAGAAAAGCATTTGATGCAACATTAACACTTTTATTTGTAGTGTGTTTTTTCTTGTTTATTGCACAAAAAGATTATTTTTTATTTAGCTTTTAATGTTTTTATAAAATAAAATTCAAATTTTAAGCTGGGGGGGAAATATTTTTGATGCAACATCAACAATGATTGTTTTTGGTGTGTTTTTTCATGTCTTTTGCACAAAAAAATAGGCTAGAGTTCTCGTTTTTAGGTTACAGTTCTTGTTAAGTTGGTTACTTTGTTCATGCCTTGGAATTTTTCATATATTTGGAGGAATATGTTGAAAATTCCTCTTCCTACTCCAATTATGAGGGGAACCTTCACCCTCTATGTTTTTCCCAAAATTATTTCTAGTTTGGCGACAAGTTGCAACATATCTTCTTCTATTTCTTGGGCTTTTTCCATTGCATATTGTAAATCTTGTATGCGTGTTGATCTTACAACATATTTAGCATTATCGTGTATGTGTGTTGATCTTACAACATATTTAACATTAAAATGCATAAAATTCATATAACTCTTGAATAATACAGGCTCATTGGGATGAGGTTGCTCAATCATTGAATGTAAAGTATTAAAAAATGTGAGATTAAAATCTATGATTCTTTCATTTTTTTAGCTTAATTTGAGTAAAATGAGTCAATAGAGTATGGCACTCTATGGGGTGTGCATATCTCGCAATGAATGAGTATTTAATATCATTAAAAGAAGTGATAGAAGCAATAGGTAAAGAGAAATACCAACCATAAGTAGACCCTTTGAGTGTCTGGAGAAAAAAATCTTACCATCATATCTACTTGAGTAATTAGAACAATGTCACAAATCACAAAGAATTGGTCCATATGTTTCTCTGGGTCAAGATCACCATTTTCATTGAATGCAGGTAACACACCAACATGCATCACGGTAAGATCATGTTGTTCACCTTATAGTGCAAGTGGGCTTGCTATAACCTTTCTTCTTGGATTTCTTTCTTCTTCTTGTATCTTTTTATTATTATCATATTTTGTCCTTTCCTCTCTTCTTTCTTCTTGTATTACTTCTCTTCTTTCTTCTTCCATTTCACTATCACTTAAGGGACAAAAGAGGGACATTGATGTTCTGGAGGGAACAATTGTTTCTTCTACCACTTTCTTGGTACAACTTCTTATCGAGGGTACTTGAAAATTAGTGGAATTCTCCAATTTAAAGTCTATTGTTGTCTCAAAGTTGTCTACCAATATTTTTGGGCACCGAAAATTCTTATTGACCCAAAATGTCCCAAGCTATTTCAAGTTCTTCTTTACTTCTTGTTGTTTTCAAAACAAGATCATGTAATTGAGTTAAAATTCGTCATTGGTCATCAAGTCCAATGATAGATGAGATTGGATATGATTTTTTTGATTCATTTATTGGTGAATGAATATTGATTATTCATCCCTATTTTGGTTGCTAAAAATGTTGATATTTTTTCTAGTTAAGGAAAAATGTCAACCTCCTAGGGCTTGACAACAATTTCCTCTAAGTTTTTTATAGTGGTGGTACTCCTCTTTATAACACATTCAAGTAATTGAAATAGATTTAAAACATTCCAAAACATGCACATGTGATTGGACCAAGTGTTTTTCTCAAATTTGCATGGAAAGAAAATAGAAAAAAATAATAATATTTAAAATTTAAATATGAAATCCATCCATTCCATCATAGTAAGAACATAACATTGAAGCATATCAAAGAGCATACATGAGATAACAGGGTTCAGATCTCAAAGAGATAAAAAGTGATTTCAATCATGTAAAATCATAAAGAGCATAGAAAAACATTCATGAGACTCATGCATCTTTTAAAAAAAAATTGAATCACAAATGAAATGCCTTCGTGAGAGGGACCTCTCTACAAGAGTAAAAAATGTTAAAAATTCAAGCTTTAAAATTGTTTGATACCTAAAGCACTCATCAAAATCTTGGTTTTCAATCAAAAAAGTAAATGCATTCATCCCAAGGGGGGATGGGATTGGGATTCCATGAGCCATAATATAAATAGGTACGTGGAAGGAGGAATTATAGTTAGGGACCAACTTAAGTGATGGATAACACAATCAAGAAAGTTGAATGATCAAATTTTGTGAAGAAGAAAATGTTAAAATGTAGCAATAAAAGTCTTCACTTGATTTGTGCCTTAGTCAACTAGAGAAATTCGATTTTCCACATCAGCGGGATGAATTGGATTGTATTTAGCTGGAGTGACATGGCTTTGTCTCCTATTTAAATCAGTAAATTCAAGTTATAGGACAGAAGTACAGTTTTGCATGGGTTGATTGCTAAAATTTAGAAATCTAGTGGAGTTATTTTTGGTTAAACTCAGTTAACTAAGCTCTATTATTTAGTGGAGTATGTAGGAGTTCAATTGAGCAGTTATAACAATTGTCAACTCACTGATCTCTCAATTAACTAATCAATTTACTAATAATAGGCCTAGTCATGCATGGAATTCGAATTGCTTAGTTGGAGTGGAGGAAAAGGCACATTGTAATTATCAATTGTATAGTAGTTGAGTGTACAAGATTGTTCATTGAGTAGGTGGTCAATTCCTCTAGGAATTGCGCAAGAATATAGGGAATTTACCTATTATTTAGGAGCTAATTTCCTCATGGATTGTGTAAGGAATAGGAGGAAGGCTGAAGCTTGAATTGGATAAGTGTTGGTCAGATCAAGTTGGTGAGAGAGAGATCATAATTGCAGTGCAGGGTGTGCTTTAGGATTGAATCAAGGCATTATAAATGATCCATGTTCTCATTTGAATTACTATAAAGTAGTGGAGGGGTTTTTCCCAGTTGGGTTCCCTTGTAAAATAATTGTTTTCCTCATGTTTTGATGATTTCATGTTATTACGTTTGTTTCTATTGTGTGTTTTCCTTTCTGCATAATAGTAGAAAAAATTATGTCTCTTGATTGGAGGGCACCTCAAATTTTTGTGCTTGGAAAGATATACACAAATTGATATTCTAAAACTAGTATCATTAGATGCAAAAGTACTTGCTTAGTGGATGAAAGACATCAAAATCCAAGAGGATTATTCTGGAGGGTGTTAGAGATCATGTATTTTCGAACTTTCATGGAGAGGAGACTCCTTTTGCATTGTGAAAAAATCTCGCAGATCTCTTCAGGAGCATAAGTGATGCTAGGAAATTGGCATTGAGAGATAAAATTAGGAGCATTCAAATGAAAAAAAATGAAACAATTCCACAATACCTATACAAATTCACTTAGGTTTGAGATTAACTTGGAGGAGTAGGAAAAAATGTGGCATCATTCGAACTTGTGAGCTTAACACTCCTCAGCCTTCCAAAATCCTGGCACAACTATTAGGATTTAGTTAATGGAAGAGACAAAATATTAGATTGGGAGATACTTTTGGATAATTTGGTGCAGGAGGAGATCAAAATCGACACTAGAAATGGCGTCAAAACTAGATATCTCAGGAGGAAGAAAAATTTTCCTTGCTGGGCAAGGTAAAGAAATCCAAGGGCAAGACAGCCCAAGGAAAGCTAGAATTCAACCAAAACTAGGGAAAGAAGAAGGACCTCCGAAAAATTAAATGTTTTCACTACCATGAATATGGGAACTATGTGACCAAGTGTCTTCACAATAAATTTGGGAAGAATCCTGCACGAGGAGAATGTGGTTATGCTCTTGCATCACAATTCAAATTGGATTTCACCCTCATTGCATGCATGGACAACACTGTAAAAAGCAATTTGTGGTACTTGGACTATGGAGCCTCATTCATATGACAAGATATAAGTAGTTATTCAATATTATGGAGCAGAAGGACCTACAATTACACATATAACTTGATGATGGGTGGTATAGTACCAAATGGATTGATACTGCCACCTTTAAGAGGGAGCCAAGCTTGCATCTTCACCTAAAAAATGTAATGTATGTGCCTAGGCTGGAGAAAAATTTGATTTCTGTAACTGTATTGGAGGACAAAGTTTATGATGTGGTGTTCAGTAAGGGGAAATATTTTCTTAAGAATGTTGCTACTGTACAAGTACAACAAATTGGTGTTAGAGTGAAAAATATCTACAAGCTAGAGGTGGATGCATGCGTTGCATTGAGTAGTAAAGAAAAACATGTTTTGAGTCGAGATGTTGGAGAACTTTGACATAGGTGCATCGGTCACCTACACCATGGAGCTTTGAAAATAATGCAACAAATCACCACGAGACTTCTAAAATTCACCGTTGACCAACATGATGTTTGCAAGGTATGCACTCTTGGACTATATGTCAAAGCCTCCTTCCAAGGCCAAGATGGTAGAGCTGGAGCCATCTTGGAGCGAGTCCACTCAGATGTGTGTGGACCATTTTTCATAGTCTCAGTTGGAAAATAGAGGTAGTATTTTACTTTCATAGATGACTTTTCCCACAAGTGCTGGATCTATTTTATGAAGAAGAAAGATGAAGTGTTTGCAAAATTTGTTGAATTCAAAGCACTGGTTGAAAAGGAGATTGGTTAAAAAATTAAATCCTGAGAAGTGATAATGGAGGATAATTTATGTCTAATTCTTTCAAATATTTTTGTGCCAAGGAAGGCATTAGAAGAGAACTGATTTCGCCCCACAACCAACAACAAAATGGGGCAGTAGAGAGGAGAAACAAAACAACTGTAAGTGATGCAAGAGTGATGTTGCATGTTTTGGGAATGACACTATATATGTGGCCAGAAGCATGCAATACAACAATTTATTTTCAGAATTGGAGCACTCACAAAATCCTTGGCATGATCACACCTGAAGAAGATTTCTCCAGTAGAAAGCTAGATGTATCCCATTTTCGAATTTTTGGAGCTACGGTCTATTGTTATGTCTCCAAGGATAGCAGGAAAATGTTCGATCCTACAGTTGATATGGGGATATTTGTAGGATGCACAGAGACACCTCATAATTATCAGGTGTATTTTCCATCACTCAAAAGTATAGTGAAGAGGAGAGATGTCATATTTGATGAGGAGAAGGCTATCAAAATATCTCTACAATGAGAAATGAGTATTCCACCAGAGGAGGCACTTCTAGCTCCAAAGGATGAGCCTCAATCAGAGCCTCAATATGTTATGGAGAAACCACATGTGGAGGAGAAGAAATGAGGTCGAGTGGAGGCACCCACTCAACCATAATATTCCAAAGTGGGGAGGAAGAGAACTAGAGAGGTTGACAGGTTGGTTTAGGATGCACATGAGCATGTGGGAGCTCCTACATCCTTGTGCAGGTAGAGGAGATCACTAGACATGTATACTAGTTAAATGGAATTCATGACATAACTCATCTACTTTGAGAATTCTTCATTTGAGGAGGTGATTTCCCAACCAATATGGGTAGATGCCATGGTGGAGGAGTATTAATCCATCATTAAGAAAAATGTATGGGATGTGGTGCCAATACCAGAGAACAATTCAGTGGTTTTTTTCAAATGGAAGTATAAAGTTAAATTACAGCTGATGGCAGTATCGAGAAGTACAAGGCCATATTTATGGCTAAAGTCTTCTCACAAGTATATGGAGTCGATTATGAGGAGAAATTTTCCCCTATGGAAAGATAATCCTCCATAAAAACCATTCTATCATTAGCTGCACAGATAGGGTGGAAGATCCACCAGATGGATGTGAAGACTACCTTCCCTAATGGAGTGGTTGAGGAAGAGATTTAGATAGAGAAGCATGATGGATTTGAGACATTTGATAGGGAGACACATGTGTGTAGACACAAGAGAGACTTTTATGGTCTCAAGAAAAAAACTCGTGCTTGGTACACTTAGATCAACACATATCTCAGTGGATTAGGCTTCACCAAGAGTGAAGCATATGCCAATCTCTACTACATCGTGGTAGATGGAAAAGTCATTATTATTTAGATGGAAAATTTCTCAGTCTAGTCCTATATGTAGATGACTTGATACTGACAGGGGATGAGAATTTGATCTAGTTTTGCAAGGAGGACCTTGCAAGAGAGTTTGAGATGAAGGGCATGGGATTGATGCACTACTTCGTTGGTTTGGAGGTGTGGCAGGGAGATGGAGAGTTGTTTGTGGGTAAGGGGAAGTATACCTCTAAAATTCTTCAGAGATTCCATATGTAAGCCTGCAAGTCTATGGACACTCCTCTAGCTACCAACTGTAGGAAGGAGGATGATTCTACATGAGAGGAAGTAGAGGAAGTAGATGCTACTATCTACATACAACTAGCATTGGGGTCCTTGATGTATCTGGTGAACACAAGGCCCAACATATTTTATGCAGTTAATCAACCAAGTTTGTTTATGGTGAAGCCTACCAAGCTTCACTGGAAATCAACAAAACATGTGCTTAGATAGCTCAGAGGAACAACAAATTTTGGGCTATGGTACATGAGGACTGACAGTGTGAAGCTACAAGGATTCACTAATGCAGATTGGGTAGGGAGTCCATCAAACAAGAAGAGCACTTCAAGAGTTATCTTCAATGTTGGGTCAATAACTATTTCTTGGCATAGTAGGAACATTAGAGGAAATTTCAGTCTAAAAGTGGCCTCCTAAGGAAATATAATAAAATAATAGTTAAAATAATAAAATAAGAGGTATGAATTTTGGAGGGAAAAGAAGAACAATACTTTTTTAACTGCATTTTTGGCTACATCTTAATAGGTTTACTCAAATTTCAAGTGTAGACACTCGTTGGATGAAAAATTAAATTCCACATCCAATGAATACCCATTATTCATACTTTTGAGAAACCCCATGATAAAATTGAAGATACATTAAAAAAGTGTGATTAACACACATTTTGAATGTATCTTCAATTTTTATCAATGCGGGTCTTCTCAAAAGTATGCATAATAGGTACTCATTGGATGTGGAATTTAATTCTGCATCTAAAAAGTGTCTACACATGAAATTCGAGTAAAAATATAAGGAGATAAGCTAAAAGTACAATTAAAGAAAGTAGTCTTTCTTCTTTTCCATCCAAAATATTTACATGTACCTCTTTTTAAATTTAAAGGATTTTAATCGGTCTACATATTATGATATGGAAATTACATGAAAATTTCATGGGCACTTTTACGCTAAAATTTCCTCTAATGACAAAGATATGTAGCACTCATCTCAACATAGGTCGAGTGTATGGATACTAGTTAAGCAACATGCGAGGCCATATGGATGAGCACTGTTGGTATTTTCAGTTAGGAGATGGATCCTACTGCGATAATAAAAATTGTATCAAAGTCTCTGAAAATTCAGTATTTCATGACAAGTCCAAGCACATTGATATTAGGTACCATCGGTTGAGAGATTGTGTACATAGGAGAATCATAATGTTACAGTACATTCCCACAAAGGAGCAAGATGCAGATATTTTGACAAAGGAATTTTCAAGAGGAAAATTTGAGTTCCACAAGTGTAGGGTAGGGGTGGTGCAAAACCCTTTTGTTGCTAAGAGGGAGTGTTAAAATTTAGTAAGAAAAGTCTTCTTTTAACTTGTGCCTTAGTCAAATGGAGAAATTCGATTTTCCACATTAGCAAGATGATTTGGATTGCAGATAGTTGGAGTGGCATGGCTTTGCCTCCTAGTTAAATCAGTAAATTCGAGTTATAGGATAGAACTATAATTTTTCATGGATTGATTGCTAAATTTAGCAATCTAGTGGAGTTATTGTTAGTTAAACTCAATTAACTGAAATCTAGTATTTAGTGGAGCCAGTAGGAATTAGTTTAGTAGTTATAATAGTTGATAACTCTCTGATCTCTCAGTTAACTAACCAATTTAATAAAAATAAACACATTCATGCATGGAATTAAAATTTCCTTTTTAGAGTGGAGGAAAAGGTACATTGCGATTATCAATTATACCAGTTTCACACGCCTAACCATTCCCCATGTCAAATCTTGGTGGGAAGGTTACTAGGATGGATACACCACAAATGAATCCATGTCATTCAGGAGAGAACCCAGTTGGTTATAATTTATGGATTCCCTTAAGGAGGAATTCTACCATGTGGGTTACTATGATAACCAATACACGAGATGGATCACTCTATGATAGGAAAGAGACCAAAAAATATTCGAGTACACCAATATTTTCCATAAATTATGCTCAAAATTAGGTATTTGAGACTCTGAGTAGTACCTAGTGCTAAATAAATGTAGTGACCTACATAGGTATCTTTAAATAGATATGGATTTATTGGACATCTCATCATTAAGAGTTTCTTATCGATATATTGTAAATTTGAGCATCAATTGAAGCACATGAATAAGCATGAGTTTGGGTCCACAAATCCTCCATAATAGAAGCTTGGAAAATACAACCCTAACTCAGAGAAAAATGTGATCTAACCTCAAGAAAACTGCCCAAATTCATAGGAAAATAAGGACACTAGAAAGTAGTGTGAATTACAGAAACCCCCCTTACACAATGCTCATGAATGTCACTCAAAACAATCATTCTTGGCTAAGGTTAAAGAAATGAATCCCAACTCATATTGTTATTTGAAATATGAAAAAGGAATGAATATCATTGATGCAAAACCCAATGCTAGAGTCACGATCATGAAAATATAACCAAAAGTGTTAGAGGAGAATGAGGAGGGGGAGTGTCTCTTTCATTTACATGTGGATGAAGGGTACACCACTATACTTTATCATTGAAAATGGGATACAAAAGAACCAAATATCCACTAAGGTCATCAAGAGATTGAAATTTCCAATGCCAAACCTCAAACCACACACCACTGGTTGGTTGAGCCAAGGATGAGACACTGCATTAGCCAAAAATTTCATCCATCCAAATCCTTCAAAGATGAGGTATTGTGTGAGGTTGTCCCACTTGAAGTTTGCAATGTTATTTTAGGAAAACCTTATATTTTGAAAAATTATTTTGTTATGAGTCTCAACCCCATATTTTCATTATTACTTTGGAGGATCAACTCTATAGGACACCAGAGACTGTTCCAACTATTAGAAATTTAGGAGTCTCGACAAAACAATGCCAAAAAATAGTTTCTCATATTTCAAAGTTTTTCCTCTTCATGGTTTGAACAAAAGGAGAACAAAATGTCACGACAATCACCATAGCTTCAACAAAATATCTACCTATGGAACATCAGTTGGAGGACAAGCTTGTAGAAGGGTCAAGAGACATATTTACCTGACCTATAAGTTTTCCTCAACACTTCCAGGTAAAACATCCATATACATGGGATGGCATCCTTCCATCTGCTCAACAAGGCTATAATAGATCTCTCCAAAACTCTATTGGCCATATTTATTTTCATATGTGTTTGGAGTTTCAACTGTTAGCCCCCATTGATGTAGATCTTCCTGTTTTAGCTTCATTAATAGATTCATCCCACACTATTGATCTTTTTTCTAGTTAATGGAAAAATTTAACCTCCTAGGTCCTGATAACTTGTCTCTATACAATTTTAAAGATGTGATACTCCTCTTTATAAACACACCCAAGTACTTGAAATAGAGTTAAAACATTCCAAAACATGCCCCTATGAGTGGACCAAGTGTTTTCTTCAAACGTGCATGAAAATAAAACAATATATATATATATATATATATATATATATATATATATATATATATATATATAGCTTTAAATTTTAAACATGAGCTCTATCCATTCCATCATAGTAAGAACATATCATTGAAGCATATCAAAAAACATATATGAGATAACAGGGTTTAGATATCAGAGAGCTAAAAAATGATTTCATTCCTGTAAATCATAAAGATCATAGGAAAACATTCACGCAAATCATATAACTTTTAACAAATTTCTGAATCATAAATGAACTACATTCTTGAAAGGGAGCTCTCTACAAGAGTAAAAAATATTACAAATTCAAGATTTAAAATTGTTTGTTGCCTAGAGAACTCATCAAAGTATTGATACTTAATTGGAAAAGTAAATACATTTTTCCCAAGGGGGTCTGGATTGGGATCCTATGAACCATAATATAAATAGGTAATTAGAATTAAATGAGGAACTACACTCAATGATTAGATTATGTGATGGATAAGAAAATAAAGAAAGTTGGATTATCAAATACTAGGAAGAAGAAAAGGGAATGCTTCAAGAATAAAAAATACTCTAAAAATATGGAAGGATGGACTCTTGTTGTTGAATATTTCTCTAAATTTTATTGTTTTTGTTGAATTCATTATTATAATTGGCTGAAATTTAATTCAGAGTGATGAGTTCTTGGAGAGACTACTTTAGCCATTCTTGAAGATAATCTTTCATCAGAGGGTTTGTAATGTCTACTTTGATGCGTTGATTGAATACCTCCTCAATTTTTTGAGCTTCTTCCTATAATTGCACAATTAATAAAACTTGATCTTTATTAACATTAACAAAAATAACCAACCATTTCTTAATCTCCTCGTTAGTGAAGTCAATTATATTATCAAATTATGCTCCCATTGACTCTTTTAAATTGTTCAACTTAGCTTTTAACACATCCTTTTAAATCAACATAGAGTCTCTTGTCATGCGGGGACCGTGAAAATCATCAACAATTTTAATTTCCTTGAAAAAGGCATTACTCCTATCATTAATCTTGCTGCATTCATAATTATTCTCCTCTAATATGTTAATTTTTCAGAGACCATTTAGCTTGAATCTGCTTCATTTGTTTAGGCCCTGGGATATTTTTCTGTGACCTTCGTAGTTCATTGAGTGAAATGGCCTTCTGAATAAATGTACATAAGTTATTATATACGAAATTCTTGTCCTTCTCTAGGTCCCTTTTAACCCAATCAAAAAATGAGAGAACTCTTTATGCTATTTATCTCAAGTGGGATGCTAATTCCCATGCATCTTCAATAATTTTCAATTTTTTACTTATATTATTAATAACATATGATTTTAATCCATTTAGGAGGCATGCCACTTTCTTAACTAAATGGGGTGTTAGGGGTGGATATTGTCGATGTTGATTCTTGCATGGATATAGGAGTCATGAATAAAGGAACCAGGTTTATAGCTTCTTCTATATCTTTTATTATTTTTTTAAGCCCGAGGTTCTCTACTTCTTGTCCTATGAAAAATTGTGCTAGTGATTCGCCAATAGTTTAGTGAAATTTTATGAGCCCAATGGCTCCAACTTTAGAAATGTTAATGCCCATTTGTGTTTAACATGTCACTCTTTTGTTTTCAACTTTCACCCTTTCAATTTTTAAAATTTTATTACTTCTTTCATTACTTGCATTTTGCGAGGTGATAGGGTGATCATCAAAATTGGTGTTCTCCTCAAATATTTCTTCCATTACCCTTTGATTCTCAGCTAAGAAAGTAGTAATCCAATAATGTGGTGTAGTTCTATCAACTTCTACTACATAATCTCTCCGATGCTTTGAAGATACTTCAAACCTACTGAGCAATATGTGACCTTTATTGGGCGAACCTGGGAAGGGGCTCTTCCTCATATCCACCACCCTAGATCCTATAATTACTCTATCTTACACTTGAGAGAACATTTCTCTTCATTTTAGTAGAAGACAAACTCGAGAAAGTATAGGGCGTGGAGATTGAAGGTTAATCTGTAGGATTTTTCCTCTTTGCTTGTATCTTCCTCCCATACTTGGTCTAGTTTATTCAAGAAATTCTTTAGTAACCCTTGGAAACTCTTTCTCTCTCAATGGGATGTTGTAACTCTCTTTACTTTCCTCTATAACCCTTGTAAATAGATTTTCATATCTAACTGTAGTCATGTGTTTGGATAATATACCTTTAGGATCAAAGCCTTGAATGAATTAAACTCCACTTTAACTAAAATAATTTAAAAATTAGGAAAAATATGCAAGGTGCACCTTTTTATTTATAACCACTTCTACAACAGTAAATAGAAAATAAATGAATTTTCTTTTCTTCTTGCTTTCAAATAAAATTAACCATGGGTGGTATCGCCCACAAACTTTAGCAATAAGATACTTATCTATAAAAAATTTGGGTAGCACTAGTGGCCTCTCTTGAAAGCCATATATCCAAATCAAAATATTATTCTCTTTCCTCATGTATGCCTTTTCCCCACATGAAAGCTAGGCTTGTCCTGATATTTTGGTGGGTTCTCATCCAGTCATTATGTAATTGAATTCCTTCACAAATAAATATTGGACGTGGAAAAAATGAAAAGGAGATTCCAGAACTAAGTGGGTTCCTCATTTGAGTTGAAATTACCTTTGTGGGGTAGGTCGTGAATGACACGGCTAGAAAAAATGGTTGATTTCATATAGGCCATTATAAAGAATATGTGGACTTTGGTCAAATTCACTATATGGAAAACTAACTCATTTAATATGAGGTAAACCCAGTCAAATAGAGAATCACTTTTATATGAGTAGAATATAACATAAATGATGGATTTTAGGACATTGATTTTAGTTTCTCACCCCATAACCTAGGAAAAAAACCAAGAAAAGTCTCTAAAAGGCTCTGTAAACAAAGAAATATCTAGAAAGGAAATATTAGAAGGAACCTAAGAAGTTAGTAAATTGAATTTGTGAATTAAATTCATCTTGCTTGCCTGGCTATCTAAGAAATTATTTGCCTTTAACTACTTTAGTAACCTTTTTGGCTTCGTTAACTTAAATATCCTTCTAAATTCCTTCAGAGTGAGAGGAATTGGGTTCTTCTTCAGTCGTAGCATTATCATTCTCGTCTTTGGGTAAAAATTCTCTGCACAGAGTTAAATAATTTCTTTGAAATAAAAAACCTATAGAATTCATATAACATTTTCCAATCCACTCGTCCAAATATTGTTATTGTTCTTCTAGTCAGCTGATATGTTCACATACCACTGGTATGTAGTCGACCAACAAAATTTCTTATTGAGTGTTAATTTTTAGCTCAGGGACAAATTCCCTCCTTTGGACAACCTTCCTCATCCAGAGAATACCCCTTTTCCCTTGGAATAAATTAATTTTATCAAGGAAAAATAAATTTTTAATGTGAAAACCCATATGTGCACAAAATTTTAGGTCAACATAAAGACAAAATTGTGTCTCCAAAGTCACTTATGAATGTAGGACTTTGGAGACAAAAATTTTTCTTTATGTTGACCTAAAATGTCTGATTTCATAGGCATATTTCAAAAAATACAACGCCTTGCTTTGATATCCAAACATTGTGATCATCATTCTTTGCTTGAACTGTTGTCACTGCTAGAGCTACTTCCTTGACTTGGGTTATTTTCAGGAATGTTTTTTTCATGGCATTGATTGTTTTCTTCTTCTTCACCTTCCATCTACAAACATAAAAATAAACTGAAAAGAGTGTATATACATTGGTGAGAATAATGAAAATTGCAATATTAAATAATATACATCAATGTAAATTGAAAAGAAAAATGATGTACCATAGCAACAATTGACTCATAAACTATACACATTCTTTCAAAACCATGTACCATACCATCTTTCAAAATTTCATCTGTTGGCACAGTTCCATACTTTATTTCCTGCAAGTTTTATACCCCATAACAAATCATGTATTTAATATAAAAGATATTTTTGTTCTGTTAATTATAGATGGAGCTAAGTAAAACAATATCGATAGATGCTTACAAATTCCACAATTAATTTCTGATATGCCAACATATACTCACAACCCATATTTAACCCAATTTCAATCAATTCGTCTGATGGTTATTCTTTGTATGTTAGCACCTGTTTGAAGACATTCAATGATGATTTTTGTAAAACAACTTAAAAAATACAAAAATGAAATCTAGTTAAGTTGTTATAAGGAAGTAACAATTACTCACAAACTTAGATATCAACCCTTTTCTTCCTTGTCGTCCTCTTTTTTGTGTTGAATGGGTTCCATTTTCTTTTCTTTTCTGCAAGAAAATTCTTGGAAATTAATATTTAATGCTAAATTGTTTATTTATTGTACCTAATGATTGAAAAATTCAATGATTACATATTACATTTGAAGCACGTTGTTGTTGATATGGCTCCTCCTGCGATGCAATTTGTCCATTTCTTTGACCATCTCCTTGTACACCTTTTTAGACATTCCTATTGGCATATTTCTGATATTAGCTCATTCATCTTTTGAGATTTTCATAATTTTCCTGAAAATGTAACATGAAAATAAAATATTTATTTTTTATATTGATATATGAAAAGCAAATATAACAAAAGTGATATTTATAAATAATTCTAGACAAACATTTAAAGGAATATTGCTTTTTCATTCCTTGTTTTTTGTTGTTGTACGTTTTTGCTATTAAAAGTCTGACATGTCTCATTGACCAATTCTATGGAAACTCTTCCTGTAGTCTAGATAAAATTTGGTTCTTCGAATCATTGGATTGATTTTTGTATTGTAAGTGGAAAGAACGTCTATACATTCGTTCCACTAGATCCCTCAAACTTTTGTAAAAGTTTTTCCCCCTTTTGTTAACTTCCAACAGCACTCCAGATGAGCTGAGGAGAAATTCATTTTCATTTGCATGTTCTATTTCTTTTCTTTTCTTAGAAAAACATTCCTTTTCTGAGTTGTTGGTCCCTATAGAACATTAAACAGATGTGAATTAATAGACTGTTTGACACATGTTATCTAAAAATTTTAAGTATATTATTAATGATAATTCAAAAAAGAAACTCATATTGGATCGATAGTATTTTTTCATTCACCTGATTCATCCTTTTGCAATTTTTCCATCAAGATTTTATGCTCTTTTGGTCCTAGATCAGAAATAATCTTACTGAGCTTCATCATTTTGTGGCTATGCATGATACACAGTAAACAATACATATTAGTTAAACTTACATATAGTTCAAAAATAATATTTTTTATAAAGAATTTACAAAGAACTTGCCTTTTTTGCTTTTCTTGATGTGTTATCAATATTTTTTTACTTGATCTCTTTTCAGTAATTTCTTTATCAATCCCAAACATGTACCATATCATTCATTAATATATTTATAAACAAATTGTCAACTTTTCAGGTAAAAAATAAATATCAAGACACTGGTGCGGCTTTCTTGATGTACGCACCGCCATCGGTGTGTGGGGGTATTACAAATGCAACGCAAAATAGCATAATAGATTGTATGTTGCGTGGGGTATTATAAACGCACTGCACAAACAATGTAATAGACTGTACGGTGCTATCCTCGTAACATGGAGCACCGGTGCCCTATTTCAGATATGGCGCACTGATTTAAAAAATTGTTTTCAAAATTTTTATTACACAGTACTTGCGCGTGCGTTTTATAATACAGCGCACACGTGCGCTAGGTTACATAGGGCGCACCGATAAAAAAAAAATCCATTTTTTCCAAAAATTCACGCAATGGGTGAATGGATTGGAATCCGACTATGCAAGTCATCCCATGGGTTGGATGTCAATCTAAAATGAAAAGCCCTAATTCTGAAATCACAGAAACAAGGAGAAGAAAGGGAAAAAACAAAAAAATGAAGGGTTTAGGGTAAAAATGGATAAAACTGCAAAAAAGTAAAAAAAATAATCAAATTTAATCACAAGATGGTTTGAAATTCTATGATACGGGGTTTGAATCACTAGAGGTTTGGTTTCTGATTGCTTGAATACTTATGGTCAAACATATTTCGCTGCTCCATAATGCCCTCATGCTCTCTTGCTCCATGTATGTCTCCTGCGAATATCTGATTGAAAATTTTAGAAAAAATAGTGAAATAATGAAAAGTGTTTAGTATTTAAAGAATTATTTTATGAAATTAGATTTTCGAAAATATTTTGCCACCCATTTTTCAATTTGCTGCCTTTTTTTTTCTCTTAAAGAAAATAGAGTTGTGCTTTTTTTATTTGCGTTTATTTGTCATTGGTGCGTCACTTAATAGCACCGCACCGGTGCATCGTTTTGTAACACCGACACCGGTGCTGTTATATGTACAGTAGCACCGATTTTTGGTTAAGGCACCGAAATTACTTTTAGGTGTGTACACCAAAATTTAGTGAAATCCGACCATAGACATTGAGAATTAGAATTAGAATTAAAATTGAGAATTAGAATTGGATAAATTCTTGACGGAAATAACTGTTCTTCCAATGCATTTTGTTTATTACAGGAGGTCCCCATTGATTATGTGGAGAGAATGCAATCTAGGGCATGTGAAGATGCAATACTACAGGGCCCAAGTGGGCAATTGTGGCATGTGAGCCTGTTATAATTGGCACTTAACTATTTGCAACCAATATGTTTTAGAATATAATTTGCAGATAGATGAATTCCCTGCCAGCAATTAGTACAAATAGTCTCCAGAAGGGTAATGTTCTGGGAGCAATGACAACGAGTCCTTCATTCTGTATTTGTTAGCAGAAGAAGACCGATTTTCGACTAGATGATGCATTTATTACATGTGGAGGCAATGGTTTCCCATAGAAAATGAGTATAGGGTTGATCAGAGGAAAGACGTTGCAAAATAGGCTATTACATTAGCTTTTCCAATGGGAAACCGATTTGCAGGTGGAAATGTGGTAGCTACAGGTATCTATGCTTTTCTTCCCACAGAAATGGTCTCTGGATTTCCATTTATAATACAAGAAGACTTTTTACTAGTTTCATCCACAGGACCACATCTCAGACAAGTTAGAGATGCCATTCAGGTTCAATTGAAAACCGAAGATGTGATTTTATGCGACATCAGCTTTGCCGGTCAAAGTTTATGTAAGCCAAACGAAGCTCATACAATACTCCCAAATGCTTTTAAATGCATTCTGGAGAATCTTTCCCTTCATGGGACCTACTAGCCCGATCAAAAATGTTAATTGATCTTTCTCTGCTGTCCTTAAGGGATGAGAATCCTTCCCTTCATGGTGCCTCTTGGCTTTATCAACTGCCTCGATTGATCTTTATTTTCCATCAAATCTGCTCTCCATTTCTCCATCATGGGACCTCTTAACCCTATCACTGGCCTCAACCGAATGCTCTCTATTGGTCTCAACCTATACTCCTTTTCTCCTTTTGTACTTTGTCAAGCTCTGTAGCCATTTGCATCCCTGTAAGCGTCTTTGTCCATCTTTCTCTTTGAATCACTCATTTTCTTTGCTATAAACTTCTCAACCGAAATTCAAACTCTCGTCTTTTCAAATGCTCATCTCCTCAGAAAAATTCTTGCCTGTGATTTGAACCCTCCACTGCTCCAATACAACACTTTACAAAATAACCCTGTTCCGATGCGCGTTGTTTTATAGGCGCACTGGGGCGATTTATAAGATCAATTTTTTTGTTTTGGTGCGGTGTTTTATGACGCACCGGTGCGGAAGAGTTGTGAAGCACCGGTGCGTCTGAGTAATAAGATGCACCGATGCGTTTTATGATGATAAGCGCACCAGACTATATAAAGTTATTTTTTTTTGTATGTAAGATCATAATAAAATAATGATAATTCTAAAGTACAAGAATTTATTTGCATTATTTTCTAAAATTTATTATGTTACAAAAATTCATATTATTCTAGATTTATTATTTTACAATTATTCACAAATTTACATATTTAAATATTTTAGTAAAATCATTTCACATTAATACAATTAAAATTTTCACATTAATACCATTAAAATTTTACAAATATTTTACATACAATTAGAATTACAATTTCAATTTTACAATTTCACATACAATTACGAATAGAATTAGAATTAGAATTTTAATTTTACATACAATTACATTTACAATTAAAATTTTACAGTTACAATAATTTCACGATAACACAATTAAAATTTTACAAATATTTTACATACAATTACAATTTTAGAATTTTACATACAATTAGAATTACAATTACAATTTTACAATTTGTCATATATACAATTACAATTAAAATTACATTTACAATCATTTCAAAATAAATTAAACATTACAGTTACAATTAAAATTTTACATCAAATATTTTACATACAATTATAGTTAAAATTACAATTACAAATACAAATACAATTTTACAATTTTACATACAATTAAAATTTCAATTTCAATTACAATCACGACATAATATTTAATAAATATCATGGTCATTTAATATTAAATTAATTAATAAACATCACGATTATGATAACCATCGTACAAACATCATATTCGACTAAAAAACACATTCAAACATCAAATTAACATTATATATTAACATCATCATAACACAAACATCAAATATACATCTCATGTCAAATAACTCATGCTATCACATACACATCTATCTGAAAGCTAAACACTAAATGAACATATCTAACATGACCTAACAATATACACATCATGATGATCACCAACATGTAAATTAAGTACAACTGCAACATGAACATAAAATACATGGACCATATATATATATATATATATATATATATAACTGAATAATGTTAAAAATATACAACTGTAATATAAATGTCATGGATTAGCTGGTGGTAGTACAACATCAATAGCAGTACTAGTGGAGGTCTGCTCAGTCAATGGTGCAGCCTCGACGGTCGATGGTCAAGCCTGCTCATGATCATGACTGGTATTGATGGATGGATTAGCTGGTGGTAGTACAACGCCAATATAAGCAGTACCAGTGCAGGCTTGCTCAGTCAATGGTGCAGCCTCGACAGTCGATCGTCCAACTTGCTCATGATCATGACTAGTACTGATGGATGCTGCAGGCTGCTGACTGGACGTGGCCGATGGTCCAGCCTCATCTCCATGATGACTGCTAGATGCTAGTGGAGCCTCATGTTCATCAAGCACAGCATGAGGTGAACGATCATGAGATGAGTCACTGCTCGTGGACTTTCCATCACGAGCTACAAATCGACCACGCCTATAATGTGCAACAATCCTCCTCAGTTGCGTAACAACTGTCGTAGCTCCTACGACATGCCACATCAGGCTGTACATGTCACGGGACATTCCTCTCCAGATCCGTAATAGCCTATCATCGGCCTGTATATCTCTGTAATGAGAGGGTCTGATGCCCGCCTCAACAATCAATGCACTGAGTTGGTCACCCAACTCCATCCTGTATCTAGTATCAGGTCAACCACGCCTCGCAAAAGGCAGTACCGGCGCACCAACAGGAGCATGTCTCTCTGCACCGGCCTTCTGATCATGATCCTTGGCATTTGCCATGTCCTCATCGTCATCAGGATCCACACCTGGATCATGTGTTGGTTTCGACATCTCCTTGCCATCAAAATAGCCAATGTCTGCAAAATATATACAAGTACACAACAATAATTAGACAATTTCATTACACAATTTAATAAAAAGAAGTTAAATAACATGTTAGAATAAATATAAATAAAACAATTATATTACCTCTATCATCTAGCGGCTCATCATCTGTGAAGAGGATGCTGGCACACCCTCGCCAATCCAATCCAGCATAAGGATAGTGGACCATAATGAAGGGATGTATCTCGTCAACACTAGCTAGTAAGTCCAGTGCATCATGTGATATCCTGGCTGGAAACATAGTCTCTCCCCTCTTGGGCATCATCTGCCCCCACATGTGCATCCGGGCCTCCAACGTTGGCCTACGAGACTGCCGAACAAAAGCAGGCCTCATCTCTTGAAACCTCTCAAAAAATAAACAAAAAATCTCTGAAGAAAAAGGGAAGTTGACCCTCCCTTGTGCATGAGCACGACATCTATATAAGGCCACATAAAACTGCCGCAAAAAAATGGCAGATCACCTGACAAGTTGTGGTTCCTGTACTAAAGAATCAACATAATATAGAAGCAGGAAAATAATGCATTTCCCTCCACTGGTGTTGTGTGAAATGGTCGAAATGAGAAGTGAGAAGCACTGCACGTCCTGTTTACCAAATGAACCAATACATAGCTAACCTTCAGGGACCTGAAACTCTGAAGGAGACAATACATCTGCTCCAATGTATCTTTGGGAGTAGACTAACTCACTCCCTGCTACACAACCAGCTGGAACCTCTGGGAACGAGGGAAAATCCACCCCTCTCCTCTATAGCCTTGTAATGAAATAAATATCCTCCTCAGTGGGTGTGTACCACTGGTCAGGACCAACCTAGAAAGCCTGTTGGTGGGCATTCCACTTGCGGATTAGATCTCTCAAAAACACACTATGGGCCTTTAGGGGAGTAGCCTCCTCATAGAACTTGAGGAGGCCTACTTGCCTTAGGAGCCCCTGGGTATCTGTTGTAATAGGGCGAGGGTACACATCTCTCTCCCTCTCTCGTGCCTCCCATGGGCGAAGCATGTTATACTGCTCCGCCTGTTGTTGCTTTTGTTCCTCCTCTTCTTTCTAAATCATTGACATATTAAATAATTTTTTTTTATAAAATCATACATGTATTTAGGAATATACATATATAAATTTTTTTGGAAAAAAAAGTAGACCATTCGGTGCGCCACAAAAACAGTCATGCACCGGTTCTGGTGTGACTTTTGTTTGTAGAGCATCGGAGGCGGTGCCCTAGATGACAAAAATCAAACCGTATGCGGTGCACCTGAAATTTTTTCAAGCACCATTGACTACATATGATGTCAGAAGAGCAGTGCACTGACTAAAATATACACCCCAGCGCGTATAGTTGTGTCAGCGCACCGACTTCCTGACAAATTACATAGTCAACAGTGTGGTATTTTAGCCTGTCGCACCGTTGACCCTGTCGAAATGCCGAATGCGGTGTGATGACAGACACCGAGGCAGATATTTCTGTCAACACACCGCATTGCTATTCCCATGGTCAAAGGTGCGACCATCTAAATGACCGCACCCCACTTTTTTTTAAATTTTAAAATAATGCGAGGCACCTTTCGATACTACCGCAGACATGGTGTGGATATCGTTAGGACCGGTTGCGATGCAGCCTGTAAATTTTATAGGCAGCACCATTTACCGGTGCAAGACGAATGGCTCATGCGCAATGCGTGACCAAAAAAGAAAAAAACTTTTTTAATGGTTAATTTTAAGGTTATTTCAAATTCTAATCCGCTAAAAAGCTTAATTATGGAAAAACTAGAAAAATACCTATACATTTCGTCATCGAGGAGGCATATTGGCTGTAGAAATTGCAGAAGAAAATTTTCCCACCATTTTGTAAAATGCAAGCTGGAGATTGGTGGCCAATGCACAACAGCAATGCGTGCAATGAGTGCAATGGGAGCACCGATATCAGGGCGGCTCAGAGAAGCAGAAATTGCACTGATGCTTAAGAGCTTTGGAGTACTGAGAAAAGTGAAAAATGTGGTTTTTTGGCCGTAATTTTTTTTTATTTAACCCTGTTCCTGTGTGCGGGGTTTTATAGGTGCATCAGTGTGGTTTCTTAAGACCGCACAGGGTAGTTTCAGATTTGGCACATTGTTTTATGATGCACCGGGGTAGTTCCTTAAAACCGCACCGGGCTATTTCAGTTTTGGCACGTTGTTTTATGATGCACCAGGGTGGAATAGTCGTGAAGAACTGGTGCTTTACAATAATAGGACACATCGGGCGTGTGTGTACGGAGCAGACGGTGTCCGGTGTGCCAATGTTTTGTGCGACTAGTGCTTTCTCTTATAGAGCACACTGGTGATTGAGAGCAAAAAAGTGAAAAATGCAGTTTTTTGGCCGTAATTTTTTTTTATTTAACCCTGTTCCGATGCATGTGTTTTATAGGTGCACCAGTGTTGTTTCATTCAAACGCATCAGTCTGTTTCTATTTTGGCGCAGTGTTTTATGATGCACCGGTGCAGTTTCTTAACACCGCACTGGGCAGTTTCTGCTTTAGCGCGATGTTTTATGATGCACCAGCACAGAAGAGTTGTGAAGCCTCGGTGTGTTATAGTAATAAGACACACCGGGTGGGTGTGTTCGGAGCGCATGGTGTCCGATGTGCCAATGTTTTGTGTGCATCGGTGCTTTCTCTTGTAGAGTGCACCAGTAATTGAGAGCTCTAGAGCACTGAAAAAAGTGAAAAATCCAGTTATTTTGCCGTAATTTTTTTTTTTATTTAACCCTTTTTTGGTGCTTGTGGTTTATAGGTGCACTAGTGCTATTTCTTACGAATGCACCGATCAGTCTCTATTTTGGTGCATTTTTTTATGATGCACTGGTGCAGTTTCTTAATATCGCACTGGGCGGTTTTGGTTTTGGCGCGGTGTTTTACGATGCACTGGCGCGGAAGAGTTGTGAAGCACCGGTGCTCTACAGTAATACGATGCACCGGACGGGTGTGTACGGAGCACACGGCGTCCGGTGTGCCAATTTTTTATGTGCACCAGCGCTTTCTCTTGTAAGGAGCACCTATGCGATGTTGAATGATAAGTGCACCGAGTGGAAAACATCCGCAAAACTCTCTGCTCGCCAACCTCGTCTAGTAACCTCTGCTAGAAACGGATGTATGGGGTATTTTTATAAGGGGTTCCTCAAAAGCATCTGCTAGAGTGTCTTTTCCTTGTAGTGAATTTTTCTACTTCACAATATGAATATATTATTATTTCTATTCTTTCTAGTTCCTCTCCTCCAGATTCTTGTGATATCTCGTTGGTAGATAGTGGGGATTCTAGACATTTCTCTGAGTACAAGGAAGTCCTCTCAAATCTGGTTGAGAGGGAGACAAAAATAAAGACAATTCTTGGAGATAAATCCAGTCATCCTGTAAGGGTCTTTGGTTCTATCAAATTTCATTTGGACTCTAGGGAATCTATTCTTATTTATGATGTTATGTATGTTTCGAGACTAAAGAAGAATTTGGTATCTATATCTACCTTGGAAGACAAAGGGGTGAGCGTAGCTCTCATGGCCTGTGGAATCTTGCATGAGAGATGCTTTCACCTTGGGATATAGAATTTAAGGACTTTATAGAGTCAATGGAATACCACTACGAGTTATGGTCCATGATATCAATAATAAAAGTGAGCTATGGCACCAAATGTTGGCACATATACATAAGTTGTTCTTTGAGATGCCTGATGTTCTTTGAGATGCCTGATGTTCAAGCTAGTCATAATGGAGCATGTTTAGGATGTGCTAGTGGAAAGAAGATAATAAGACCATTCCCCTCCAATAAAAAAATGACTAATTATATTCTATAACTCATCCACTCTGACTTATGTGTACCGATGCCAGTGCACTCCCTTGGTTTCCATCTCTACTACATAATATTTATTGATGAATTCTCGAGGAAAACATGGATATTCTATTTGAAGCACAAGGATGAATCATTTGATATGTTCAAGGACTTAAAGGCATTGATAGAGAATCAAAAAAGGAAGAGAATCAAAGTTTTCAAGTTTGAAAATGGTTGAGAATATACCTCAAATAAGTTTGTTGACTTTTTTTAGGACATTCAAATCAAGAAAGAGATTTTTGTATTATAAAATCCTGAGTAGAATGGTGTGGTTGAAAGAAATAATAGGTCTATTATGGAATTTTCCTGAGCTATGATGCATGACCAAAAAATGTTGAAGTTCCTTTGGGGAGAGGCTACAAATAAAAAAATCTATGTTCAAAATAGGGTGCATCTTCAAGCTATGGATGATAAAACTCTTGAAGAAGTGTTTATAGGTGTGAAGCCCACTGTTGGTTATATAAGGATATTTGGTTTCCCAATGTATTTTCATGTGCCAAAGGATAAGAGGAACAAGCTAGAAGCCACTGGAAATAAAGGTACATTTATTGGGTGTTGTGAAAATTCTAAAGCTTTTAGAATATATGTTCCTGATCAAAGTAAAATTGAGTTTAGTAGGGATGTAACCTTTGATGAAGATGATGCCCTTGGAAAATAAAAGGGACCTTCCTCCTCCTCTTCCTTTTGAGAAGAAGGATGATGACATTGACTTACTTGATGGCCCTTTTGTGCTTGAGCTGGAGAAAGTTGTTGATTATGACCCATGGAGCCTATGCACCCCTTTTCTTATCCTCCAAGTGATCCACCTATCAGGAAGAGACTATCATGGGTCCATGATACATTACAGAATCCTGAGAGAAGAAGTATATGTTGAGAAACCTCAGGGATTTGAAGTGAAGTACATGAAGTCTCATATTTGTTGGTTGAAAAAATCTCTATATGGCTTGAAGCAAGCCCCTAGATCCTGGTATGTCCACATTGATAGTTACTTGGTGAAGCATGGATTCATGAGAAGCAATGTTGACCCGAAACTCTACTTCAAAGTGGTCCAAGATATGCATTTAATTTTGGTTTTGTATGTTGACGATCTATTATTGATAGGTAGTGAGCCTTTGATGCTCAAGTGTAAGAGGAAGCTTGCTCTTGATTTCAAGATGAAGGATCTTGGTTTAATTCATTACTTTGTGGGAATAGAGGTGTGGCAAAGTCTCAATGATATTTTCCTTTCTCAAGGAAACATGTCATAAATTTGTTGGAAATGTTTGGAATGGTAGAATGGAAGTCCCTAGCCACACCAATGGAGATGAATTTTAAGAATTTATGTGGAGATGTTGTTGGACCTGACTAAGAAAATCCCTTTGAGTACTGATAATTGATTGGAGCATTGATGTTCCTAGTGAACACCCGTCCGAACATATGTTTTTTTTTCAAGACTTTGACTCAATTCATGACTGAGCCCCATTATGCACACTCGGTTGCTGCTAAGCATGTGCTGAGATATTTGCATGGAATGATCAAACTTGGTCTGAGATATATTTTTGGAGATGTGAGAATTCATGGATACACTGATGCTGATTGGTATGGAAATGTTATTGACAGGAAAAACACATGAGGGTTAGTTTTAGTTTGGGTTATGCCATGAACATAGTTACTGATCAAAAGGGTATTAAACAAAGTTCTCACTTTTTAGAGGTAGCAAAAAATCATCCGATTTTGAAAAATGTTGATTCATAATGCACCTTTTTTTTGGAGCATATGTTTGATACATTATATTTTCTTATGTCTTAAGTATGCACATTTTTTAAAAAATGTTAGTGATTTTCCTTCCAATTTGAAAAGGGCTTAATGCAACATCAACTCCTTTTTTTGGCTTATTTTTTACACTTAAATTTTATTGATATATTATGTATGGATAATTTTTATAAAATGTTAGTGATTTCCATGCAGACTTCGAAAAGCATAAACCTTTTTTTAAGGCATATTTTAGACAATTTAAATTTTCTTATGTCATAAGTATGCACAATATTTTTTAAATGTTCATTATCTAACCATTTTTCAAGTTGCCTTATTCCTCTTCTTGTTTTTCATCATAATATGTTTGTTTTTTAAGGGTTACAAACTTGTGTTTTTTATTTTTCTTTGAAATATTTTTTTATAATTTTTTTTGAAAAGTTTAAAAATAACATTAAAATTAATATTTTGAGTTTAAGATTTTTTATATATTTATATATTGTTAATTAATACTTCAATACACATAAAATAATTATCATTAAAGTCAAAGGAACTAAGCTCAAGTTGTATGGTTCACGATTTGTGTCCAAAGTAGCGTGGGTTCAAGTCTCTAGAGACATGTTGGCCTGTTGTAGCATTTATGAAATAGCTCTACTATTGGTGGAATAATGGCAGTTGTTTCTACGAAATTACCAATTGTGCCTAGTGGAATGTACTCATTACTGTAAAAAAAAAAATGTCGCTAAAAAATAATAATTTTAAAACTCAACAAAAAATACATATTTTTCATATAGATATAATTAAAAAAATATGACTTCTCATGGAAATGGTCATAGATGAATAACTTACTTAACGTAGTTGAATCCCAAAAATGATATCTAATATAATGCACTGTGAAAACCCTTCACACTTAAATACAAAGAGTAAAGGGAGCTCTACTTGAATGGTTCATGAGGCACAATATTTGCTAAGGTTTTTCAAATGGGGTATCAAGCTAAGTGGGCTTGATTGTGGGGAAAAATCCATAGTTAAGCGCGGTTGAGCCAGAGGAGTTTTGGATGGGTGACCTCCTTGGAAGTCCTGGTTACCGAGTGCAAGGCCCAAAAGTGATGATTGACACTACGTGATTCATTTCACTAGTTTCAATCCCACTTCTTCACCCCTCTAAGCATCACCTGATGCAATGAGTGTTAAGTGGACTATTCAAAAATCATGAGAAGTTGTTCAGTTATGACTACCTCTTATGGAAATGGTCATAGATGAATGACTTAATTAACGCAGTTGAATCCCAAAAATGATATATAATATAATGCACTGCGAAAACCCTTCATACTTAAATACAAAGCATAAAGGGAGCTCTACTTGACTGGTTCATGAGGCACAATAATTGCTAAGGTTTTGCAAATGGGTTAGCAACCTAAGTGGGCTTGATTGTTGGGAAAACTCCACAGTTAAGCGTGCTTGAGCCAGAGGATTTTTGGGATGGGTGACCTCCCAGGAAGTCCTGGTTATCGGGTGCAAGCCCTAGAAGTGATGATTGATGCTATGTGATTCATTTCACTAGTTTCAATACCACTTATTCACCCCTCTGAGCATCACCCAATGCAATGAGTGCTAAGTGGAATATTCAAAAATCATCAAAAGTTGGTCAGATACGACTACCTCACATGGAAATGGTCATAGATGAATGACTTACTTAACGTAGTTGAATCCCAAAAATGATATCTAATATAATGCACTGCGAAAACCCTTCATAATTAAATACAAAGAGTAAAGGGAGCTCTACTTGAATGGTTTATGAGGTACAATACTTGCTAATATTTTTCAAATGGGGTAGCAAGCTAAGTGGGATTTATTGTGGGGAAAGCTCCACAGTTAAGTGCACTTAAGTCAGAGGAGTTATGGGATGGGTGACCTCCTGGGAAGTCTTGGTTACTGGGTGCAAGCCCCAGAAGTGATGATTGACTTTATGTGATTCATTTCACTAGTTTCAATCCCACTTCTTCACCCCTCTTAGTATCACCCGATGTAATGAGTGCTAAGTGGACTATTCAAAAATCATCACAATTTGGTCAGATATGACTATCTCTCATGGAAATGTTCATAGATGAATGCCTTACTTAACGCAGTTGAATCCAAAAAATGATATCTAATAAATGCACTGTGAAAGCCCTTCATACTTAAATACAAAGAGTAAAGGGAGCTCTACTTGAATGGTTCATGAGGCACAATGCTTGCTAAGGTTTTGCAAATGGGGTAGCAAGCTAAGTGGGCTCGATTGTGGGGAAAACTCCACAGTTAAGCACGCTTGAGCCAGAGGAGTTCTGGGATAGATGACGTGACCTCTCAGGAAGAAATGGTTACCAGGTGCAAGCCCCGAAAGTGATGAATGACGCTATGTGATTCATTTCACTAGTTTCAATCCCACTTCTTCACCCCTCTGAGCATCACCCGATGCAATGAGTGCTAAGTGGACTATTCAAAAATCATGAGAAGTTGGTCAGTTCCGACTACCTCTCATGGAAATGGTCATAGATGAATGACTTACTTAACACAGTTGAATCCTAAAAATGATATCTAAAATACATACATGTTAAAATAAAATATTTTTATGAACAAATTGAATAAAAAAAGTTGGGAAAATAGTAAATTTTATGAAATTTATTTCAAAAAATGATGACATTTGAAATTTTTTTTTCCAAAAGATAAAAATTTGAGTAAAAATAGAGAAAAATAAAATTAAACATACAAATAAAAAATAAAATAAAATAAACCATTAAAAAAATACTTTAAAAAATAAAAATAAAAAATTACAATTAATTAAAAAATAAAATAAAAACATTAAAGAAGAAACATTAAAAACAAATTAATATAAAAACAATTTTAAAACATTTAAAAGAAAAAAAATATTAAAAAATAAATAAAAGAACTTAAAAAAAATACAGTCCCGTTGAGCCGCCCAAGGGGCCACGCGCGAGGGAAGGGGGTTACGTGTGGCGTCCCCCGCCCGATCGACCGAGGGCCCTTAGGCAGCTAGATGGGGGACACGCAACCCCCCTCTCTCTTCCGCGGCCCCTTGGGCAGCTAGGCGAGGTCATATTTTTTTTTAATCTTTTTCATTATTTGTTTATTTTTAGTTTTTTAATGTTTTTTATTGATATTTTTTTAATATTTTATTTTTATTTAACTTTTTATTTATTTATTATCATTTTTATGTTTCTTATTATTATTTTTATGCTTTTTGTTTCAAATTTAATTGTATTTTTTATTTTTTAAATTTTTAGGTGTTATTTATTTATTTTTTCTTCAATTATGTTTTATTGGAAATATTTTCCTGTTTTTGAGTTTTTTTAATATATTTTTGATAAAATTTTATTTTTAATAAGTTAATTTTTTTAGTTTATAGATTAATGTCTTTCGGATTAATCACATCATTAGGATTGTGGTTCATCCTTAGGACAAGGAGGATAAGCTAATCAATCTTAATGAATAAATAGGGATGTGTCATTGCCCGAAAATATCCGTTAAGAAATGGTCGTTAAAACTAGCCGTTAGAAAGTTAGTTATTAAAAAATTTTAGAGTTTAGAATTAATATTAATTAATTCATTATAAAATAAGATTTAGTTAAGGACTAGATGTTTAAAACTAACAGTTAGAAAGTTTGTTATTAAAAATTATTATAGTTTAGAAATAATATTAATTAATTAATTAATTATAAAATAAGATTTAATTGATATAATAGAAAAACAAATATTTAAAATTTTCATTAAAAAGGGAGTTTAAATTCTTTTATAAAATATTATTATGAAAAATAAATAATAATTTATTTAAAAATAATAGGAATGAGGGAGGGGTAAAAAATTTATTTAAAAAGAATTATTTAAAAAAAGGGATTAACTTCTCCTCCTTGTCCTAAGGATGAACCACAATTGTTGGTTCGAAACGTCGACCAAATCCTAAAGAGGTGATTAATCCGAAAGACATTCATCTACATTATGGATCACAAAAGTCTTAGATCTAACAATTTTTTTTATTTTTATTTTTTTAATGTTCTCTCTCTCTCTCTCTCTCTCTCTCTCTCTCTATATATATATATATATATATATATTAACCTTTGTGTTTTTTTGTCATATTTTTATTTTTATGTTTTAATATATTTTTTTATTTACTTATTATTATACATGCCACAAGCATGGTATTACACATTCAATTTTGTTTTAACTATGTATTAGTTTTTTTTTACCAAACTTTTATGCCGCTTATCCATAGTTTAACATTGAGAATTCAATTTTTGTTTGTTTGTTTTGTTTTGTTTTTGTTTTTGTTATCATTTTTTTTGTTTTGTTTTTATTTATTTATTATTGTTTTTTTTCGGAGAAAAATCAAAATTTTTATTAAGTCAATAAAAAGTTGCAACGGTAGATTCTTAAAGAATTCCTAAGACTATGGCTTCACATCAAGCAAAACACAATGCCACTGAGTAATAACCACAACAAAACCGAAAGGAATTGTGTTACTCAAAAAACCATGACAAAAATCCAATAAACAACGTAGGTGGGCCTGCCTATATATCAAAGAGAAAACAACCCCCACATAATTACTATTTATACAAAAATGTAGCCAAAATGTCCACAAGAAATAGTACATGTGTTCATAATAAAAACAAAATTGTGTCCATGAGTTAGATATGTATCAAATGATTAAAATAGTAAAGTGTGGAAACCAAAACTCTGTGAAAAAGGAACCACATTTCATTTGTTGTAAGGTGGTTGATCCGATACACGAATCCACCCTTCGTTTGATTATTCTATTCTCCATGAGCCCAAAACTTGTTGCAGACCGTCCTTAGAAAGGGGATTTTCCTCTGTGTTATACTCCCTATATATGTGGCAAACATATATAGAATCAAAACCCATTTTAACATACCTCGCGCTCTGCCCTCCATCTGCGTTCAGCTTGATTTAGGGTTGCAGGGTGCCTCGCTGCTCGCCCCTGTGGCTACTGCGCCCAGCGCACAGCACTGCGGTGTCCATCGCCAACCATGGAGCCCAGTGGGGGCTCCGCCCCCCTTCCCAATCCGCCTCCTGAAGTATTGGCATTTCGTGCAATGGTTGCAGCTGGACCGAAACGAGCCCCATCGGCGTTTCAGCAGAAGCTCATAAAGAAGATGGAAACGATCCCTTCTGTGGCTCTTCCAGAAGAAGAGACGTGCAAAGCGGCATTGAACCTGTCCGAAAGAGGCCTTATTGGCCAGTTCACGGGCCTCTGGCCCTCTCCTAATTCAGTAGAAGACTAGACTCAAAGAAATTGGAAACCTCTGATCAAAGAGGGAGTCAAGAGTTACTTTGTTGGCAAAGGATTCTTTGTCTTTGTTTTTGAAAATCCTGATGACAGAAGCTTAATATTCAGAAATGACCCATATTTCATGGGTCCGCAGGGATTGTATCTGAACAAATGGTCCCCAGATTTTGACCCTTCCCAGGCTGTCCCATCTGCGGTTCCGGTTTGGGTGAGTCTCCCCCATCTGCCCCTCCACTGCTGGAACCAAAAAACCCTGGAGATTATCGGAAATGTGTTGGGAAAATACATAGATCAAGCTGCAAGAAAAGACCAGTACTCATGCACGCGTATCTGCGTTGAAGTTGACCTCGAGGAGGGGTTACCGGAAGCTATCAATCTCACTCTTGATGGGTGGACGCGTGTGCAGGAGCTGGACTACGAGCAGCTCCCCTTTAAATGTAGACACTGTCATGGGCATGGGAACTTTGCCAAGCACTGTAAGAAAAAGGCCGAGGAGCAACCAGATAAACAAAATGGGGATCAATGGACTCTAGTCCAGAAAACAGTACACCCAAAAAAAGGAGCAGGTAAAGGTAATTCGACAGGGGTTCCAAGTAGCTCCAAGCCCATCCAAGAAGAAGAAGCAATCCCAAAAGGAACAACAAGTACTCAGGTCAATCCAGCAGTCTCAGATCAGGAGAATATGGCGCAGGTAGAAACTCCTCCCCCAAGCAAAGACGGAGGGAAAGCTACTCAGTTTGAAGCCACCCAAGGCAGCCCATCCAACCCCTCATATGCAGAAGTCACAACGAACAAAGCAGTAGAAAGCTCAGAAGCCTTGGAGGATGAAACCTTTGAGCGCCCTTCTAAGAGAGCTGGAAGGAAATCCCGTAAAGAAAAGAGAGAAGAATAGGCTGAAAGACTCAAAATCCAAGGAAGTCAGGCAACAATAGAAATGTCCATAGGACGTAATACCAGACCGAGGCCTACAAAGGGAGGCCCCACCCCTCTCCATAGAAAATAATGAAGTTAGTCTCTTGGAATTGCAGAGGACTGGGGAATCCCTCAAAAATAGAAGCATTCAAGGACCTCTTGAAAGCAGAACCCTCAGACATTCTCATGTCCAAGAGACTAAGATAGAAGGGCATGCACTCCTAGAGATCAGCAAGTCAAGGTGGAATAAATTTTCAGGAAAGGCAGTCAATGCTAGGGGCACTGCCGGAGGGTTGGCAATGCTCTGGTCAGAAAGTACTTTCCAGCTTCTCAAATCTCATGAATCCCAGCACTGGATCTACACGGAGCTTAAGCACAAAGCTAGTAAGTTGACCATTTCCCTTTTCAATCTTTATGTTCCGGTAAATTACAAAGAAAAAAGAGATTTCTGGAGCTCTCCCTCTGTTTTTCTAGAGCAGCACTCGCCAAGAAATATTATCATAGCGGGAGATCTAAACATAGTTATGAAAACAAAAGAGAAGAGGGGAGGCTTTTGCTCTAGAGACCCAATGTTGGCCGTCGTGGAGGAGCTTTCCCAGAACTGGGATCTCTTATACTTTACTCCAGTCCGTGGGCTTTTCACATGGTCGAATAACCAGGTTGGGTCGGATCATATCTTTGCCCGCCTGGACCGATTCCTGGTTCAAAGCGCCCTTATGATGAATAAAAAGATCATTACCACAAAAATTTTGCCAAAACTGACCTCAGACCACAAGCCAATTCAGCTCCTTGTAGGTCCCATTCCTTTTCGTTTTACCCCTCTTTGGATCGAGAGAGAGGGCTTCATGGAGACTATGAAAGCTACTTGGGCTAAATCCTTCTCTGGCTCTATTGGCTATGTCTGGGAACAAAAGTTGAAGGCCACAAAATATGCGTTGAAGGAGTGGATAAAAAATTCAGATCCCACGCCTACCAATCAAAGAAAAGAGGCAGTACAGAAGTTACAAACCCTCCAAACTGATATGGAAAACAAAGATATTACAATAGATCTCTTGGAGAAGGAAGTAAAAGCACAACGATCCACTTACCAATCTTTTCGAGCTGAAGAAGAATACTGGAGATTAAAGTCTAGAAGTCTATGGTTAAAGGTGGGTGATCGGAACACCTCTTTTTTCCACCAACAATATAGAGCAAGACTGTCCCGGAATCATATATCTGAAATCAAAACTTCGGAGGGCCATGTTTGCAAAGGATATAATCAGGTTAAAGACATAGCTGAAACTCACTACAGGAATCTATTCAATGATGGTAATCAAGTCAATGAAGAAGAAACGGAGGACTTCCTCTCAAATATCCCTTTACTTGTCAACCTTGAAGATAATACAGCTCTTTGCAGTCCCATATTTGAGGAGGAAATTATCAAGGTAATCTGGTCTATGGAAGCTGACAAGGCCCCTGGGCCTGACGGTTTCACAATCCATTTTTACAAGTCATGCTGGGATATTATCAAAGCTGATCTTCTTAAAATGATAAGAGCCTTCTTGAAGAAAGCAAAGATAGGTGGAGGAACCAACTCCACCTATCTAGCTTTAGTTCCAAAGGACACCAATCCTGAATCTTTGGCAAGATTTAGGCCTATATCGCTATGTAATGCATCTTACAAAATCATAGCCAAACTATTAGCAAATCGAATTAAGCCCCTGCTCAAAATACTGATCTCCAGCTCTCAAGGCGAATTTGTGGAAGGCAGGCATATTATGGAAAACTTCATTCAAGTTCAAGAGACCATTCACTCAAGAAAACAGCGAAGAGAGAAAGGTATGTTGATTAAACTGGATATGGAAAACGCATTCGATAAAGTTAACCGAATGTTCCTTTTCAAAGTTCTCCTCTCTTTTTGGTTCTCTCATCATTTTTTCCAGCTCATAAAAGCTTGTATCGATAATCCTTGGATTGCTCCTCTCATCAATGGTCATCCAACCAATTTATTCCAAGCGCGGAGAGGCATCAGACAGGGATGCCCTCTCTCCCCCTTCTTGTACATCCTCATGACGGATTCCCTCAGTAGAAAACTCTCAGCCGAAAGAATTGTTGGTTCCCTCCTGAGCCTCAAACCTTCCACTGTTTCAGCCCCTCTGAACCATGCTCTCTTTGCGGACGACTCCCTGTTCCTTGGGGGGGCTTCTATTAGAATTGCGAAAGCCTTTAACTCTGTTCTGAGAAGGTATTGCAGGGTCTCTGGCGCTCTTGTCAATGATAGTAAGAGTGAAGTTTTCAGTTGGAACACTGATCAGCAAGAGATCAATCACATATCTAAGCTCCTTGGATTCAAAGGACATGCTCAATGGGAAAGATTCAAATACCTAGGTCTGCCTATCTCCTATGGAGTGAACAAGAGGTCCCTCTGGAACGACATCATCAGCAAAATTAAAACTAAAATCTCTGCTTGGGGGGGCTATTGGCTTACAAAGGGCGAGAAATTCATCCTTATCAAATCTCAGCTGTCTTCTCTTCCTATTTATCAAGCAACCTTTCTACTTGCCCCAAAGAATGTAACGGAACAGATCTCTATTCTCCTAAGGGATTTCCTCTGGCAAGGTGGGAAAGGCAATGACAAAAAGGTGTATTTAGTTAATTGGGACTTGTTAAAGAGGCTGATTGCAGAGGGTGGCTTGCAAATACGAGATCCTACCCTTGTAAACACAGCGCTGGGTGGTAATATTTTATGGAAGATGATTCACGACCCCTCTCATCCTGTCAGTGTCACCTTACGGTCAAAATACGCAGACAATGAAGCCCTCAGGAAAATGCAATTAGACAGTTCTATTAATAGCACGCAGGTTTGGAGGCTCTGTTGCAAAAGCAGCAAAAATTTTAAAAAATTCATGTACAGGATTCCTGGAAATGGAAAGCGCACCCATCTGTGGAACGATCGCATCATGGGGTGTGATCCTCTGGTAGACAACGATGAAATCGCAGATCTCAGAAATTAGCTTGAGAGATCAGGGGTAAACAGTATCTCCGAACTGTCCAATTGGGACGAGCGTGGTGATTGGGCTGGATGGGACTTTCACGGAGTCCCTGCACACTTATCCGCTCAACTGACCTTGCTCGAAGACCTGCTTGAAGATGTCGCTTCAGTCAACCGTTATATGAAGGATAGTTGGGGATGGGGACGGACTGGTGTTTATACTACAGCAGCGGACTATAGAGCACTTCAGGGATCAAAGAACAGCAATTACCCTCCGGCCTTCTGGCATCAGATTTGGGAGCCACTAGCGCTGCCAAAAGTAAAATTTTTCTTCTGGACCTTGGCACACAATAAACTACTGACTGGAGATAATCTTGCAAAAAGGAAGATCGCAGGGCCACATAGATGTGCGTTATGCAAATGTAATCTCGAAACTGCCCAACATATTTTCCTGGACTGTCTCTATGCCAAAGAGGTATGGGATATAACACTCCACAACTTTCAGATTTCATTTCCTTCACAAACCTCTGTCTCTGAACTGTTTGCAACATGGAGTTCTTTCTATACTCAACGCATACCCCCTAAGTCTTTCTGGCGCAAGGTTTGGACAGCCCTCCCCAAATTTGTTTGTTGGTAGCTCTGGCTAGCCCGTAATCAACAAGTCTTTAAAGAAATACAGAACTCTCTGATTCAAGTTGCAGCTAAGGCCAAGTCTCTCCTTTTGGAAGCGGCACAACAGAAGTACTTCAAAGAATATCCTCTGATCACGCCTGAAGAAAAGAGGTGGCTAGCCCTTGAGCCTCATCCTCAAAATTACCTCCTCATCCCCCAGAAAGACAACTCGGATTGGAGAAAAAGAGATCCAGATGACATCTTCCAAAATTGGTGGAAATCCCAAAAATTAACCACCATTTTCTTTGACGGGTCATCCAAAGGGAACCCTGGCGCTGCAGGCGCTAGTGGGGCAATATATTCCTTGAATGGGACTCTCAGTGATTCTTTTTGCTGGGGCCTTGGCTTGAAAACTAACAATCAAGCTAAGATCCTCGGGCTTCTCAAAGCTTGTCTCATAGCTAGAGGAAAAGGTATCAAAGCTATTCAAGTCTTCGGAGATTCAGAGATTTTAATTAAAAAACTAATCAAGGACGATCTTTTCAACAATGCTGGCCTCAACAAATACTTGGGCAGATTGAAAAGAGTCATATTATACTTTGATACGTGCAAGTTTTATCATATCCTAAGAGATTCCAACAGTGTAGCAGACCGGATGGTGAACAAGGGTTTCTCCCTCATGAAAGGGATGCTTATTGTAAATGGGGTTAGCACCTACCAAATCCTTTGAAATGGTAATATCTCCAAAGCAGCTAACGAAGGACATCAGCTATGTAATAGGGGTCACCTCGGAAAAGACCCACTCTCTTTTCCCTATATAAATAAAATTTCATATCCATTACAGTTAAAAAAAAAAACCCATTTTAACATGTAAAATTTCTTCAATAATTGGAATCAAACTGTGATTTTGACATCTCTGACACCCATTAAACTAGTTTCTAACATTTAGGGAGTCACCAAATATTTTCACTAAATCAATCCCTATTTCCCAAATCCAACATAATAATAGTTTCAAGTATTGGAGTTATGCAGAATTTTTTGATCCTACACAAAGGCCAACTGAAGCTTTTAGAATTTTGTGGTCATTTAAGTGTAATACCAGCCCTACCCCACATTTGTTTTTTGCATTCGATGCACCATCAAAGTATTCCCAAGGAATGTGTGTATTGATTTGTTCCTCTCTAATGATCTGAGGGGATTGGTTTTTTGATGGAAGAGGGAGTAAATAAAGAATTGAAGCAAGCTCAATTGCAATTAGGGAAGGATACGAGGTGGAGTCCCTAAATATGCCTTTATTCCTTGCCAAGAATATACCCCAAGTGATTATCGGGGGAACATTTCTCAAATTTTCATCATGAGCAGAGTTCCACCAATTTTGCCAAGCTTCCATGATAGTTGGTTCATTCCAGTTCTGCCTAATCCCCTTAAGTCTCAAAGTAGTATCCCAAATGTTAATAATAAAATTACAGTTTAAGAGCACATGGCTAACATATTAATTTGAGTTTTTGGCTAAAATACACCAACATGACCCACATTTGTTTCTTTTCTGAAGGTTTTCCCATGTGGGCACTTTATTCTTAAGAAGACACCAAAATATCAACCTTGTCTTTGCTGGGAACTTTAGCTTCCATAGTGGTTTCCACCACCAAGATTGCACCCCTGGATCCCTTAACCTAACATTTGAGCGATGCAATTCTCTGATATAGGTCTTCCAAACACCCCCCCCCCCCCCCCATTGGGGTTGTAAGTGGATATCTTCATTCGATTTCTACCCCTAGTGTCATAGCATTGTTAATTAAGATTCTTTTATTTGATTGAGGAATATAATACCTTGATTGTTGAGAATTTCAGTAATCTCCCTTGGTAGTGAAAAACCTTCACTACATCCCACCCTCGGATCAATACCTACTCTAATTTTTTTATATGTGAAAGTTGGTTTCCTGTTAATCCAGCACATTCATTCTTCAAAGGCGTTGGGGTCAATATATTTCCTTTTAACCACAACAGTCCAAATATTTTCCATTGATAACATGCGCCACCCTAATTTTTATTCCAGAGAAAATGAAAAAATAGGGATATTACCCACCCCCGCCCCCCCAAAGCCTTTGGGATGGCTATTTTGTCCCATGCTACCCATGGAAGGACCGATTCCTCCTTTGATCCAACCTGTAAAAAATGACCACACAATTTACTAATCTGAGACAACATTCATTTAGGAACCCAAGGACAATTCAGTAAACTGGTATGGAAATTAGAACTGATTTAATAAGCACCAGTCTACAAACCCTCAAAATCCATTTGAAACTCCAGTGTTTAATGTGCTTTTCAATTTTGGCCAACAATCAATTTCAATCATGTTTCCTGTAATTGTCTAGCTTAAGGTGGACTCCCAAATAATTGAAACTATCCATCACATATTTTGCTTCATAAGGGGGGACTGAATTAACTCTATTTATTTCAGCCACCGAGAACCCCTCATGAACAATAGAGGATTCCTGCTCATTGATACACATCCCGATGGCTTTGAGGAAAAGGTCAAGGGAAAGTTTCAATTGTTGGATGTCGCATCTAGATTTGTCGCTGAACAGAAGGATGTCATCAACAAATATGAGATGGGTAATGAACATATTGATATCTACTTCGACCCCTTTAATCTCTCCTCTTCATTTGGGGGCAAGGATCAACTGACTAAGCCCTTCGGCATCTAGTACGAACAAAAGTGGAGATAAAGGACAACCTTTCTTGAGTCCTCTCTGACTATGGAAAAAAGGGGAATTTGCACCATTGATAAGGACAACACAAATAAAATTTGATATACATCCCATAACCCAACTGATGAAACCAATGGAAAACCCTAGATGAGTTAGTAGGAGGCACAGGTATAACCAACTTATTTTTTCATAGGCCTTCGAGAGATCAATTTTAACATTAAGGCCTTTTCTTTTACTCCTCTTGAGGCTATCCATGGATTCTTGAGAAACCACAATGGTTTCGTGGATTTGTCTTCCATCGAGCAACCCAAATTGTTCTCTTAAAATATTTCTAGAGAGAATAGGTTTCAAACAAATAGCTATGATCTTTGCAATGATTTTATAGAGACAATTGTATAGAGATTGGGTGTTAAATCCTCAAATTTTTATGGATCATCTATTTTAGGGATAAGGGCCAAAAATGTTGAATTGAAAGGCTCATAAACATATCCTTTGATTCTGGATTCCTCCAATACCCCAGTGAGCTCATCCCATATAAACTCAAATAAGTGTTGAAATAATTCAACCATCCACCCATCGAAGCCCATGCTCTTGTCCCTCTGCATTTTTTTTAAGAACTCCCTCAACTTATCCTTTTGAAACAAGACCATAAGCATTTCATTCTCCTCCTCTTCTGCATATCTCGGGAAAAATTGCACCACCTGGATAACTTATGCTATTATAGCTTCTTCTGGGCTCTGAACAACTATTTAAAATGGTATATTCCTAGGGACGCAAGCTCATCAAAATATTAAGCAGTTACCCCATCTGCCAGTTTCATTTCCAAGGTAGTATTAATATTGTTCTTTCCTTTAGCATATTTTTGAAAGAATTTTGACTTTTCATCCCTAGCTATTAGCCAAATAAATCTTCTTTTAAGCTCCACTGCTCTTCTTTGGCATTCAATATATTTATTTTTGAGAATTCTAGATGTTTTATACTCACCTTTTTTTATTTTTTCTCGTATCCATCCCCCTCCAAGATTTCCAATGTTTCAAGAGCTTTCTCAATGATTTTTAGCTCAGCTTGCTCCCTAGCCCTTTTTTCTTTTCCCCAAGAGATTTCTATCTACTTCATCCTTTTGAGGTTCTTCATTAAAGGTTGAGCTAAAGACTGACCCTGAACAAATTTCAATGGCCTCCAAGTGGCTTTACCTAATTCATTGAAGAAATTATCTTTAAGCGAGCCAAGATTAAATTTAAAAAGAGATCCAAGCTTCCTATTGGTCCCTTTCAGTTATAGAATGATAGGAAAATTATCTGAATCGCCACCTGATCCAACCCATTGCCAAAAAGGTTAATTAATTAACTAGCTATTCCATTATCAATAAATGATCGAGTCTCTTAGCCACCCTACCTTCACCTGATCGTATGTTCCTCCATGTAGGACTAGATTTAATCAAATTCACATCAATAAGCGTTCCCAACATCAATTTGTTCACGAAATAATTTTCTAGGGGATCGACATGAGCTAAAGGCCCCCAAGTCTCAGACATGGCTAGAGATAAATTTAAGTCCCCTCCCACTACCAAATTATGGGTCTTCATGAAATATTTAGAGAACAAGGAGTTCCAAAAATAAACCTTGTCATGGAACGGACCATATATGTTGAGAAGGGATAGGTTCATGCACAATTTTGAAGAATAAATCTCGGCCCCCAACACCAAATCTGAACCCCATGAATTTAGAAGCTTAATATTACTATCTTTAAAACCTAATGTGAGGCCCCATGATATTCCCTTTGCATCGGAGTTCACAAATGACCATCCCAAAACCAATTTACTCAGAGAGGCCATCATAATTTCTCCATTTACAAGGGTTTTTGGTAACATGATAACATTGGGACAATAATTTTTTAATAACTCTTGAAGAGCCATCTTATTACGGGTGCTAGCAAACCCTCTGCATTTGAAGGAAAAAATGATCATTTGGAAACCACCTCAGGCGTATGCGCTGCGCTAAGCACCCCTTTTAGAGAGATTTTCTTCCCATAAACAATTTCCATTTTAGATTTCAGTTGGGATTTTGATAAATTAGATTTTCTACGTCTAGATTTTTGGGGAAAAGAAGGCTCTTGATGGCTCCCCAACTCTCCACAGGAAGCCAAAGGGAGGAATTTCTTATCCCTAGGATGAAATTTATAGTGAGGGCCCAAGAAGGAAGAAGGAGGGATAAATAAACTATCAGGGTTATGCTCCCGATGGCTCCCCATCTCTCTAAAGGAAGTTAAAGGGAGGAATTTCTTATCCATAGGGAGAAAATTATAGTGAGGACCCAAGGAGGAAGAAGGAGGGATAAATAAATTATCAGGGTTAGGTAGGGAAGACATAGACAATGTGGGAACCAATTATGGAGGCAATGATACTTTCCAAGGCTACAGATAAGTTTCAATGAGGCGACTCTTTAGAAATAAATAGCCTGGAGGGACCCAGCCTCGGGAAAACATCTAATACCATTTAATCATGTTTCTTAATTTTTGGTAATAGAATTCATCCATGGGGTCTTGGATATACAATGATTGGGTGCTTTGTTAAGGCACTCCTTGATGTGAATTCACTAGTTCAACTCCTCACCCCAATCAGGGTGATATATTGGACATGATGAAGATGTAGTCCTCCAAGCTTGCACATTTTTTTTTGGTAGTGGCATTCAGAAATACCACATTTTATTAGATGTTTTATTTTTGCGATGAAATATTTGTATTGGTTATATTTTAATTTAATTAAGCTATATTTAAGCTAAGTGACAGGTACTAGATACTATGTAGCCCTTGTTTTTTTAAACTTTTTTTTTTCAATGTTGTAAGTTTTGTTTTGTTTTGTATCTTCCATCTTTATTTACTTATATACTTATTTATTATTTATCATTTTATTTTATTTTTGTCTGTAGGATTCATGTTTGTCTTTGACTAACGACTTGACCCCATTATCTGCCAATTTCATGGTTTATTTTAAGTTTTCGTTATAATGGATAAAGTCTGACTATATAATGTGTTAGTTTCATGGTTGATTTTTAAATTTTCGTTGCAATGGGTCCAGTTCGTCTAGACTACATGTCAATTTGATGGTTCGATCAAGCGGGGAATTGAACTGGTGACTTCACATCAAGGAGTTCTTTAACATAACACACGATCACCATCTATACGAAACCCCATGGACACCTAAGGATAGGATTTTACAATAAATATACTTTTACTCTTGGTATAATGACTCTTTCATTCATGTGTTTATTTAAAAAAAAGTAGTCATAATTTTTTTCATAATGCCATGTTTGAAATATGTTGAAAACTTAAGGCTTTTTGTAGTCATGATCTATGGTTTTAATTCCATGATTAAAAAATAATCAAAATTTTAAGGTTTTTTTGAGTCATGTTATTTTATCTTTAATTCTATGATTGAAAATAGTTACAAGTATTTTATCTTTAACACCATGGCTGAAAATTGTCAAAGTTTTAAGACTTTGTAGAGACATAATATTTTATCTTTAATGTCATGCCTGAAAATATTTGGAATTTTAAGGTTTTTCAGTCATGATATTTTATCTTTAACACCATTGCAAAAAATTATTGAAAATTTACCCAAAAAAAACGTTATTCCAACACCAACATTTTTTGTTTTCAGGGTGTTTTTTGCACAAAAAAAGGCTTCTACTGCATTTTTTTTTTAAATGTTGAAAATTCACCCCCAAAAACATGTTGATGCAACATCAACACTTTTTCATTTTCAGATTGTTTTTTCTTGTTTCTTTGCATGATTTTGGCTAGAGTTATCGTTTTGAGGTAACTTTGTTCATGATATCTTGGATGAGAAGGAAATAAAAGTACGTAGCTTTGAGTACGACCAAGGTAGAGTACATTGTTTCTATCATGGCTATTGTGAGGCAGTCTGGTTGAGAAATCTCTTTGGAGAGATGTTTGAGAAGGTCCTGGATATTACTATGATATATTGTGACAACAAGAGTGGGAACTGATTGGTAGGGAATCCCATATTTCATGACAAGTCCAAGAAATTTGAGATCAAATATCATTATATACGAGACATGGTGCAAAGAGGAGTAGTGAGACTCCATCATATTTTGACTAATAGATAACATACATACTCACCAACACTTTAACTAAAGATATCTTGGTTTTTAGAGAGAAACTTGGATTGATGGTTGTGACCCTCCTAGATAAGTGTCCCAGTTGATTGAGGACACTGATCTATGCTCTTCCCCCCTGTCTCCGCTCCAAGGGTGATGAATTGAGCTAGAGAGATCCCGAGGTTGAGGGAACTCATGGACAATAGGTGTGTATGATCCTTACCTCATGGTAAGTGTGTCTCTCCCCTATTTTCATTATAGGGTTGTGTTCGATCCCTACCTCACGGTAAGTGTGTATCTCCCACTACTAAGTATAACCCACTACCATGTTGGGCTTGTCAGGATTGCCACCCATATGGCTAATGGGTGAGGAGAGTTGGGTGTACCTTCTTGGAAATACTGAGGGGGGGGGGGGGGGTTGAATCAGTATTCCTTTCAATTAGAGCATTAGTTAATCTTCAATTATTTTCAATGTTTGTACAATGATAACATAAAACAAGAGGAACACAAATGCACACAGTTTTTAAGGTGGAAACCCACTCCGGGACAAAAACCACCTAATGCTTTTCTAATAATTCTTTAATATTCAACTCCAATTGAAAATAAAGCTCCAACTTCCTAGAATCTAGAAAAGCATTCTTCTCCAGCTCCCACTGGATGGACGCTCCAACTCCTGAGATTCTTCAGTAGTCAACTGAACGGATGCCCCAACACCCAATGAGCTACAACTCACCCTAGCACCACCCTACCACCCTATAGAAGAATTAAATAAGAATGGACTCCTGTACCAGGAAAAATGGTCCACTTTACAATGATATAGAATGATGTAGAAGAAGAATATATACTAGACCACAACCCCAACTTTGACACAACCACCTAATGAGATCCTAGACCTCCCAACACTGCCTCTTCAACCCTTGGCAGATAGACACTAGTACAATTTGTACAATAATGTATTTACAATGACTAAGTACAATGATACCTTTACAATGATTGTATGCAGTGCTGCCCACTTGAAGACTTCATATGATGAACTTCTTGCTGCTATTATGCACCTTGGTTGTTGCTCTTGTCATGCTACCCTTTGCTGCACCTTGATTTTCTTTTCTGCCGTAGAAATTCTGGTCCTTTGCAATCCTTGACAACACATTATCTAGTTTTTTCTTTCCTTCTAGGAGCTCGATATTGAATCTAGTGTATCTATGTTATTTCAAATCCTCAATATCTGATTTTCGGTCTGTAGTAGTCCTCTGAGTCCTCTTTCCAATGCCATAGGTCTGACCCAATTTTGATTCTTCAAGAGAGAGTTATACCCAATTTCTCACAATGCCCTAATTATGGACTGTTTCAGCAGAGCGCACTTGTACGACATTACACGTGTCACTGCTTCTTCATTTGGCTCTGAACTTGATAGAACAAAAACCAAATACTGTGTACTATCTTCCACTTTTTATAGAATTCCAATCCAATACTCAGAGAGAGAGTTATGACTATTTTACCAAGGTCACTTCTTTGAGATGAATTTTAGGAGCTTGCAAAAACCCTGATTTCCACAGATCATATCTCCAAAAATATTGCGCACCTTGATTTGAAATTTTTACTGCAGCTTCCTTAGGATTTCAGATTTTCCTCATAAAAATTTCAGCTCCCAAACCTTCGTATAATAAAATTTAGAGAGAAAATTCCAAGATGACCTGTTTCGGATGGCGAAATCCCTTACCTTAGGAGGAAATGAGGATCACAATTTATATAAATGCTTAATTTGAGAGGGGCTTCAACAAGTGAACGTGGGAGGGATTTTAGGAGCTTAAAAAATATTAATTATGACTTTTCAATGACCCATGCCCCAACCCCATGGGGTTTTAGCCCACTAACTAGGGGTACAAACTTCAAACATGAATATCTCTCAAATCGTGAATAATTACATGGTGTGCCATATATCAACGGAAATATCTCGACAAGTAGAAACCATAAAAATCATTATTGACCCAAAATATATTAATTTGGTAGTTCAAAATTACCTTGCAAAATTGGGTTAGCCCCTGGTGCTGCTTGGGTTGACATCAATGACAACTGCTGATCAACAATCTCCCCCTTTGACATTGATGGAAACACAAGTACTCCCCCTGCGATCATGACACCTCTTCCTACAACATTCTCTCCCCCTTTGACCTCAATGGCAAAGGGTAACTCCCCCTAAAACACAACCATCCTACGGACCTGTACACACTTCCACTCGCGCTGACACACAACCGTCCTACAGACCTGTACACACTTCCACTCCCCCTTTATATTCTGAAAAAGGAAAAACTAATGAGAACTTGGGAGAATCCCAAGCTTTTGGCGAAGATATTCCAATGCTGGCGAATATTTAATATGTGATTCTTTTGGTGCTGCTTGGAATATTGCTACTTGTCCAACTGCTTGAATAACATCTGGTCAAGAGGCTGTTACATATAGAAGACTACTAATCATAGATCTGTACAACCTTTGATCCACATCCTTAGATGAGTCGTCTATGCTCAATTTGCAACCTGTTACCATTGGAGTAAGGATGGGTTTACAATCTTCTATTTTAAATTTCCTGAGCATTTCCTTGATGTACTTGGCTTGACATATAAATATTCCTTTCTCTTGCTGAGATATTTGAAGCCTAAGAAGTATGTCAGCTCACCAAGTAAAGACATCTCGAAATCACTTTGCACCTTTGTAGCAAAATTATTACTTTGTCGATCATCATTGTTACCAATTATTGTATCATCCTCTTTAGCTATTCGACATGCTTTAGTTGCTTCATCCAGAACATATATGTCATTTGGAGCTCGACTTGTTGTAGCCACAATTTCACCATACACGCCTTTCCTGATTTCACATTTCGTGGAGTTGAATAGTATTGTGTGTCCTTGATCACACATTTGTCCAACACTGAGCAAATTGTGATTCATGTTTTCAACCAATAGAACATTCTTGGCTAGAACATCTTTGCTTTCGAGAGTGACAGTACCTGATCCTATAACATTTGAAGATCCATCATTTCCAAAGGACACAGTTCCATCCTTCTTCTCTTTCAGAGATACAAATTTATTTCTATCTCCAGTCATATGCGTTGAGCAACCGCTATCAACATACCATACATCTTTGTTCTTTTGAGCCTTGAAAGCGAGAGCACAATTATCATTCTTCTTCTTCTTCCATGTTTGTTCGTTCTGTGGCTTCGAAGATTCTTCTGGAGGATTTTCAAGTCTACAGTCTTTGGCTATGTGTCCAAAGTTTCGACATTTGTAACATTCAATATTATTTCTTAAATGTTCAAATCTATTGATGTTTCGCTGAGCCCTAGGAGGTTCATATTTGATAGATCTCCTGGAATTGTATTCGTTCCTAGGGTACGTGCGACATTCTACAGCTTTATGACCAAATTTTCCACATGAATAACAGTAGCCATAAAAAATATGTTGGTACCTGGATGGAAATTTTCGTCGAGGAATTGTCTTCCAAGGCTGTTCTTGCGAATCTTGTCCAATGAAGTCTACATGCATGTTAGATCTCATAGGTTCATTGTATTTTGTTGTAGAAGGTCCTGCTTCTTCTTCTTTGTAACCAATGCCAGTTTTGTTGTTGTAAGATCATTGATTGTTGATGAGTTCTTCCAATGCCCTTGATCTGTTGGCATAGTTTTGGATAGTTTTTCCTTTCTTCACTTCCTCACGCAGTGAGACTACTTCGGCTTCTAATTCTTCCCTTTCTTGGTTGCTTTCCTCCAAATTCTTTTGAAGTGACTCTTCAATGCATTTGTGTTCTTCAACTTCAATTTTGAGACCTTGAACTTGTTCTTCAAGAGTTTTGGAACGGATCTTCTCCGCCTTGAGATCTTTTATAAGCTTGATTGCTTCCTCATAAAATTCGTCTATGGACCATCCTTCTTCTTCGTTGTTTGATACCTCTTGCTTATTGTGCTTGGGTTTATTGTGCTTGGCCATAAACAATACTCTCTCATTAGCTTCTTCTTCACTATCATTGTCTTCATCGGATGATGAGCTATCTCCTTTAGAGGGAAAGTTCCTTTTGGATCCTTGCTTGTTGAATTTCTTAAAGCCTTTCTTTCTTTTTGAGTTGCCATTACTTTTTTTTGGACATTTTTTTGCAAAATTCCCAACCTCATTACAGCTGAAACATATCAATGGAATTTTACATTTGAATTTTCCCTTACCAATTTGTATTTTTCTCGTGAAGTAAGCATATTCTTCATCTAAAAGACCTTCTTCATCATCTCCCTTTTCTTCACACTTGTAAGTGCATGTCTTTTCAATTGAAGGTTTTTTATCCTTATTGGTTTTCTTAGATGCAACGAATGCAGTTTATAGATGAAAAGTACCCTCTTCTTCAACAAGTCTAATTTCATAAGCTATGAGAACTCCATGTAATTCCTCTTTGCTGAGTTTGTCCAGATTTGCACTGTATTCTAAGACCGATACCTTTGGGTTGAATCTCCCTGGTAACGTTCTAAGAATCTTTCGTATAATATTATTCTTGTCAACTGGCTCTCCCAATCCTTCCAGAGTATTGGTTATTTCATCAACGTATTGAAATTATGTAGCAATGTTGCAATCTTCTTTCATTCTGAGTTGCTCAAATTTTTCTCTATAGATTTGAAGCTTTGCTTCTTTGACATTTGAGTCACCTGCATATATATTCTCAAGCTTGTCCCATACATTTTTGGTGGTTTTACAACCCAACACCTTGCCGTCATGATTCAATAAGTCCACGATAATAAATTTCTTTGCTTTTGCATCATTTACCAAATTCTTCTTACCTTGTTCATTCGTGGTTGATGTAAATCCATTTTGAACAGTGTCCCATACTTCGTAACCTTGCGCCAAGAGATAGACCTCCATTCTTCCTTTCCAAAGTGCATAATTATTTTCATTTAATAGAGGTACACCATTCTTGGTATGCTCAATGACCTCCTTCTAGCTGTTAAACTGCTATTGAAGGAACCAAGCTCTGATACCAATTGTTGGAAATACTGAGAGGGGGGAGGGGGGGTGAATCAGTATTCCTTTCAATTATAACATTAGTTAATATTAAATTATTATCAGTTTTTATACAATGATAGCAGAAAACAAGAGGAACACAAATGCACACAGTTTTTAAGGTGGAAACCCACTCCGGGACAAAAACCACCTAATGCTTTTCTAATAATTCTTTAATATTCAATTCCAATTGAAAATAAAGCTCCAACTTCCTAGAATCAGAAAAGCATTCTTCTCCAGCTCCCACTAGATGGATGCTCCAACGCCCAAGATTCTTCAGTAGTCAACTGAACGAATGCCCCAACACCCAATGAGCTACAACTCACCCTAGCACCACCCTACCACCCTACAGAATGATACAATAAGAATGGACTCCCGTACCAGGGAAAATGGTCCACTTTACAATGATATAGAATGATGTAGAAGAAGAATATATACTAGACCATAACCCCAACTTTTACACAACCACCTAATGAGATCCTAGACCTCCCAACACTGCCTCTTCAACCTTGGCAGATAGACACTAGTACAATTTGTACAATAATGTATTTACAATGACTAAGTACAATGATACCTTTACAATGATTGTATGCAGTGCTACCCACTTGAAGACTTCATATGATGAACTTCTTGCTAATGTTATGCACCTTGGTTGCTGCTCTTGTCATGCTACCCTCTGTTGCACCTTTCTTTGCTTTTCTGTCGTAGAAAGTCTGGTCCTTTGCAATCCTTGACAACACATGATCTAGTTTTTTCTTTCCTTCTAGAAGCTCGATATTGAATCTGGTTTATCTCTGTTATTTTAGATCCTCAATATCTGATTTTCGGTCCTTTAGTAGTCCTCTGAGTCCTCTTTCCAATGCCACAAGTCTGACCCAATTTGGATTCTTTAAGAGAGATTTATACCCAATTTCTCACAATGCCCTAATTATGGACTGTTTCAGTAGAGCGCACTTGTACAGAATTCCACGTGTCACTGTTTCTTCATTTGGCTCTAAAATTGATAGAAAAAAAACTACATACTGTGAAATATCTGCCACTTTTTATATAATTCCAATTTGATACTCAGAGAGAGAGTTATGATGATTTTACCAATGTCACTTCTTTGAGATGAATTTCAGGAGCCTGCAAAAACCCTAATTTCCACAGATCATATCTCCAAAAATATTACACACCTTGATCTGAAATTTTTACTGCAGATTCCTCAGGATTTTGGCTTCACCTCATAAAAATTTTAGCTTCTGAACCTTCGTAGAATAAAATTTATAGCGAAAATTCCAAGATGACCTGTTTCGGATGGCGAAATCCCTTGCCTTAGGAGGAAATGAGGATTACAATTTATATAAATGCTTAAATTGAGAGGGGCTTCAGCAAGTGAACATGGGAGGGATTTTAGGAGCTTAAAAAATATTAATTATGACTTTTCAATGACCCATGCCCCAACCCCATGGGGTTTTAGCCCACTAACTGTGGGTACAAACTTCAAACATGAATATCTCTCAAATCGTGAAGAATTACATGGCGTGTCATATATCAACGGAAACATATTGAAAAGTAGAAACCATCAAAATCATTATTGACCCAGAATATATTAATTTGGTAGGTCAAAATTACCTTGCAATATTGGGTTAGCCCCTGGTGCTGCTTGGGTTGACATCAATGACAACCGCTGATCAACATACCTGATCCTTACCTTTCATGGTAAGTTGGTATCTCCCCCAAGTGACTTTGGTTGTGTCTGATCCTTACCTCTCATGGTAAGGGTGTATGTTTTCCAAAGGTAATGGATGCAAGTGTTCCACCACTAACTCTTGAGGGTCAAGTTGGGAAGATCAACATATAATAGTACAACTAAGATCCTTAACTCACAGGAAATCGTATCCTTCCTATTATCCTTAGATAAAGGGTGGTAGCTTGAGCTCCGCTATGATGTCAAATTCTTCTTCTTTTAGATTCAATAGTATTCAACAAATGAGCATAAATTACTATAAATGAGAAGAGATAAACAAATACGACATTTGGCTTGATGGTGACGAGACATTTGATATGGGTCATATGATGTAGTCGAAAATTTATCCCTATCTAAGAGGGAGTGTTAATTTGGCAGCTTAGGGTCAAATTCCCTTCTTTGGACAAACTTCCTCATTGAGAGAAGACCCACTTTTCCCTTGATGAATTTAATTTGATCAAGGTAAAATATATTTTAATGTGAAAACCCACTTGTGAAAAAAAGTTTAGGTTGGCCTAAATACAAAATTGGGTCTCCAAAGTAACATATAAATACTAGACAACACAACCTCATTTAAAAATCACACCAAACATCTTCTTCTTATATCTCTTCTTGGATTGGTTTGTACAGGTCTGAAGTAAGGTAGATGAGTTCACACATGCAAAAGAATAAAGGAAAATTTGAAATTTTGCATTGAATTTTTGTTGGGATGACTGTTGACCAAGTTTGACTTGGGTTTTGACTTTATTTGACTTGCATAATTCCAATTTTTGGAGGCTAAGTTTTTCTGTGGAGGAGTCGAAATTTTCTAGACACTTTTGAATGTTCTTTACTATTGACTTTGACCTATGAAATTTGAAGTTTTCCCACACATTTTTCTCTGTCCATTGAGTAAGTTTGATCGAGTTGTTTGGGTTGTTTTCACTAAGATTTGACCAACAAGAAAGGGAAAGTATTTTGACTACTGACCAAGATGTTTTGGAGAAGTTTGACCACTGAATTTAGGACTAGTTAGGGAATCATTTAATGTTGTTGACTAAAAAAATTATAGACTTTGACGATTTGACCATATTTGACTTTTGGGTTCATATCTTGGATTTTGGATATTGGTTTATTAGAAAGTCAAAGTTGGTGAAATTTGACTCTTGGTAGATGAATTGGATCATTGTAATCTCTCTGTTGAAAATTTTATGATAATCTAATAAGAAGAATAATATGAAAGGGTTTTCTCCCTTGTGATGTTTCCCCTTAGTCTTTGACCAAATTTGGTGTCTCTTGTTCTTGCTCTTGATTGTCTTCTATTGTACACAGGGATGGAATTTGACGAGAAATTTTTTTGTCACGATTTGATTTTCCCATCAAATAAAATTTAAAAATTTACTAAACCGTCATGATCCTTCCCTAAAACTATGAAGAAGGGTCAGGGAGGTGTGAAAATCGTCAAATTTGACAGGTGGCTCTATTTTTAAATTCCAACCCTGAATGTACAATGCATTAACTGTTATATCTACAATTGTTGTTTATCATTGCAATATTAAATTTTATTGGTAATTTTATAATATATTGGGCTAAATGATTGTAACAACATAGAAAAATGGAAAATTAAAATTGAGACAGGCATGTGAGTTATAGGTATCACCAAAACTAACTTATTTTCTTCCTATGCTAGCTATATCCCATTTGTCCTTAGAAATACATGATTAATCATTTTCATTTTCAAATTATGCCACTTTGTTGTAAACTCCTCATTTCCTATAAAATCACCAATTGTTACTCCCTTGCATGTGAATTATGTTAGGTAGGATGGGATTGATAAATCGAAACTTAATATATTAAGGAATGATGAGAGATAATGGAGATAAATGTTGAAATTCCAAAACCATCTCATCCATTTATTTCAGAGCTTGCTTATATTTTATTTTAATATCCTTGATATTGGTATCATAAGTGATAGGGATATTGAATGAAGTGATATAAATATTATACCAAATATTTATAATCACAACATGTGGTGTACTAGAAATTAATATCTTTGAGTTCGAGTGGCAAGGGACAAGAGAGGGGAGAGCAATTGTGTGGAGTAACACGTGTGGGGAAGTGATGTGTGGAAAGAAATGTGTAGAGGTGCAGAAGTGAGGATATGTGAGGAATGGGAAGTGTTGTGTTCGATAAGGTTGTGTAGAGGAAATGTGTTCAGAGAAAATAATGTGGGATTCCTTTCACACACATGAAATTTGACTGAGTAAAAACACTTAAGAGGTTGTAGTTTTGAGGGTCAAAATTTAGCTCTAACTAAGGATAGTAACACAATTTTGGGTTACTAAGAATCCAGATCATGACCAATTTCCTAGTCCATTGGGCTATGGAGTGGAATTTACATGGTTGTATTTAAAAATGGTATATCATATGTACATTATGATACAATAAAATAATAGAGTATGTCAGGAAAAGAAATTCTTGAGATGTTTCCCATTCACAGGGAAGCCAAGTAGTTGATCATCCATCCCTTTAAGGATATACAATTAGCATACATTTAACTTTGTGAATGATGTAATGTCCTGTTGACAGTGTTAGATACAACCAACATACAAGGGATCTCTCTGATATGAGGGCCCAATTAGACCTCGCACAATTTGGTGTAGAAGTACCATCTAGAAATATGGTTTGAATTTTGTTTACTTAAAGATATGCCTTGGCTTAAGAAGTTAGCATGAGAGAGAGGTGCACATGTTCTTTTGAATGAGAAAGAGAGTTCACCTTGCGGAATGTTTGATTGTCGATGTATCAAGGTTCTTTCACTACGAGGGAGAGAAAGTGATCCTATAAAAGAAAAGAAATAGTACTAATGTAATGGAGACACACATGTAAATAAGAAAGAATCGTTGAACATCAAGTGAAATAGTTCACATATATGCCATGATCATTAAACCATTAAAACACATTTTTGATATGTTAATCACAAAAGTCACTGAAATAGTTCAATTACTCTAGTACATGTGAAAGGAAACAAGAATCAGAAACATTAGAAGAATAGTCTTAAAAAATCCACAATCCATGCATGAAAATGTGTTGGAAAAAAGGTTTCAAGTATTAAGTGAAGGTTCCAAGATACATAAGTACAATGAACACCATTAGCTCCAATAGTGGAGAATTAGAGCCATTAATTGCTCCCCAAAACTACTAAGTCTATCTCTCTAATGCCTTTTGGGAGAAGCCAAGTTTAAAATCCTCCACTTGAGAAATAAATATCCTTTTATAACTTGAGGCATGACTAAACATATCCCCCTGAATCTTGAAATTCCAACTTTTAATGACTTTTGGAGTTTTATAACTCTTTGTTTTCCAAATGAATTTTGGAATTACATATGACTTTTGGAATTACATGTCTTTTGGACTTCTATAAATGGATCTTTTGTCCATACATATTGTATTTCCACTTCTTTGTCTTTACAATGATAACATCATACTTTCCACATCATCATGTGATGAGGACGTGACAAGTCACTATAATTGATGACTGGGACTCATAGTGAGATGAAATGGACTTTATTCAATGGTGACATGGCTGCCACTCTTGTCTTTTCTCTGGGATGAAACTTTTGATCGTTGATGTCTTTGCCCTCCAAAGGGTATTTGATCTTATGGATTCTTGAGGGTGCCTTGATCATCAAGACTTCAATGTGTTCTTCATTCATTGTTGCTTCCTTTATCTACCTTCTTTGGCCAATATTCTTCATGCGTGCTTGCCATGTTGTTCTTAAAATACTTGTAATTGCAATCACTCATGGAAAACAACCATCAACCTGAAAAATATCCTATTCAAACATGTTTCATATATAATTTGTTTTCATGTATTAAAAGTGCACTTAGAAGGAGTAAGGAGAGCTTCTAGGCACAAGAGAGCACTTCAAAAGGTTGAAGGGCCAAAGAGAGGATGATTCAGGGCTTCGGGATGCACTCATGCACTCAAGAGGAGAGAGAGAAACTCAAGGGAAGGCACAGGATGCATGTCCGAAGGATGAAGGATGAGGTTTCGGGATTCTCAAGTGCATTATATGCTCAAGGGAGACAAGGAGGGCTCATGGTGAAAAGCTTAAGGCTGAAGTGGAAGGCTTCAGGGATTTAGGGTGTGATCATGAGCTTAAGAAGGAAAATTAGGGCACAAGGCACAGTGATGAAGGAAGAAGGATGAGGATTTATGGATTTAGAGAGTTCTCATGCATGCAAAAGGGTCAAGGAGGGCATAGCGCGCATCACTAAAGGCTAAATGGGTTAAGCTTCAGGTCTTCAGGGTGTGCTCATGCACTAAAGAAGGGAACAATCCATTAAGTTTAATAAGTGCGTTCAAAGGAAGATTTGGTTCTTCAAGGGCGCAATTTAGAACAAGGAAGGGGAAATATGCTTTAGGAGTGCACTGTGCACTCTTGAAGGGTGTAAAGTGCACTTCCGAACAACAAAGGATTCTCGATCAAGGCTTAAGAGTGTGCTCATGCACTCCTTACCTTAACGGGTTCACTTTGCAACCAAAATTTGTCTAAGTATAGAAGATAGATCAAAATGAGTTTAAACATAAAATCATGTGAAACACATACCAACTCACCAAGAAAACTTAGACAAGCTAGAGCAATGATAAATATACATCAAAATTCCACTTTACATACATTCCCCAATTACAACAAACAAAGTGTGTGTGACTGTGACCAAAAGTATCATACTACAACAACAAAGATCTTATGCCATGGAATACACTAAATATGTTCTAATCAATGCGACAAAAAATAAAGGTGATCAAGAACACTTGAAACATATAAAATGACTCGTAACAATTGTTGACGATCAAGGTGACACTAGATGCAACAGTGAAGTAGGCTCCAAAATTTGAACGTGGTGAAATTTTGGAGGGTGTTGTAGTAGCGATAACAGGTCCAATCCATAGCATGTAAAACTTCTTATGTGTTGATTGTTTTTCTTTTTCCTTATTCCAAAGCAGCGCAAGTTCTCCCTTTGAAAAAATATTACTACTGACACCTTTGTTGAAATTATTAGTGACAATGTGTTGCCTTCTCTGATTGTTCTTCAGGGCCTCGTGCCTTTATTCTTACAATTGTATTAATTGATGTAGTCTATTTTTAATTGGAGGATAATCATTTTCGTCTATGTTGGTTTCTAAAGACGGGGAATTTATTTCCATATGTATAGGTAATCTTGCATCATTTCCATACACCAAGTAAAATGGGGATTGTCCAGTAGTTTTTCTCAGAGTAAGTCTACTAGCGCAAAATGAATTCATTGACTTATTGTGCCAATACTTATAATTCTCATTTATTTTAGTATTTTTAATATTAACAAGTATTTTTTTAATTTCTTCCACCATACCATTTCCTTGTCGATAATAATTTGAGGATTGTCCTATGATTATTCCATATTTTCCACAAAAATCAATAAATTGGGATCCAATGAAAATGGAACCATCATCAGTGATAAATTTCTCTAGTATTGCATATCGTGCCAAAACATTTTCTTCCTATAAAATAATTAATTCATCAATCCTTTCTCTCTTTATTGCTATTACTTTTCGCCAGTTGGTGGACAGGTAAGTTGTAGTTAAGATGTAATTGTGTCCTGCACTCGACTTGGGATTAATCAGTATAATGATGTCCAAACCCCATTAAGAAAATTATGTATCAACTGTAATATTTTTCATTATCATAGCTACTCTATTCTCCTTCCAATAAACTTCTGACATGGAACACACCTTACCAAAGCATGTGAATCTTTGAAGAGGGCTGGCCAATACAATCCTACTTTGAGAATCTTACAGGTGGTTGTGGTTGGAAAACAATTTCCACCACATACTCAATGAATTTATTTTTTATATGAGTCCTTTTATATTTTGGGAAATATTTCAAGAAAACCCATTCTTTACTTCTTCATAACATAACCCTAGAGATCAACACATATGAATTACACTTCATTTTTAATGTCCATTTTTCTTTTCCTGTCATACCAACAAGAAATTTCCCATATTTCAAGTATAAAGTAATATCTTTATACCATTTGGATGCAACTAAAGATTGATTATTTTCGTCTTCGTTATGAACTTCAATATTTACTGCTTCAGTTCCTCCTATCCATTTTCACAATCCTTGTCCTTTAATAGTTTTTAGAGGCTTTATTTATATGTCAAACTCTTGCAACTTTGAAATCTATTTTTCCCATTTTCCTTCTATGATTTTTTGTCTTTGCATCATCTTTATAGGGGGTAAGGCACATATGCTATAGTGTGGGAATTCAATATGTAACTTTTGAAATAATTAGTCAACTTTACTAGAGAAAAATATTGTTTCTCCAACAATGAATATTTCGACTCTTAATCCTGAAGAGATTTACTCATGTAAGCGATTGGATGTTAATATTTAAGATTTCACATTTGAGTCAGGACAACAACAATTATATCAGTAGATGAAAATGTGTATAGGATGAAATAATTTGTGTAATCAAGGTTGAATGAGACCAGATCTAATGCGATTGTTTTTTTAATATTGTCAAAAACTATCTTATATTCAATTGTCCAAAGAGAATTTTCATTATTCTTGAACAACTTATTAAAGTGTTTAACTATTTATGCATAGTTTGGAACAAATATTTTGACAAAATCAATCTTTCTAAAAATTATTGTACTCCCTTATGTGTAGTTGGGGCTTTTAATTACGTTATGGCCTTAATCCTTTCAGGATAAATGTATATTCCCTTTTGACTAACAATATTTTCTAATAGTCTTCCTTCTGATACAACCACTAAACACTTATTTGGATTCATTGAGATTACATATTGCCTACATTTTTGAAAACATTGCTTCAAATGGAAAAAGTGTAAAGATCTCAATTTGGAATAATTGGTCAAATCATCTTGATATCAAGCTATGATATTTCCAATTAAATCTTCAAAGGCATGATCCATGACCCTTTGAAAGGTTGTCCTTGTATTCTTTAATCCAAAGAGCATGCATGCATAAGCATACGTTCTCCATGGCATGAAAAAAATTCTCTTGTGCTTGTCATCCTCTAATACTAGAATTTGATTATACCTTGAAAATTTGTCTAACATAGATATTATCACTGATATTGTAACTACGTGAAGCAATATTTCCATGTTTGGGAGAGGGTAATTATCCTTTACTAAGACTTTATTCAAATCTCAAACATCAATGCAAATTCTAATTTCTCCATTTTTCTTTCAGATAAGGACCGAATTCAATATCAATTCATAAAGGTGTATCTTAAAAATAATCTCGACTTTCACCATTTTATCAATTTCGATCTTAACCATTAGCTTGATCTTGAGATTTATTGTTTTTGGATTTTGTCTATTCAACTTGGAAATTTCCTTTAATGGGATTGTATGTTGTATGACTCTCTTATCATATTTTTTTAGATCCTATTAAGTCCATGAAAACACATCCTAAAATTATTTAAATAAAACCAAGTATTTTTTAACCTCTTGTTGAGAACAATATGCTTCGAGGCTCAACCATCTACGACTTTATGTATCTCCAATATTGATTCTTGTGATTTTTTGTACATTATTTGTTGATAACTCCTCAATGATTTGTGATGCTCCTACTCGATTATTCGAATTGAATAATGACTCAATTTATGTTGTAATTTTGATATTAATATCACATTCTTCAACTTCTTCACCTTCAACATCAGCCAAGAATTGAAAAAAGTGTTCCTCATTATCGAAGGTTTGTAAATATTCTTGATTATTTGGAACTGATAGTTAGAAAAGCATCTCAACCTTGAAAGAGTTGAGTTATGAATTATGAACAAAAAAGAAGAAACAGCAATCAATGAGCCAACTTTATGATTTTGAATTGTTGGAAGAAAAGATAATTCAAATGATTCAAAAATTTTGATGAGGTCCCATACTCTTCTTACATAAATCTTCAACTTCCCCTTTTTGGTTTTATACTTTTTGTTAACTTGATTAATAATCAATTATGTGTATCCCATTACTTTTATTTTTCTTATTCCTTTATGGTGGCTCAACACTAATTCTTGAATAAATTCCTTGTATTCTGTCTCATTATTTATATGCTCAAACTGTAAAGAAAATGAATTTAGAAGATGTTCTCCATAGGACCCTTCAAGAATCACTCTTGCTCCCAAACCACTATTTGATGCAGCACCACCAAAGAACATTTTCCAACTGTTAGGGTCTCAATCTTGATCACTACTCTATACAACATCTACATCATTTAGAATAACATAGTTACCCATGCTCGTGCCATCATATTCAATTAAACCTTCAATTTTTCCTTCTCAAATAAAAGATGTTTCCTTGGCTTTGGAGGTATTCTTGTTAATCAACCATATTTTCTAGAATCATCATGCAACTCCCATCATTCATTAGATAACCTTCAAGTAAGAAACTCCATTCCCAACCCAAAACAAGTCCATATGCAACTAGAAAATTGATGAAAACAACAATGAAGATCATTGTAATATGTGGAGTAAACTATATTTTCACACAAATATGTTTTATCTCCCCATATGCAGGTACCTTCCTAGAATCAATTGCACATATAATTTCTCCGGACTCATAATGTTTAGTGAAATCTAAGCTTATGGATTTCATGATTTGTATTGGCATAATGTTATTCATAGCCCCGCTATCAATCAAAAAATTGTGCAACATGAACTTAGGAGTTTCAAGAGATATGTAGAAGGGAGGAACCTTCCCACATTACTTTCCTTGGATCAATTGATTTGTTTGTTGGTGACCGACCGAAGCAGCTTCAATTCTTGTATTCAAGAATTCTTCACCCTTAAGATTATGGATAAGATCTCTCTTTGTTGAGGGATTTTAATGACCTATGAAAAGGGAAGAGTGATTTTAAATTTCTGCTAATAATCCATTATATTATAAGCCATCCTAGTCATATCTTAGGATGATGCAACTTTGTCTTGGGATTTACTAACTTGTGCAATTATTTTTTCTTGATTCGCACTTGGATTAGTTTTTTCCATTTTCTCCTTTGATTTATTCATTTGACTTTGAGTCTGGACTACATTTTCTTGGTCCACATATTCTTCATCTTCTTACACATATCACTCCTTGAAGGAAAATATTGAGTTATCCCCCATTTCCATAGCTTTCCCAGGAGAATAATTATCTTGGGCCTCATCCTCCAACACCCTGGAAGGATATTCTTCCTAGACTTCATGGTCATTTATTATTACTGCACCTGGATTTTGGTATCTAGGAGGTCTTGGTCCTCTAGGTGGCATATTGCCCAAATTCTGATTCCTATGTGGCACAATGATTGAGTGTTCTTGATGCCTTTTTCCATTGTTTTTCCTTAGCGGTAGGATTTCGGTCTACATCTACTCCACTATTTTGTTGAGTTGAGAAATATCAGAATAAACATTTAAAGTGGATGCTTCATCGTGAACAAAGTTACCAACTTAACAAGAACTGTATAGATTTCTCGTTTTTTTGGAGGTTGCAAAAATCATGATTTTCATGTCACTTTTGAAAAGTGTTGATGCAACATCAACCTCTTTTTTTTAGCATATTTTAGACACTTTAAATTTTCTTATGTATTAATTATAAACATTTTCTTAAATGTTGGTGATTTTCATGTCGATTTTGAACAATGTTGATATAGCATCAACCCTTTTTTGGGGCTTATTTTTAACACTTAGAATTTTCTTATGTATTAAATATGGATATATTTTTTAAAATGTTCGTGATTTTCATGCTAATTTTGAAAAGCGTTCATGCAACATCAACCTTTATTTTAATTTTTGGGGGGGGGGGGGGGGGGGGGGGGGGGGGTGTTTGGGGCATATTTTTGACACTTCAAATTTTCTCATGCTTTAAGTATAAACATCTTTTTAAAATGTTGGTTATTTAACCATTTTTCAAGTAGTTTTGTTTTTCTTCGTGAGCTGTTTTTTTAAGGGTTCTTCAAGACTGTGTTTTTCCTTTGAAATGTTTTTTTGTAATGAAATATTCATTTTTTTTGTAATTTTTCTAAAAAATAATCAAATTAATAATTTGAAGTTAGGATTTTTTATATATTTATGTGTTTTTAATTAATACTTCAATACACATAAAATAATTGTCACTAAAAAAACAATTTTAAACGCTTGACAAAAAATGCACATTTTGCATGTATATATAATTAAAAAATACACATTTTAGGACCTTTTCTCTAAAAATAACATGTGAAGTAAAGGATTTTGAGGGAAAAAATTGAACTAAAAAAGTTGAAAAAATAGCAAGTTTTATGATTTTTTTATGAATTTCATGTGCAAAGATGATAATATTTGAATTTTTTCCCCGAAAATAATGATTCACTTAAAATTTGAAGTAAAAATAACAACAAAAAAATATTGTTTAAAAAAAAATAAAAACAACATTAATACAAAAAATGATCAATATATATATATATATATATATATATATATATATATATATATATATATATATATATATATATATATATATATATATATATAATTGAAGACAAGTCCCCATTGGGGGTGACAAACGAGGCTATAATGGCTCTAGCTCAGGTTGTTAACGCCCATCCCACATGGCATGTGGACGATGAGACGTGGTAAGTGTACGGGTTCTGGGAACCTAGACCAGAAAAATATCTAAGCATTGATGATTATTTGGCTACGAGTTTCAATGGCTATGGTTATTATTCATACATGTGAGATGAGCACAAGGATTTTTGGAGGATCTCTTAGTGTGTGTTTTGCAGGGTGTTGTTCCAGAGTGCCTTGCAGAACAATTTTCAAGTGGGGAGACTCCTATGTGATTTTTAATGCGTGTTTTGTAGATCCAAGGTTATCTGACGAAGACAAGCCTATGATATGGCACCCGGGTCCTTGGCCTAGTTCCCTCTAGATTGATGTAGGGAGGGACAAGCACTGGTAGGTAAATTCTAGTTGTTTGGAATTCATAAACTTCAAATTATGGTATATTTGATTTGTAGGGGTTAAGTGGTGATATTGGTGGACCAATACTCACTGTCATGATCCTATGTGGAGGGCCTAGCTTTTTCATTTATGTTTTGTACTAAAATGCGTAGGGCTTATTTTCTCCCTTATTTCTTTTTGGAAATTTTTGGTGGGTGGCCTTTTCCCATTTCCTTCGTTTGAAATTGGGGTGGTGGGGAATTCCCTCCCAGAGGAGGTTTACCTAAATCCTTTGTGGGTGTTGTTTTCATTGTAGTATTTGTTTGGTTTAGTTTGGGGGAGTACATTGTTATCCTCCAAGAGACCGAGTGGCACCATGTGAGTGTTTTTTGGTTACTAGTTTCCTGTGGTTGGCCCTTATCCCATCTGTTTGTAGTGTTGAATTGCAATGTGATTCGTCATGGGATCCCCTTACTATTTCAATCGGTTCTATTTTGCATTTTAGCCTTCATTCGTGTTCGGATCCTTGGTGTCAGGTCATTCTCTCCTCCTCCTTGGTCTTTGCAAAGCAGGGCAAGGCTAGATGACCCTCCTTGACCCAACAAGTTTGACCTGTGGTATTTTAAGGGATTGGTCTAGTCTGTGGGTCCTAGTGGTCTGTATCTGAAAGAACTAAGTAATTGGGTTTCCATTAGAGAAATTTTGAGGTCTAAAATTGGCCTCCTAAGGAATATTATAAAATAATAGTGGAAATAAAACGATAATATTACATTACCTCATCAAGTTTTGGAGGGAAAAAAGAAAAACTACGTTTTCAACTTGTATTTTCAATTTATTTCCCTCTGATTTTACTGTAATTTTGAGCAGGAGTACTCGTTGGATGAAAAAAATAATTTTTCATCCAAGGAGCACCCATATTGCATAGTTTTGAAGGACCTTACTGTTACACAACAATTTTTCGTTGTCCAAGTACTCCTCATTCCTGATCCTAGAGACCCCTAACAGTGATCCCTGTGTTTGTTTTCCATCATGAAAAGGTGCCATTATATCCATTGCATCATAATGAGTAAACTCTTTGTTGACCATTCATGAAGCAGCTCCTTAAAAACATAGTTATCTGGAGCGGCGTGCCCTCTACGTGTCTTACTCGTGCCGATGGCTATTTTTTTTTCTAGGTCAACGTCGATCAGCACTATAATGAGGATCATACCCACGTCAATCCTCTTCTGGAAATGGAAGTGAAGCTTTAAGATCTAGAAGCTTCGTGGCAGAGAGATGGTTTTGTGTTCCTGAGGATAGAGCTGAGCTTCTCCCTTTGGACTTCTTGTTTCTACAAAAATGGAACCACCCAAAGGGATAACCCATTTCCCCACCTTAAGAGGATCCATGTTCCCTCTTCCCTTGCTATAAAATGGACATCCTCCCATAGCTATGCTAGTTAGAACAGAGAGAGAAGAACAACAGAGAGATATTTGTTGCTATAGGTATCAAGTGAGAGTTGAGACCTTTTTCCCTTCATATCAAGTTGAAACGAGCACTTTGGAGATGTGCTTGGATCCAGACTCGTCGAAGGAGAGCTACAACATCAAGGCACATGTTGTAACTCCCCCTCTCTATTTTAATATAATACAATTGAATCGTGCTTTCCATTCTTTCCTTTAATGTATGATTGGATTCTTAGTTCTCCTTGATCAACTAGGTAGATTTTATATGCAAGATATATGTTATGCTTTCACGTTTGATGTTATTTGATCCCTTATGAAGGTAACCAATCACCCACAACAGTGAGAATCTGACTACGAAGTGCGAAGGATCAAAGGATTCAAGCGAGGAACAACATCAGATTGAGGTTGGTGATCTATTCATGATCTGCATACATTTACAATCTACGAAATTAGAATTATAATTGTTCCCTGTTGTTACTAGACCCATCCTAGGGCTAGAGGGATCATCTCTATCTGTAGAGAGGATTTTTCTACATAAAAAATTAGCGACTCTGTTGGGGAAGTGATACCCTTTAAGTCTCATGTTTTCAACTTTTTATTTTTTGTTTTGCCATTAATTTCCATCGAGTGTCCATCTCCTTGTCTCTATAGCTTTTGTAACTGCTTACATACATTTATCTCTGAGTTGAAGTGATAAGCCTAGTCTTAGTTTAGAAAACCCTTTTATTTTTACGTCTTCTCCTCGATCGACACTAGGATTGCTCTGATAGTGATCCGATCATGGATTGAGTACTACTCTAACCATCGTGTACGGTATTATTAAGTTCTTTTAATTGACTATGGCTTATACAGGCTTAAATGAGCATGTTAGTCCACATAAACATAATTAAATGAATTGCACATAATCTAGAAGAAAAAAACACATAAGAGAGAGAAAACCAATTGGTAACGAAGTTCACCCCTCCATCTCTTTGGGGCTACATCTCCGGGTCTGTTTCAATTGGAATGTAGATCCTCTATATTCCTTCATCAAAGTAAGCTTTCTTACTTTCAAGCCCCCTGGCCAAGCATTATCCAGGCATTATGGCTCTCAATGGCTAAGTCTTCTCTCCTATCTTCTCCTCCCCTCATGGCTTACATAAGGAATATATATAGTTTTCCTCACCACTCTCCAACCATTAGGGGAATTTTGAGGTCTAAAATGGGCCTCCTAAGGAAATTATAAAATAATAGTGGAAAAAATCTAATAAGATTTGATGACATCATCAAATTTTAGAGGGAAAAATGAAAAAACTACTTTTTCAATTCATATTTTCAACTTATCTCCCAAAGTTTTTACTCAAATTTCGAGCGGGAGTACTCGTTGGATGCGGAATTTAATTTCCCATCCAAGGAGTACCCATGTTGCATACTTTCGATGGGTCCTACTACACGAAAATGAGAAATACATAAAAAAACGTGATTACAATCACGTTTTTTATGTATTTCTCATTTTTTCTCGATAATCCTATTGACATCTTAAAAAATGAGGAATAGAGAAAAAAGCTCAATTACAACTATTGCTGTATTGTATTTTTCGTAAGAGTTCATCTAAAAGTATAACATGTAGTAGATTCGGATGATTTTTTAAATTTCGCCACATTCAACGAGTACTCCCGCTCGAAATTTGAGTAAAAATTTTGGGAGATAAGTTTAAAATACGAGTTGAAAAAGTAGTTTTATTATTTTATTATTTTTTAATATTTTTACTTTTTTACTCCAAAAATGGTGAATCATCCATTATGTATGACATCATCATCTTGAATCCTATTGGTTGTTATAAAGTTTATTTTTGTTGTACATTTTTCTTATGAGGCCCATTTTAGACCTCAAAATTCCCCTAATGAAATAGCATTAATTACAAGACCCACAATTGTAGGGCCTAACTACAAGGAGGGGAAAACAAAGTCCATGAAAGTAGGACCTCCAACTATATGAGGCCCATAATTGGGAAAAGTCTCAAAACCACCTAAAGACTTTCCAACCATGCCCTTGATTCTCTCAACCTATAATTGAGAAAAAATAGAGAATTGGTGTGAGGTGGTTTCTCACATAAAACCAATTTCCCTAATTACATTAATGAATAATGTTAGACAAATTTCTCTCACAATTATTAATTTATATCAATAATGCATGGGTTTAATAAAATGCATAAGCATAATTTCACCCACTTAAATACTTGTCACCAACTTCAAATCATCATGGCACCAAGCTCTTTTCATATGCGAAGGTCCTTCCGGATCACACCTCCCCACAAAGAAACTTATGGTCTCCAAAAGTATCAGCTTCAATCAACTCAACTGTATGTAAATGTTTCTAAAAGGCATAATCCATCGTGACTCCTTCACTTGATGTACTTCGGAATCGGAACATAATGCCAACACCTACAACTGCTGCACTACAAATGCCTGAAAAGGCATATCCCTTCAAGATTCCTTCTCTGTAGTCCTTCAGAATCGGAATGAAAAATCCCACATCTGCCGAAAGCTGCAACCTGTAGCTGATCATACTTGTTTACATCCTTTGGAACACTAGCCAAGAGTTCATTGGTCAAGTTTACATGCCAAAATGGCTTAGGAAATTGCCTCATTCAACCTGATTACAAAGAATCCAACAAGGCTTAATGCGTAAAAATACGCCTCTAACTCTCCCTCAAATAAGAGTGGCTACGACAAGCCTTTTACAATGCTTCATAATCCGCTTCACATAATGACCTTCATGGCAACGATGACATTCAACAATTTACATGCCAATTTTTCAATGCCCAAAATATGATGGCAATTACAACCAATTTAATGTGCCAAATATGTGCACAAAGGGGAAAAAATACAAATTATTCAAAACCCCGTTTACATAATGTGTACATAAAACGAGCACAAATGGTGAAAAAATAAAAAATAAAAATTCCACCCTTCTTCAAAATGTGCTACATCTCATTTTCACTTGGAATGTGAAAATGCGTTAAATCATATCTTTAGTGACCTCCCATGGGGAACCAATGGTGGGAAAATAAAAATTCCCCCCTTTGACATACACTTGGAAAGTTAAATCCCCCATTAAAAAAAAGTGCATCAAAGGACTATGGGTAAAAAAAAAAAAAAACACCCATTTCAAACCTTCAGAAATTGGATAAAGTACTAGAACAGGAGGCATGTTTAGAGCATAAAAAAACTAAAATTCTTGACATAAGACCAGAGCCAGCAAGAAGGTCTTTAATAACACCACTAATACCAAGGAGAAGGAGCATCTTTCTCAAACTCGTGTGCCATCTCACGATACCTTCTCCGATCAAGAAAAATGCATGAAGATTTACACCATGGAATAGAGAAGTTGCTACTGCTAAAACCATGCCACCTTCAACGCAGATTGTATGTCATCCCACATTCATGACATATGTGCAATGATTCATACGCAGGTCCTCTCCTCAACATTAAATGCTTCTTCTTCCATGCACGGGCTCAAACTTCACAAGTTTGTTGAGGTCATGATAGGTATCAGCCTCCCATTTTTTTCTGCTGCACACAATTGCAAATAGCTACTACGACCAACTTCAAACCACTCACTGCTGGTCCATACAAGTCATCAATGTTGTTAATATTGCACTTCTGTGTGCAGGATGGGAAACCACAGAACCTTTGCCATTATGTAATTCAGGTCCAACAATGTTCGGTGGGCAGAACATACAGATCCGAAGTATCCAACAAATGTTCAACAAGGATGTTGTTTCTTTAGTATCTGTGGGAAATCCTTAAAAAAGGTTGTGTTTCTGCTTGCATATTGTTGTAACGAGGGTGAGCGCTTAGAAATTTGTGCTGCCTGGATCATGGGAGATCTTAGCTTCTAACAGAGGTGTTTTTGCTGTGCATATGACCACTACTTATCAAAATACAGTGGTCATGTATGATCGCACCGACTTCAGGGCTTCGCAACTACCGCTGCCAAATGATCGTTGTAGAAATTATTCAAATGATGAAGTAGTCACCAACGATTGATGGGCCCACTCAATCAAATACCACGTCACTACTAACACAGTGGGACCAGTGATAATCAAATTACCATTAGCGAGGAAGGCACCATAGGAACACCAGTTATCTATCCAGACCGAGCGTGTTAGGTTGACAGGAGAACCATGTGCACCGTAGACTTAAAGGAAGTGATCTTTATGGAAATCAAGATGGTGATGGTCTTCTCGACCTTAGAGGTGGCCACGACTCCATTTTCGATGCTGAAGCAATGCCTGGGCCTGGGATGGAGGCCGAAGTCTATGTAGTAGTCGATGAACACAGTGCTTTGGTTGGGATATGTAATCGCCTGCAATGCGCAACAATGGCAACGAGACCACCCGATTCGAAACCACGACTTGCAAACCAGTGAAACCGAGTTCTTGTCCCTGTGCTACGACAGGAATGCCAATACATGCTCCAAAAATTCATCAGGTAACGAAATCATCCTTCTCATAAGAGATATGGGGTCAAGATCAATGCTATGTTGTCCACCGTGGGGCTTTTTGACCTTCAATATGGCCACGTTCAGCGTATCTCCTTATTATTTCTAGAATCCGCTATGATAGAAAAATAAATCATAACAACATCCTATAATAAAATGATCTTTCCCAACAATATAACCATATTTTATATATATGTCGAATTGCTCGCTAATAGTGTGAACGAATGTGGAAAATTCGTCAATTTGGGCAGTATTGTGGGTAGAATACAGTGTTAATCTCATATTGGGACTCATCACTACCCCATTCAAGAAGATGCTGACGAGAGGCAGGCATTCTTACATTCACGCATCTGCTCCAGAACGTCCACGCGGGAAATTCACGTAGAGGTGAAAAACAAGCACTATCTATTAGTGCTAACAATGACAAGCTTGAAGCCACACTTGTCACCTCTTAGAAAAACCAACCAGTTATGAGACCAGATCATACCGGCCATACCCAATGTCCAAATTGGGATCAGAATGAAGAAATATGTAAAGAACCGAATCAACTTACAAAAACAAATTTGTATGGAAACAACATCAATTCACCTTATGCAGCAGTTAAATTTGCCTTGTCATCTTCAATGCGCCAAAATTTTTAAACTGGTTCAAATGTACGAGTTGCATAGTTGAAAAATGGTTCTTATTGTTCCATCTGTTGTTTTCATCCTTTGGCTGCCATTCGGCTCCACTTGATCCCCATAAGAGATTTTCTCCATATGGGCCATTCTAGCGCTGAAAGCACAATCTTCTTTTCTCTAGTCTCTCATCATGTTACTGATGAGAAGGTTCCCCATAAGGCGTTGAAAGTGACTATATGAAATCATCGTCCCAGATGTTGGAATGGTAATTTCCTCTGCCTCATATAGCAACAGCATCATCAGATACGACAATCCTCAAATTCATGCTCATGGAAGCAGGGGGTCCTTAATTTCTCTTGCATGTGCATTTCAAGATTCGGAATTGGCCAATGATATGGGCAAGCAGGATTGGGAAGCCAATGATCTCATAGAAACACAAGACATTCAACCTTCCTACGCGTTGCAGCTACTTTTCAATCTGCGACCCAACTCCATGTCACAAACACAAATAACTTGCTGCCACCTATCTAGCATGGATTTTTTGTGCTTTACAATAGCCACTGCAGCTAAAATAGGATCTCTGCTAATCGAACCTTTAAGGACCTCACTTATTTTTCACAGGAAGCCAATACACCACCATTAACACTAGGAACAATATGTGTAGCAAGGTGCAGTGGTCCTTCAGGTTGCAATAACTTTTCCATCCGGAAGTCGTTTAAGGCGATTCAAGCACCGGTGGATTCCTCTTGTCGACCTCTTCACAATGGTGTCATTATTTTTTGATTCCGAATTGGGAAAATTTTTAGTATTTCCCATCAAAAGATAGATACCTTCCCCCGTAAAACTCAAAATTTCGCAAAAGAGTAGAAATATAACTTGCAAAAACATCATGAACTGCTTATCAAACTAGCACCAAGAACTTTCTTCTTGTAAGCGTGCTTTTCGAATGGTGGATGGAGCTTCCTTCTTCACGAGATTTTTTACAAGTTTCCTGATTGATTTGTGGCAAACTTTGGGGTGCAAATTCCATCACTTCTTCTCCCAATGGCCACTAATCTTGCAAAAACTGTAGAAATTATGTCATTTTTCATTCATCTGTGTCTTCATGATAGGCGGATTCTGAAGGTTTTCATTCTTCTTGGCATCCCTTCTTGTGGGCACATCTGTCTTCTTAACCCACTCTTTCTTTTTTTGATGCTTAACTACATCAAGGTTAGAAGATCTATGGAAGCGATCACTTCTCTCATATGTAATAGAATAATTTGAATTATTGTCATACCTTCTTGACTTGTCTTGAACTGATGAGGAATAGGTGGCTTGATTCCCTTCTTGGAATCAGGTGATGAAGAGATGGATTTTGCTTCAGCTACCTTCAAGCATTCTCCTTTCTCTTGATGTCTTGGGTGATTTCTTGGCCATTTATGCCAAGTCCACCTCCTTTGTACTCCATCTTCATGAGGATTTTCATGCCAACATTAGTTTCATATTGAAATAGAACAGAACATGAAGTGAAATCATATACCACGGTTTAAGATGCAGCCTTCGTCGTCTCAACCTTTTGCAATTTAGACAAAATTCCTCTTTGGCTCATAGCATCTCTTGAAGCTCCTGCTTATCAAGCAATAGTCTTCACAATTCTGCATTTTCGACTTGAAGGCTTTCATTTATCTCTTGCAACTATTGCAGTCTTTCAACATGCTTCGCTCCTCCACCCATCCTCCAAAGCAGTCACCTGCTATCATACCACTTGATCCGAACAGGTCGAGTACTACTCTAACCATCATGTATGGTAATAAGATATTCTAATTGACTATGGCTTATACAGGCTTAAATGATCATGTTAGTCCACATAAACATAATTAAATGAACGACACATAATCAAGAAGCACAAACACATAAGAGAGAGAGACAACCAATTGGTAACAGATTTCACCCCTCCATCTCTCTCGGGCTACATCTTCGGATCTGCTTCAATTGGAATGTATATCCTCTATATTCCTTCGTAAAAGTAAGCTTTCTTATATTCAAGCTCTCTGACCGAGCATTAGCCAAGCACCATGGCTCTCAATGGCTAATTTTTCTCTCCTGTCTTCTCCTCCTCTCATGGCTTACATAAGGAATATATAAATTTTTCCTCACCCACTCTCCAACAAAGAGAATTAATTACAAGACCCACAATTGAAGAGCCTAACTACAAGGAGGGAAAAACAAAGTCCATGAAAGTAGGACCTCCAACTATCTCAGGCCCATAATTGGGAAAAGTCTCAAAACCACCTAAAGTCTTTCCAACCATGCTCTTCATTCTCTCAACCTATAATTGAGAAAAAATATAGAATTGGTGTGAGTTGGTTTCTCACATAAAACCATTTTCCCTAATTACATTAATGAATAATGTGAGAAAAATTTCTCTCACAATTATTACTTTATATCAATAATTCATGGGTTTAATAAAATGCATATTTAAATGCATAAGCATAATTTCACCCACTTAAATACTTGTCACCAACTTCAAATCATCATGGCGCCAAGCTATTTTCATGTGTGAAGATCTTTTCGGATCAGACACTCAGGCCGATCAGCATTGAATGCATTTTCACAATGGTGATTTTCCTCTTCCAACGTGGGTTGCAGCTTAACAACCGCGTTGATTTCTGTGTATAAATTTTTCGGGTTTCCTTCATTTGGTCAACCAGTGGGTCTTATCCTTCTTAGTGTTCTTTCTTGTTTGAATAGATATTTTTCTTCTCTGTTCAATTTTTATTCAATTTTCACATCTTTGGTTGTCTGTTTTGCAAATTTAGTGCATCCTTGTCATCCTAGGGTTTCTAGGTATCTTCGAGTCATCCGAGTGGTTTCTTGCTTTGTTGATTTCCAGACTTCTTGTTGAATAAAGTCTTGTCGTATCTTTCAGGCTTTTTGTTTGATTAAATTTTTTCTTTTGATCGGTTTCCACGAGTAGAATTTTCAAGTGTCGACCTTAAGTGCATTAAATTTTCTTTTCGTTATCAAGCATAGATCACAATTTCTTGCTTTCGACTGAGGTTTCTTTTCTTTGAGTGATTGATCAATGTGTAAATGAAGAGTGTCTTGTTTTGAGAAAATTGGTTTATCTCTCTCTTTGATTTTCGAAATATTTTCCACTTGCATGCATTTTTAAGAGATTTCATTAGTACTCAAATCATTGTTGATTGATTTACATTCTACATTTTGCATTGTGCTTATAAGAAAAACAAAAAAATATTTTTGTTTTGTTTCGCTTTATCAAATGAAAAGTTTCATTTAAATTCGCTTCTAAGTGCATTTACTAAAAGGAAATAAATTGTAAGTATTTTGTTTCGCTTTAAGATCCTGCACTTGAAGAGAAAAGTGAATGTAATTCTATGCATTTGTTTTGTTTTCTATGTTAATTGCATGAGATTCCTTATCCTTCATTAACATAGTTTTCATCGACATGAATGATTTCTTCTCTTATTTAGTTTCGTCTTAGGGGTTCAGATGACATCAGTAGGAATTTAAAACCGAGACATAATTCCATATTGACCTTAAAATTTATTCAATCAACCTAAGGAGCATTTGGAACTTAACGAATCACATTTAGAGGTTTAGGCTAGAGACGTGTTCCGAAATCTTTAAGCATAGGAGTTGTCGCTAACGATCTGCGTTACAATTCGGGGGTGATATCCCATCCCACGTAAAGAAGTATATTGATGTATGACAAGTATATTTTGGGACACTCTCATAGAACTATTACGCATCAGAAATCACTACTACGGAATTGGACTCACACATACCATAGCGTATATTTTGGGAGAGACCATTAGGTTGCAAACCTACCATAGGTAATTGAGTCGGCCACCTTGTAGACATGATACACCGAACACAACATTCGGGGAAAATGGATGTCATACGTTAATTTGATCACTAAGGTGTATATTTCAATTCACAGCTACCTGGTAATCCTTTTGTCTAGTTCACCCCTTTTGATTTGTTTTGTTTTTAATTTCTAAAATTTATTATCCAAGATAGCATTTTACCCATGCTCATCTTAGATTGAGATCAATGGCAACAGTTCCTGAGATTATCAACCAAGGAATCTCCTCAGATGGGGATCTTGGTCTATTTCCTTCTTTTGGAAATTTTGGTTCTCCTTACATGGCAATGTTATACCTCTCGGGATTAACCATTGTTCTGCCAGTTTTGTTATTTTCAACCCCTGTGGTTCCCAATGTCCAAACGATTTCTCAACCAAGTTCTCCCCCACCTTAATCATGTAAATATCATGTTGATATTAAATTTTACCCCTCGCCTTCTTCGCCCATCTCTTCATCTCATTCTTCCTCCTCACCTGGTGAAAGTTTGGATTCTAGTACCCAGATGGTTAAGAAGAAGAAGAATAAGTCGAAGAAGAAGAAGAAAAATAAGCAAGGGGGAAAACCAAAAACCATCACTACCCATGCGACTAATAGTGGATAATTTTCCACTCCATCCCGCAGATTCAAATTCCCTTGCAAACTATGTACGGATGACCACCTTCTTCGTGATTGCCCTAGTATTCACAAGGTGTTAGAAGTGTGGTCCATTGGCCCGATTCATCCTTCATCATCAACCTCTAGACATCATGTTGTTGATGAACCTTCAGCTAGAGATAATAAGACTCATAAGAAACAGGGTAAGATCAAAATTCCTTGTAGGTTATGTGACAGGAACCATCCCATTCACCTCTTTCCCTATCTGGATGAAGCCTCCAAAGTGTTGAATACCCTTTCGACTTCTAAATCCCATCTTCTCGTAGGTTACCGAAAGTTTTCTTCGAGTCCTCTATCAGTTGATCAAGTGAATAATAGATATTTATCTCCAGTCAATTCCACTCTCTCCGAAGGTCAGTCTCCTGAGTCCATTTCTGACCTATCACCAGTTGAGAAAAATGTCGACCTAATTCCCCCCACAATTCATTAGGTCTTTTCCGTAGAGAGTGGATCTCATCCCAGTCAGGTTCTCTTTGTTTCCTCTATTTCCCCAGGACTAGAGGGTGTTCCTCCCATTTCCATGATCCAGGAGGGTGATCCTCTAACTCCCATTGTCGTAGTTCAAGAAAGTGATCCTCCTGATCTTGTTACCGAAATCCAAGAGGATGGTATTTCCGCTCCCGTAACGCAAAGGGATACTCCTCTTATTCCCATGGCACCCCACCATGTAGTTTGGTCACTTCCTTTGATTGGAGTTGATTCATGGGATATCATCTTCCTTATTACATGCCTTTGAGATCACTGTACATGCCTGCAATATGGTCGTACTAGGCATGATTATAGATTAAGGTGCCTCAGTTAGTATTATGTCCTCAACTACCTGGCAAGCTTTCATTTCTCAATAACTTGTGTCTGTTACTCAAAATTTGTTGGATTTTAACAGAGGAACCATTCAACCATTAGGGATCCTTCTGAAGCTATAGATTCCTTTAGGAGGAAACATTGTCTATATAGGCATGATGGTTGTCCAAGGCCCCTTGGATTTTAACTTACTCCTGGGGCGCGACTATACTTATGTCATGGGAGCTCTTGTCTCATCCCTCTTTCCTATGATTTTCTTTCCACATGAAGGTTGGATCGTTACCATTGATCAAATTTCATTCTTTGGTCTTGATGTGACATCTAGTCTACCATCATCCTTTCCTAGTCCTTACCTATCAATGGTATCTTCCTCTCCACAGGTTAATTATGTGACCACATGCTCATTGCCTTCATCCATTGATAGTGTCATCATGTACCATCTATCGGGGGCATAATATCGCGATTTCTGAGATGTTGTTCTCACATTAGATGAGAACCTCTTAGAAGCCATGAATTTTCATATGTCTTGATCAAGTCTTTGAAGAATAGTTCCTTTCTTATGTCAAGCTCCTTAAAAAACTAAACGAGCTCTTTGAGGAGAGTTATTTTACTATGTCAACCTCATTCAAAAATGAAACAAGTCCTCTTTTCAATTTGATTCTTTGTTCAGATCTCATAAGATCCCATTCAAGTCTTTCACTTGATCTTGTAAATAAACCTTCACCCCATCCACCTGTTAGTAACTAGCAGTCTGCTTAGGCGCATGGACTGAAGCTTGGGGGCATGCACCTCTAATTAAATTGTCTTGCTAGGGGCATGCAAATTTTCTTATCTCATGCAAAGTTTCTAATGTTTCAAGCTTGTGTCAAAATGAAACCTCATTATCTTTTTTACGTTAATGTACAATTTTGGTTATGATTTGGTGTGCTTTTTGTGAACCATTTTCCTACTTGTCTTATTTTTCTTAACAGAGGCAATGTTCTAAGATAGAAATTTTCGGAAATAGTAAAGTCATGATCGTCATTACAACATGCATGGAACAGGAAAATAACATATATACATATATATATATATATATATTGATTTGGTTTGCAAAAAGTGTTCAAAATACATCATTACCCAAAAATTATATATTTTCTGGTACATAGAGAGACTTGCAGGTCTCGGCAAAGCTACAACTGCAGAAAGAAAAACTAAACTAATCAACGTGATGGTCATGATAACAGGCTACTGCTCTAATAACTCGAGTCAGTAGTCGGTGAATGTGATCGGATACTTCAACAGTATGCTGCTGGTACTGGCGGGGAATGTCTCCCACTCGAGTAAACTCTGGAATCCTGGCAATCAAAGCATCTAGGTTCTGTGCAATATCTTCTTTTGCATCTGCTCCTTCTACCTATGGAGTGGCCTTAAATTCTCTCTCCACCCTTTTGGTGATTGGCGACATCCCTCCTGGCCTCTTCACTTCGACATCTGTGACACATAAATTTTCAATATTAGCATATATATATATATATATAACATAAAACATGAAAAAGATAAAAAAACATGTTTTTACCTCTGTCATCCTAGTGTTCACCCATTGGAAGTGGTAAATCAGGATCACCCCGAAAATCTGTCTCAGAGTATGGCCAAGCCTCCACCACAATCAGCTGACGCTTCAGTCATGTAAAGAAGTCAGGTTTGAATGACATCTGTTGTCTTCCTCCTTCACGAGGCATCAGCTTTGCCTACCTTTCCAGTCGTGGCTCTTGTGGTAACGGTGCCACTACCTCTGCCCACTGGTATTGGAACAATGGTACCCGTTCAAGGAAGATTTATCGTCAAAACCAATCCGTACTCGAACTGCTTCAGTTTACTGTTTTTTCACTTTGTGAGCTTCTTTTCATGTTTTCCACCACGACCTATGACCATTTAAAAATGGTGGGTACCATACAATCCACCGTAGTCTGTAGTTGAGCCTTGGTGGCCTCATGCAGAACTTGCGCCCCAGCCACACGTGTAATGGTGTATAGCACTACCTTGAGTGGCAGATTGACCACATCTCTTATTGTTATATTTCTACTCAAATATCTTGTTGCCTCAGAGTATGCTCTCCCAATGAGAATGTCCATGCTTTCACCCATGATTTGGGCTCCGATCAAACATGCTCTTGCCCCTCTATGTGAGAGGCTAGTAATGAAGTAGATGTCAGCCACTTCAATTTCAAGTTCCTAATCACCAAGAATAAACCTCTCCCGATCTGTATCCAAGATGGTAATCAAATATTGTAATAGATCCATTTGTGCCCTTACACTAGAAGTCAATAAAAAATTGAGGATCCCACAGTTCCTCAATGCATCAAAACAATCTTTGTCCTCCATGGCTACTCTATCAACATCTTCATGATCTCTCTCCTTCCACTCAATCACCATGATTGACAGCTCTTCCTCCCTACAAACAATGTTCACATGGTTTATTATCAGTATTAATCTTAAATAAATTGAATTTAAATGGTTTTTTGCAGAGGATTTTCCAGCATTATTGCGCTCTGCAGGTGATGCAACTTTTTTAAAAATAGCACCGCTGATCGGCGCCCGGCACATTTTAAAAATGGCAGTCTGGAATGATCCCGAAATGGGACCCACATGCCAATCCGTGCGACTATTGGTTTAAAATCCTCCTCCTAAAATTTAAATTATGCCATGAAAAAAATAAAACAAGTATTGAAATTCAGGGAAGGAGAGCGACTCTTACCTGGCACTAACAGTTCATTGATTGGCCTCTTGAATCCCATGTGATATGCTCATGAAGAACTGAGGTAAAAGAGGGTAAAAAAATTCTTCTCAAGAGTGTGAAAGTAAAAAGTGATTTTTTTTTTCACTATTTTTTATAAGTGTTCAATATCACTTTAGGGTTTTTTATCATATTTTAATAATATTTAATGTTTTTACCTCAAAAACATATTATGGGTTTGTTCTTGTGCAGCAACAAGGTTAATTTCTTCGCGGATGACATATTTATGAGTTCTAGTTTATTAATTTTTTAGACTTGATTAAAAATAAATGAAAAAGTAACCCCATGGAGTCGTCTTTCAGCTCTTTTCTGGCTCTCTAAACATGAAAATATTGTTGAGTTCTTTTAGTTTTTGAACTTGTTAAAGTGCACGAAACGTGATTTACCCAGTATACATTTACCCCTTTTTCGGGCTAGGATAAATTATTTACGGAAAAGGAATGCCTTAGCCAATTTCGACTAAGAGGTTCTCTTAGACATTATTTTCTACCTTTTCGGGTATGAGGGACTATTTACGAAAAGGGCTATCTGGAGTTTTCTTTTCACCTCTTTTCAAACTCTCTAAACATAAAAAGACGTCGAGTTCCACCATTTTCGGGCTCGTTGAAATATAACGACATTCGATCAGTCATCATGACGACACCAATTTCCTCCTTCCTAGGGCTCATAAAATGTACTAGGATTGATTTTTCCGAAGGATAAACCTATATGACAAGAATATTCTATCCCCTTCAAGATTTTATACAAAAATAATTGGGTTACTCACAAGAAATGGTGGGGGAAAAAGGAAGGTATTAATCGATTGTGTTGGCAACATGTCTCTCTTGAACATGACACATCTTCTATTTCGTGTCAGGTTGGGGATATCCTACATTCGTCACTTTTCCTCCACGGGTTTGGGGAATCTATTTTTCCTGTCATGTCGTTACCATTTTCGTCAACATGACCTCTGATTCCATTTGAGTCAAATACTTCCAAACTCCGGAGTTGTGTCACTGATATGTTTAGGAGAAGTTGCTTTTGCATCTTATTCATTGCCTGATTCTCTGATCACTTTCATTATTATCTTATTTCCTTCATCTTGTGTCGATGATGTTGGATGCATCATGGCCCTCCTTCAATGGATCGCTTCCTGTCGACTTCAGCTCATTATCTAGGAAGTTGATCTAGAGATCCATTTTTTAGTACCTTAGAGCTTGCATGCCCTAATGGCAGGTTGTTTGTATCCGAAAACAGGCTTACATCATTCGCCTTCAATCGAATTATTTCACGGGTGTTCGACATCAACTCCTTATTCGCATCTCGTGGATTGTACTAATCGTGGATTGTACTATTAGTACCTTGAGGGCCATTGTCATTATCGGTGGTTTCTCTTGCACCTGTTAACAGTTTACATCATTGACTGGTAATCAGGTTATTTTCTTGCATGTTTGACATCAACTCATTTATTCACATGCCTGAATTTGTACTTGATTGGGTCATGATGGAGTGCAAGACCCTGGGTTGTGTCTAATGAAGCCTGGGTTGTGAGGCAATATATATTATTCATGATTGTACACATGACTCTTTTATTTGGATGGCTGCGACCATACCTTGAGTCTATATTTGTGATCCTCTTTATTTGGATAGTTGTGACCATACTTCGAATCCTGTTTACAGATGGCTGCGTCCATACCTCATGTCATGCGATTATCTTAGAGGTTTCATTTATGTATATGTGTGCTTGTTTGCGTAGGTTTTCCAACGACGATGTCTTGGTCCTGACATGTACTCGTAAAGCATTTCACCCCTCACTCTCGTTCGGCCTTCATGCTTTAGGGGGCATCTGTTACACAACAATTTGTCATTGTCTCAGTACTCATTAAGGGAATTTTGAGGTCTAAAATGGGCCTCCTAAGAAAAATGTACAAACAAAATAAAATTTATAAGAACTAATAGGATTCAATGTGATGATGTCAACCATGGGGGATGATTCACCATTTTTGGAGTAAAAATAATAAAAATGAATAAAATAATAAAACTACTTTTTCAACTCATGATTTCAACTTATCTCCCTAATTTTTACTCAAATTTCAAGCAGGAGTACTTGTTGGATGTGAAATTTAATTCCTCATCTAAGAAGTACCCATGTTGCATACTTTCGATGGGCCCTGCTACACGAAAAATGAGAAATACATGAAAAATGTGAGAAAACGCGTTATTACAATCACGTTTTTCATGTATTTATCATTTTTCATGTAGTAGTATCCATCAAAAGTATGAAACATGGGTACTCCTTGGATGAGGAATTAAACTTTTCATCCAATGAGTGTTTCCGCTTGAAATTTGAGTAAACCCATAGGAAGATAAGTTGAAAATACGAATGGAAAAAAATAGTTTTTTCTTTTTTCCCTCTAAATTTTGATGATGTAATCAAATATTATTTTATTATTTCCATTATTATTTTATAATGATGCCCATTTAGACCTTAAAATTCCCTTAATTCCTCGTTCTTGATCCTGGAGACCCCTAACAGTGACCCCTGTGTCTATTTTCCATTAGGAAAATGTGCCATTATATCCCCACAGCATAGTGAGTAAACTCTCTGTTGACCATTCGTGAAGCAGCTCCTTAAAAAAATAGTTATCTGGAGCGTCACGCCCTCTGTGTGTCTTTATCGCGCCGATAGCTCTTTTTTGGTCTAGGGTAGTGCCGATTGGCACTAGAATGAGGATCATACCTGTGTCGATCCTCTTATGGAATGTTTTTTAAAAATGGAAGTGAAGCTTCTAGATCTAGAAGCTTTGTGGCAAAGATTTGTTTATCTGATCCTGAGGATAGAACCGAGATTCTCCCTTTGGGCTTCTTTTTCCTACAAAAATGGAACCACCCAAAGGGATAACCCATTTCCCCACCTTAAGTGGATCTGTGTTCCCTCTTCCCTTGCTATAAAATGGACATCCTCCCATAGCTTTGCTAGTTAGAACAAAGATAGAAGAACAACAGAGAGATATTTGTTGCTATAGGTATCGAGCGAGATTTGATACATTTTTCCCTTCATATCAAGTATCAACTCCTGGATCCCGAACCATCGAAGGAGAGCTGCAACATCAAGGCACAGGTTGTAACTCCCCCTCTCTATTTTAATATAATACAATTGATTCGTGCTTTCCATTCTCGTCTTTAATGTATGATTGGATTCTAATTTATCCTCGATCAACTAGGTAGATTGTATATGAAAGATATATGTTATTCTTTCACATTTTTTGTTGTTTGATCCCTTTTGTAAGTAACCAAGCACTGGAGACGGCAAGGATTCGACTATGAAGCGTGAAGGATCAAAGGATTCAAGCGAGGAACATCATCAGATTGAGGTAGGTGATATATTCATGATGTGCATACATTTACAATCAAGAAAAGTAGGCTTATAATTGTTCCCTTTTGTGACTAGACCCATCCTAGGGCTAGAGGGATTGTCTCTATCTGCAGAGAGGATTTTACTGCATAACACTTACGACACAAAAAATGTGAAATACATGGAAAAATGTGATTGCAAACACATTTTTTCATGTATTTCACATTTTTTGTGTAGTAGGGTCCATTGAAAGTATGCAACATAGGTATTCCATGGATGAAAAATTAAATTATGCGTCCAATGAATGCTCCCCATCGAAATTTGAGTAAAATTGTAGGGAGATAAGTTGAAAAACTAGTTTTTTCATTTTCATTTTTTTATCTTTTTACCTTTTTACTCCAAAAATCATGAATCATCCCCCATGGTTGACATCATCATATTGAATCCTATTTTTTCTTATAAAGTTTATTTTTGTTGTACATTTTTATATTGAGGCCCATTTTTTACCTCTAAAATTCTCTAATGATTATCATGTTGTGTCAACAGGAGTGCCTGTGTCATGGGGGAGTGCGGCGTGGCCACGAAATTCACCCGCTAGTTGATTAACCAGCCAATATGGGAGACATAGAGAAACCGTCAAGAGACTCCTCTGGGCGTGTAGATTTACTACCACTCTTTGACTCATTAGAAGCTCAAATTCGGGTTATCTAGGCAAGTATTTACCAGTGAGCCCAACAATGACATGATGATCACAATGAAGTGATAAATTTTTTCTATGAAATCCAACATAACTAATGGCATATCATGGATTGCCAAGAGTCCCTCCACAAAGGCTATAATCAACTTCAAAATAGAATGAGTAGCTTTGAGGCATGCATGGAACATATGGAGTCAAATGTGCATGATGGTTTCCACCATCATGGTGAGCGTGACAATGTAGCTCCAGTTTCGAACAATGCTCATGAATGATGAAGAAGACTAGTTAGTTTTTGTATTCTACATAGTTCTGGACCTTATGGGCCATTGATATGTGGATGTATAGTTTTGTTTTGTTATTATCCTAAAATTTTTGTTTTTACTTGCTGACCAAGATGTTATATCGAATTTATGATTGCGGATAAAAGTATCTCCCCTCGATGGCCAACCTAGGAAAACAAAGAAACAAGGAATCCAATGCTTTCCTTATAAATATATGATGGAATGAAGCCTACCTGGAATCCGTCACACACTTCATTCCTTCTTCAGCTTGAATTCTCCAATTCCAGCTCCGATTTCCAAAATTAGAACCTACACAGTCAGATAACATAAGCCAAGAAACTATAAGATATATGCAATATCATCTAGGTGCTTTATTCAATAGATCAACATTGTATTGAAATAAGTGAAATAACGAGAATCACATTTAAGAAAACAGAGAACTCTTTGCATTAATATAAATGGAATGATATTACAACCACAAATAGGTGTCGATCTTGTAGAAGAGCTACTCCAAGCTGCTAACTTGTCCTTTCCTTGTCACAATATGCACCTCCAATCACCCTAAATGCATAAAATGTTAACCTCTCACCTCAACAGCATAAGAGTAGAATAAAAAATCCAACCATTAACCTCTTGCATATGCAAGATGGTAAATATATAGAGGAGTGGGGTAAGCTGGGAGTTCTTATCCAATAACCAATCTAAGGTTTTAGATCCACCTTTGATGGGAGGATGGGATCAAAGGATAAGGGATGGAAACTCCAAAGAAGGATGAGATAGGATCCAAATGTTTAATCCAAGATAAATGGTTGTAACAAATTCTGGAATCTTATGGAAAAGGAAACTTCTAGAAATTCTTTCTTTTCCCCGAATTTCTAGAACCAATGCAGGTGCAAAGGGGAGCAAACTGTAGGTGATCAACGCTGGGCACAGTGATGCAACATGTAGGTGAACATTGTCCAGTGGAAGGCCAAGGAGCATTGGTGCTAAAACTGGCTTAGATCAAGTGGTTTCAGGCAGAAATTTTGGGAAATGGAGGAAGTTCACTTAGGGCTTTGTGCAATGATGCTGACACGGGGTAATAGGATGTTGATTGACCCCATTAGGAGGCTTAATGACTAGATGTGACAAAATGGCCTATATAAAAACACATTCGGTTGGAGTGAGGCTTAAACATTTTTAGCAAAGAGGTTAAAACGATGTAATATGATTCTAAATTATTTTTTTGTATCCCAGAGGAACCTAATAGCCCCCCTGACATGTAACTACTAGTAATCCTTTGGGGGTCTATAATGTGTCCTCCTCTCTGTAAACCGAGTCACAAATAGGGGTATTTTAACCTTAGATCTCTTAGTTTTCATCAATTTCACGTTACTTCGATCACCAATTGAGTTCCCCCCATGGGACAATTTAAAACTAAAATTAAAAGAAAAAATTTAAAATTTAAAACAAAAATTTCCTAAAAAAATAACACAAAAAATTAAAATAAAAGTTAAAACATTATAAACTAATTAAAATTAAGAATTATTAAACAAAAATCAACAATTATTAAAACAATTGAAACAAAACATTTCAAAAAATGGAAAAAAAAATTAAAATGTTATTATATATATAATTAAAAAAATTTGAATTAAAAAAAAAACAAAATAATTACTGAAATTTGTAAAAAAATATTTAAAAATAAAAATAATAAAGAAATTTATAAAACATAAATTCTAAAAATAATAATAATTAAATATAAAAAAACTCATGAGACATAGAATAGACAATGATGGGGTGTATTGTTAAGTCACTATGTGATGTGAAGGTCACTGTTTCGAAAGTTCGTGGGAAAAATCCTAGTCATGTTAAGGGTTGGTGTGGCACTGGTCAGGTATGATCTCTGGGTGATATTGACAGCTTATATGCACTTGGGTCGTAGTTTCTTAAGCCACGAGTCAAGCCTGATGTAATCTCTAGAGTACTAAGACAACTTGACTATATATATATATATATAACACCAAAAAATTAAAAATAATCATGTGGCCCCGCCTGACCTCAATGCCCAAAGGCTACTAGTAGAGGTGGTTGGAGCAGCGAGATGCTCAACCACTTGAATTTTTGTTTTGTTATATATATATATATATATATATAACGATTTTGTATAATATTTTTATTTTTTTTTATCAACTTTCTTTTTTCTTTAACACCGATGAGTAGAGACTTATATAAAATTTGTGCTCGAAACATAATAAAAACCATGAGTTTACATTAGGTTCTAGAGTCATATTATTCAAATAAAGAATACAAACTAAGAATATTTGCATCACTAACACATCAGTTATTTGCTACATACATCTTACTAACATAGTGGCAATTATAAAGCTTGTAAAATTGGCCACGGAGTAAAACAAATTTACAAAATTTAGTCATTTACTTAGGATTCAATTGACATATCTTACGCCTGATTTACACCTTCATTTCAATTTTTCACTGATATCTTGGGGTTGGGATTAACAAGGATAGGTTCTCCAATCGGAAACGAAGAGCATTAATCTCATCATTTTGATGGTTAATTTGAAGTTGGAAGCCATGCATTTTTTCAGATCGATCTGTATCTATAAGGGAGAGTTGGAAGAGAAACTGCAAAAGAGAACGACAATCTATGTTTTTGGATATAGGAAGGTGAGGGCAGAGAGGGCACTTTGAGGATCCCTCACCTCCACCTTCATGACTAGAATTATCCATTAGAGGGTCTTGCCAAGCCCAAACTCTATCACTGGCGAAGACAATTTTAATTTCCCAATTTCATGCCAAACAAACTAGGGAATGTATACTAATCACTACATGATAGAACCAAAGGCTGACACTGGTCATATGAAAAACACCAAAGAGAAAGAAAGTTACCAAATCCTCCCACGAAAACCAAAACACCGACGAAGGCGAATTACCATGTGGAGCAGCAAACTACGATTATGGACTTTTCTCAGTTAATTACATCCACGGTCAATTTCCTCCTTAATTTTCCAATGCTCGCACACAACCATTTGCTTCTTCTCTTACTTAACAAGACCCTGGTGAGAAATAATGGATTTAAGAGACAATTTCAAGGAATCAACCCCATTCGAGCCCTGCCTTTTGCACAAACCTTTCGTTTAGATCCTGCGATCTCAATGGGATTTCCAAATTATTAAGGAGGCATAATGAAACCTTCACTCTATTTCAATGACCTTCATGCTCCCTTAAATAGATAAGAAACCGTATCAGATCATTAATTTCCTCCACGAATGGGTATATTGAGCTCTCTACAACTCGCATAAGCATTATCCTTCCTTCATGTGTAAGTAATGAATCTATCACTTCAAGTTGTTTAAGCTTGTAATTCGCACAGAGGGAGTTTATGAGCCTAACCCTACCGTGCAACCTCACCCTAATTGATTTACAAGGTGGCGCTTGGCTTGCAAGCTAGCCTCAATCCACCACCCAAGAGACTTTGCCATCAATTTTAATGAAAACCTTACATAACATTGATTGAACCAAGGGTGCACTAATGTGCATGAGGTGGTCTATAAAATCAAGCTTTTCCTTCATGGTTCCAATGATTTTATGGATTGAATGGCCATAGACATTTAATATTATAATTCAAAAATCATGGGATGGTTTGCTAACCTTGTTGCCCATTTATCTATGTTTTTCCATTTTTATGATTGCATGCCTGATTGAATTGTTTATTAGCCTTAGATGTTTTGTTCCAAAGAATATGAAAGAATATTTTATGTTGAAACGAGCGAGGATACTCATAATTCTTATAAGGAGGAGGTTAAGCTTATTAGTCTTTGAGGTAGTACCATTTTGTAAGAATTGTATTGTTAGGAGGGAGTCCCCTACAATTACAATCCTGGAGATTCCTTTTTCCCTCGAAAGTTGGAGACTTAGAAGGACACTGTACATTTCAGCCATGTTGTTAGATTCAATGCCAACACTCTAGGTGTACTTAATTTCGTGGTGCTTAGTAGGATCCCAAAGGATCCCTCCCTCTTATGTCACCTCTATAATTCAATACAAATATACTATGAAAGGCCCTGATGTCTCTTTGTAGGATTTGAAACCCAGTGGGTGGGATAACATCTAGTGAGACAACCACCCTGTCCCACAAAGATACGTAATCACTTATTTTTTTAATTTTTTTTTAATTTTTTTAATATTTAATTATTTTTTAATGACTATAAATAATTTTTAAAAATTTATGTAATGTATGTATAATTCGTTTCTTTTTTTTAATTATTTCTTTTCTTTTTCATTTGTTTATTTTATTTTTTTTATGTTTGAAACTTTTCATTAGTTGGGTCATTCTTGGTTTTATATATATATATATATATATATATATATATATATATATATGCTTGTTTTTTCGGTTTTTATTTTTTTTATTTTTTTAATGATTTTTTTTAATGTTTTAATTTAATTTTTTACTTATTATTATTTTATTTTATTTTAATTTTAATTTTTTTTAATTTTTTCTTTTTATATTTTTTTTTTTTGTTGCAGGTGTTGTGTCAATGTTCAACTAGCAACCTAACCCCACTATATCTTAATTTGATAGTTGATTTTTAAGTTTTGGTTACAATGGGTCATGTTTTTCTTCATTGTGTGTAAATTTGATGGTTGATTTTTAAGTGTTCATTGCAATGAGTCAAGTCTGCTCCCACTGGGTGTCAATTTGATAATTGAATTTTAATTTTTTGTTGCATTGTGTCAAGTTTTCTTAGGCTAAGATCATAAAAGAGCTATATTTTTCACATTTGGCATAATGACTCTTTTATTTAAGTATACATTTTTATTTTTTTCGTAGTCATGAAATTTGGTCTTGAAAGGTGTTGAAAATTTAAGGGTTTTAAAGTCATGATATTTGTTTTAGCTCCATGGATGAAATTTTTTGAAATTTTAAGGTTTTTCAGAGTCGTAATTTTTATATTTAATTCCATGGTTGAAGAATATCAAAATTTTAGGGTTTTTCAGAGTCATGATATTTATCTTTAACACCATGGCTGAAAATTGTTGGAATATTTAGGTTTTTTGAAGTCATGACATTTTATCTTTAATGTTATCATCGAAATATATTGAAATTGTAATTTTTGTCAAAGTAATGATATTTATTTTTAATGTCATTGCTAAAGATGTTGGAATTTTAACTAAAATAAAAACTTTGATGCAACATCAACACTTTTTTATTTCAGGGTGTTTTTTCATGTTTATTGCAAAACAATTTTAGTTTTTATCTGGTTTTTAATGTTTTTGTAAAAAAAAAAATCAAATTTTAACCTGGGAAAAATAAAGTGTTGATGTAGCATCAATAATTTTTGTTTTTGGGGTGTTTTTTCATGTTTTTTGCACAAAAATAGGGGTTTTTTGGGCTAGTGTTATCGTTTTTAGGTTACAATTCTTGTTTAGTTGGTAATTTTGTTTGTGTCTTGGAATATTTCTATATTTAGTTGAATATGTTGAAAAATTCCTCTGCCTGAGCCGATTATGAGGGGATCCTTCTCTCTCTATGTTTTCCCCAATTATTTTTGGGTCAATGGCACTGTGCAACATGTCTTCTTCTATTTCTTGGACTTTGGCCATTGTGTCTCATAAACCTTGTATGAGTGTTGATCTTACAACATATTTAACATTAAAATGCATAACATTCATATAGCTCCCAAATATTATAGGATGATTAGGACGCGGTTGCTCAAGCATTGATTGTAAAGTATACAAAAATATGAGATTAAAATCTCTTATTTTTTCATTTTTTTTAGCTTAATTTGAGTAAATTGAGTTATTAGAGTATTATACCCTATGGGAAAACATATCTCCCAATGAATTTAGTTTTGATACCATAAAAAGAAGTGATAAAAGAAGTATGTAAAGAGAAATACCAACCATAAGCAGACTCTTTAAGTGTCTGGAGAAAAGCTCTTACCATCACATCTACATGAGTAATTCCAATAATGTCACAAATCGAAAAGAATTGGTCCATATGTTTCTTTTGATCAAGATCACCATTTTCGTTGAATGACAGGTAACATGCCAACAGACAATACAGTAAGAGGATGTTGTTCAGCTTATAATGAAAGTGGGCTTGTTCTCGCCTTTATCCTTGGATTTATGTCTTCTTGTTGTCTTTATTATTTTATTTTTTCTCATCTTTCCTCTCTTCTTTCTTCCTGTCTTCCTTCTCTTCTTTCTTCTTCCATTTCACTTTCACTTGAGGGACAAGAGAGGGACATTGATTTTCTAGAGGGAGTAGTCATTTATTCTACCACTTTCTTGGTACAACTTCTTTTCAAAGGTACTTGAAAATTAGTGTACTTCTCAAATTTAAAGTATATTTTTGTCTCAGAGTTTCCTACCAAGATTTTTTGGCACTGTCAATTCTTCTCGAGCCAAAACGTCCCAATATATTTCAATTTATTTTATACTTCTTGTTGTTTGCAAAACAAGGTTATGTAATTGATTCAAAATTCTTCATTGGTCATCAATTCCAATGAAATATGAGGTTGGATAGGAGTTGTTTGAGTTATTTATTGGTGAGAAAATATTGATTATTCGTCCCTAGTTTGGTTGCTAAAAATGTTGATCATTTTCCAGTTAAGGAAAAAATTTATCCTCCTAGGGCATGATAGCAAGTTCCTCTATGTTTTTTATAGAGGTGGTACTTCTCTTTATAACACACTCAAGTAATTGAAATAGAGTTAAAACATTCCAAAACATGCACCTGTGAGTGGGCCAAGTGTTTTTCTCAAATGTCCATGGAAAGAAAATAGCAAAAATATAAAGATTTAAAATTTAAACATGACATCCATTGATTCCATCATAATAAGAACATATCATTGAAGCATATCAAAGACAAGACATGAGATAACATGGTTCAGATATAAAAGAGCTAAAAAATAATTCCATTAATGTAAAATCATAAAGAGCATAGGAAAACATTCATGGGAATCATACAAATTTTAAAAAGTTTTTGAATCACAAATGAATTACCTTACTAAAAGGGATCTCTCTATGAGAAAAAATATATATACATTAAAAATTCAAGTTTTATAGTTGTTTGGTACCTGAAGCACTCATCAGAATTGACGCAACCTTGGTTTCATTTACCCACATATTCCATAAATAATGCATATGAAATGCATGTGTTCCAAAACAGTGAATTACTTATGCAGAATTAATGTTTTTCATCCAATTATGTTTATCAACCATAATTAAAACCCCACTTGATGAATATTCATATTTACGAATATTACTTTCTAGTTAAAAACTCAAAATGTAAACAAAACAAATATGGGCCCACAATCTATTTCAAACATACCTTTTCACCATCGATTATATACTCTCACCTATCCAATGGAAATTGCATTTTAAACCAGCCGATCTTTAATGTTTTTAAAACTATGCGAAAACTATGTTTACGTGTCAGTCCCGGAGGTTTATCACACAGTTTCCTTCAATACCATTTACCATTTTAAAGCCATGCAAAAAACATTTGTTGGTTTTCAAAACCCGTCCACCATTTTGTAGTGTCGTTGACTTACGGTTATTCGTTCAATCATCGCAAATTTTGGACTCATTATTGTATCGCACGTCTGTCACTTGTGGACTGTAGCACTTACAACATTTCCATCTGTGTGAATTGAAATTTTACATTGCAAACCAATTTCACTGCCCCCAAAACTTTTAATTATCACAAATCAAGTTTGTGTTCTACAATCATTTACCACTACTGAAATACGATCTCCTTTACTTCACCTGATTTAGTTCCCATTTTTCGATCTCCATCGATCTGAATGATCCAACATTCCTTCTATCATTATGTGCGTGGTTCTAATATGTGGTCAATTGAGACCGTTTCCTTTTTAAAATATTGAATTGAATTCAACAAATCAGGCCTCTGTCACTTCTTAACTCTGTCCAAGCTTTTGTTGTGTTTTCTATGATTTTGGTTCCTCTTGTGCTCTTATGTTTATGTGTTTATTCTCCTCATCTCTGATTGTAATTGAATTCAACCAGATATGTCTTCTATAACCTCTTCTGCACGCTATTCCTCTGTTTAATTCTCTTGCATAAATATACTATGCAAACTCCAATTCAACACACAGATTTTAACTCTGCCTCTCATTCATTAGCACATAACAGAGAACATACCCAATTATAACTCAGTCAATCAATTTACACTTAATAACTCAAAAAACTATTTCACTTTCAATGTGATGCATAATTTAAGTGAAACTATACATACAGGATTTGATTTAAACAGAGTTCGAACTGAATCAAACAAACTCAGAAATCGAGTCTCTATACAAATACTCAATATTTACATAGGAAATTTATTTTGGCCTAAAATTCGAATCAGTGGCCTCTTTCTTCCTACAGCCCGTAGGCTTACAAAACAACTCATATTTTTCTGTCCCTTTTCCATGCCTTGAGGCTTTTTAATTTATACAATTGGATTCTAAAAACAATTTTGGTTTAGATCCACTATATTCTCAATCAAATCCTAAATATCCTCTAAATCCTAAAATCTCTCTTTTATCCCTAAGGATTCTCATAAATCCCCATATTCACGAAACCAATTCTAAAATACATTTACAATTAATTCTCAAATCTCTCATATTCTCTTTTGAGAACATTTACAAAAATCCTCTCAATATTTAATTAATCCTATTTTAAAATATTAAAATCACTCAACTCCAAACAAATCGTTTTAATTTGTTACATAAGAATCCAATTTCTTGGAAATACAAGACCCCCTATATCTATTAAAATACAAAGAATTTTCTGAGCCCAATGCTCCTGCATCAGACTCCCAAAGTGGAAAATAATCATGATCTCCTGATCATGTGCTTCCAACCTTTGCCTCCTAGATTCCATACACTATTTTGCTACCGTCCATAAGCTGCATTTTCTTCATCATTTTTCAGCAGCACTTTTCCAGGCTTCCATACTTTATTCTGCATCTCCCCACTAGATATGCTTTCACATTTTGTTCTTGTCTTTTCCTTTCTATTGTTTCTTTGCTTTCTTGTTGTTTTATTCTTCTAAGACATCTTCATCATCAACCTTCTTATGTTTTTAATTTCTATGTCCAGGTTATCTTCTGACTGGTAACCACTTTTCCATTTGTTGTTGCTTCCAATTTCTGTTGAAAATATTGTTGTAAATATTACTCCAAATATTCTTGTAAATATTGTTCTGGACATTACTTTCTCCCAAAATTCCTAAATATATCTGAAGATATCTCCCTCTGCAACATCCTTCTTCTACTCACTACCTGCAAATTTATTTTCAAATAATAAATTATCTTCAGATTCCTTGGCTGTAGCAATATACTCATTCACTGTTCCTTGTGTAATAGCAAGCATAATCAATTTTGGAAAACTAGTATCTTCTTCTGCCTCTTCCATAACTTCAGACATTTCTACTTCAGTGTCTACAATTCCTTTCTCTTGTTCAAATGTTTCCAGCAAGCATTTCAACCATTCCTTTTGTACTTGTTTATCTCAAACACATCATCAATATTATGCAATGCAGTTTCAGCATAACCTTCTTTTTCTTCCTTGACAATCTTTAGTGATTTTCCTTCACCTCCTTGATTGATTTTGGCAATCAATTAAAATTATTCAAACTCTGTATCTTCATCCTTTATCAGAATAGAATTTTGATTCTCCACCACTGTGACAGTTTTAAGGGTCTGTCCTACAGTCTTCTCTTAGCCAATCAAATAAGCCAACTCCTCCTAGTTATCAACAATAACAATTTCCTTCATAAGAGACATTATTGTCTCACCTTCCTTGTAGATGCTCTCCTTATTAAGTAAGGAATCTATGGGTTCCTTATACTGCAAAAATTCAACTTCATTTAAGACAACTCTAAGAGATGGATTGCCTTCTGCAAAACCTATAAACACAGTCAAATTATCAATTTCAAAATCACAATACCCAATGGTATCATTTGATGATCCAATCACCAAATCTTCCTCTTGCAGTTCTAAGTCTCTTTCACGATTCAGAAAATTTTTATGCCTTCCTTCCTAGTTTCTAGGGTTATCTCCATTGTTCCAATCACCATGATAGAATGATTATTCTTTACTATGTTTTCAGCTAACATAGTTTCCTTTTCATTAGATTATCTAACATTTTCCATTTCTTGTCCTTCTTTTCCTACATAGTTAACACATGAATTATCAGTATTAAAAATACAAGGTTTCAATGTCTTTTACTCCTCTGGCAACACCTTAGTATGTTGCTTTTAGTTTTCATTTAACTCCTTTGTCAGCATATCACTATGCTGATTTAAATTCTCCATGAGACTGTCAACTAGTCTCTCCTTCATATCATCTGTTTCAAGGATGTATCCCTGCTCTAGTTCACAATAATGAACTCCTTCAATTTGTTGGACTCTTTTTAGCATTCTTGCATTCTTACTCTCTGTTTCGTTACGGTCATTCATGACAATTCCTTTGTCTTTCTCTTTCAGCAATTCATCCTAAATATAGATCCTCTTCTTTTCCAACTCTCTTCTTTGAAGATCTAACTGTCTACATAACTTGACAATTTCAATTGGGGTAGAATTTGGAAACTTTACACAGTTTTCCACACCCTCACTTGCTGTTGACCAATCATTAGATGACCCTTCTTCCTCTGCTTCAATATTCTGCTGCTTATTTCCATGAGACCCCTCTGTCTCCTTTTCTTTCTGAGATCTTGCTATCTCAGCATTAATCTGAAAAAATTTCAGATTCAGCTCCTTCTCCTTAACAAACTTCAAATTTTGTTCATCATCCTGTGATGTACCTGCAATCATACAAAAATCATTATTTTTAAAAACACAAGACCTGTCAGTCTCATTTGCTTATTCAAGCACCCATATTTCACAATGAACTTTCTAGTTTCCAGCAGATCCGATTTGTTGTGACTCAATTCCTTTAAGTCTTTCTTTTTCCAACAAAGAAATATGTATCCGTTCAATTTCTCTGAACTTGTTCATAAACTTAGCATTCCATTTCTTTTTCAATAGGTTCCATCTAACCCATTTCCTCATTCTCCATCCATGTCTTTGGCATTCATTCCTTGTCTCTTGTAGCCATCCTTGTAGTACCTCCAATTGTACTTTCATCACTACAATATCTCTCTCTCTATCCTCATCACTTATCTTATCTTTCTAGCATTCTTTAGAACCTCTTCTCTGATCCTCCATGACCATCTTCCTCATGCGCTCATCAATGCTCAATTGGTGATCTGCAACATAGCCTTCTCTTCTAGAAATTCCCTTTTGCTACTCAATACCCTATCAAGCTTCCTTTCTAAGATTGGCCTCTTCCTAGGTATTATTTTGGTTCACTTTCTTGAACCTGATGTACCTTTGGCTGCTGCACTCAGTCACCTTCCTTATTTCTTCCAATCTCTAATTGGATAGGTTCATTTCCATCATCATCAAAACCTTTGTCTTCATCTTGTCTACAGCCAAAATTCCGTAATCACAATCTTCAAACCAGATTAAATAAAACACACTATCTCGCTTCAAGATCTTTGCATGAACTTGTTCTCCTCATTCAATTGTACTTTGAATGGACTGTTTTCATTTATTTCAAAAAATTCTTATTACACATCAACTCTGTGTATCTTATGCCTATCAGATTTAATATCTTATCTCCTCTTACTTTCCAGCACGCATGCATTCTATATCAAAAAAAAAAATATGTTAACCTTCAAAAGAGCTTTTGCCAGTTTTGATACCACTTGACGTAGCCTTGATTGTGTTTACCCACATATTCCATAAATAATGCATATTAAATGCTTGTGTTCCAAAACAATGAAGTACTTATGTAGAATTAACGTTTTTCATCCAATTATGTTTATCAACCATAATTAAAACCCCACTTGATGAATATTTGTATTTACGAATATTACTTTGGTTAAAAACTCAAAATGTAAACAAAACAAATCTAGGCCCACAATCTATTTCAAATGCACCTTTTCACCATCGATCATATACTCTCACCTATCTGACGGAAATCATATTTTAAACCAACTGATCTTTAATGTTCTTAAAACTATGCAAAATACACAGTTTTTATGCACTACGTGTCACTCTCGGAGGTTTATCGCACAGTTTCCTTCAATACCATTTACCATTTTAAAGCCATGCGAAAACCATTTGCTATTTTTCAAAACCCGTCCACCATTCTGTAGTGTCGTTGACTTATGGTTCCTCGTTCAATCGAATTCTCATCACAAATTTTGGACTCATTACTGTATTGCAAATCAGACACTTGTGGACAGTAGCACTTGCAACATTTCTATATGTGCGAATTGAAATTTTACATTGCAAACCAGTTTCACTGCCCCCAAAACTTTTAATTATCACAAATCAAGGTTGTTTTCTGCAATCATTTACCACTACTGAAATAAGATCTCCTTTTCTTCTCCTGATTTAATTCCCATTGTTCGATCTCCATTGATCTGAATGATCCAACATTCCTTCTGTCACTATGTGTGTGGTTCTAATCTGTGGTTAGTTGAGACCATTTCATTTTTAAAATGTTGAATTGAATTCAACAAATCATACATCTGTCACTTCTTGACTCTGTCCAAGCTTTTGTTGTGTTTTCTATGTTTGCGGTCCTCTTGTGCTCTTCTGTTTATGTGTTTATTCTCCTCAGCTCTGATTTTAATTGAATTCAACCAGATCTGTCTTCTATAACCTCTTATGCATGCTATTACTTTGTTTAATTATCTTTCATAAATATACTATGCAAACTCCAATTCAACACACAGATTTTAACTTTGCCTCTCATTCATTAGCACATAACAGAGAACATACCCAATTATAATTTAGTCAATCAATTTACACTTAATAACTCAGAAAACTATTTTTCTTTTAATGTGATGTGGAATTAAAGTGAAACTATACACACAGGAGTTGATTTAAACAGAGTTCGAACTGAATCAAACAAACTCAGAAATCGAGTCTTTATACAAATACTCAATATTTACATAGGAAATTTATTTTGGCTTGATATTCGAATCAGTGGCCTCTTTCTTCCTACAGCCTGTAGGCTTACAAAACAACTCCTATATGTTTGTCCCCTTTCCATGCCTTTGAGGCTTTTTAATTTATACAATTGGATTCTAAAACCAATTTTGGTTTAGATCCATTATATTCTCAATCAAATCCTAAATATCCTCTAAATCCTAAAATATATCTTTTATCCCTAAGGATTCTCATAAATCCCTAGATTCATGAAACCAATTCTAAAATAGGATTTGCAATTAATTCTCAAATCTCTCATATTCTCTTTCAAGAACATTTATAAAAATCCTCTCAATATTTAATTAATCCTATTTTAAAATATTAAAATCACTCAACTCCAAACAAATCATGTTAATTTGTTACATAAGAATCCAATTTCTTGGAAATACAAGACCCCCTATATCTATTAAAATACAAATAATTTTATGAGCCTAATGCTCCTGCATCAAGAATATTGATATTTAATAAAAAATGCATTCATCCCAAGGGGGTTCGAGATTGGGATCCCATGAACCATAATATAAATAGGTACATATAATGATAAATTATAGTTACCGATCAACTCAAGTGATGGATAATACAATCAAGAAAGTTGAATGATCAAAGACTCATAAGAAGGAAATGTTAAAATATAGCTCCACTTAACCCTCAGGAATAGTGTAATTCCTTCTATCAGCTCCTGTGCCACATCTGTACACTAAACTGAAGTGCTCGAAGAGAATAAGATAATGTTTATAGTCAAAATATTATTAAGAGCTAATAATATTTGACATATCTATTTTTAGACTGACAATCTAAAAATAGAATCCGCCCAATATGTCTAAAAATAGAAATCCATCTATTTTTCCAACTTGATCAACCATCCACAAAGAGCATCTTGCAACTCATAGAATATGATCGACATGTCTAAAAATAGACATAGTCTAAAAATAGACATAGTCTAAAAATAGACTTTGCTCCAAAAATCACTTGTGTGGGCCCCACCTAGTTTAGGTGATCACTTTCCAACTAGGATCAGGAATGATGTTTCAGGATGCCTCCTTCACTGTTTCTTGTTGCAATATTCAACAGGAAGTCTCATGGTGGTCCTATGCATGATTTTCAAAGCTTCATGGTGTAGGTGACCCATGTGCCTATGCCAGAGTTCTCCAACATCTCGACTCTGAACATTTTCTACTTTATTTCTCAATGCATTTCATGAATCCACCTCTAGCCTATAGATATTTTTCACTCTAACACCAAATTGTTTTAATTTTCCAGTAGAAACATTCTTAATAAAATATTTCCCCTTATTGAACACCGCATCATAACCTTTGTCCTCTAATACAACTACAAAAATAAAAAATTTCTTCAACCCAAGCACGTACATTAAAATTTTCAAGTGAAGATGGGAGCCTGACTCCCTCTTAAAGGTTACCGTACCAATCCCTTTGGTATTATACCACCCATCATATCCAAGTTCTATGTGTAATTGTATGTCCTTATCCTCCAGGTTGCTGAAGAAATCCTTAGGTCATGTCATATGAAATGAGGCTCCATAGTCCAAGTATCAAACATTACTTCATACAATAGTTGCCATGCATGCAATGAGGGTGAAATCCAATTCGAATTATGATGCAAGAGCATCACCTTTTTCTCCTCCTGTAGGATTATTCCCATATTTCTTGTGTGGTCACTTGGTTGCATAATGTTCATATTCAAGGCAGTGAAAACATTTAATTTTGTTGAGGTCCTTCTTCTTACCATGGTTCTGGACGAATTCTGGCTTGCTTAGGACCTTCTTGCCCTTGGCTTTCTTTCCCTTTCCTATCAAGGCAAAGTTTTCTTCCTCCTCAACTCTGGCTGTGACACCATATCTAGTGTTTCTTCTTATCTCCTCCTACACCAAATCATCCCAAAGTCTCTCACAACCTAGTAGCTTGTATCTTCCATTAACTGAATCCTGATAGTTGTGCTAGGATTTGGGAAGGCCAAGGAGTGCTAAACTCAAAGTTCAGACGATGGCACATTTTCTCCTAATCCGAGTTCAACTTGAACCCAAGTGAATATGGATAGGTATTGTGGAATGGTTTCATTTTTATTCATTTGAATGCCCCTAATTTTGTCTATCAATGTCAATTTCCTAGCGTCACTACTACTCTGGAAGAGATCTATGAGATTTTTCCACATTGAAAAAGGAGTCGCCTTTCCATGCAAATTTGAAACTACATGATATTTGACACCCTCCAAAAAAGTCCTCTTGGATTTTGTTGTATCTTTCTTGCACTAAGAAAGTGCTTGTGCATATGATAATACTAGTTTCGGAATATCAGATTTTGTATATTCCCATACTCCATTGTCATCCAGGACAACTTCAGTCCTATCTTTCCAAGAAAAAAAAATTGAGGTGCTCTCCAATGCATACTCCAGCCTCGATTTGTTGAAGAAAATTTTTCCTGCACTAAAGAGATTCTACACCAAAAACTTCGCAAATTGAAATTTCTCTAAAGAGGGCCTAGAGCAAGGTTTTTATGTAGTCTTTTGATGCTCTAATATCATGTATAAATTGTAGGAAATTTTCTGCTACTAATGAAATCGAATTGGAATCAAGAGACAAACATTTCTTCTACTATTCCGCGGAAAGGAAAACACACGATAGAAACACATGCAATAACATGCAACCATCAAAAAACAAGGAACAAAATCATTATATAGGGGAACCCAACTTGGAAAAACCCCTTCCCTACATTAATTCAGATGAGAATATGGATCAATTAAAATGTCTTGATTTAATCCCGAAGCACACCCTACACTGCAATTTTGATCTCCTGCTCACTAACCTGCTTTGTACAACACTTAACAAATTCAAGCCTCAACCTTCCTCATATTTCCTTGTGCAATATAGGAGGAAATTAACTCCTAAATAATAGGGAAATTCCCTATTCCCTTGCGCAATCCCTAGAGGAATTGACCACCTGCTCAATGAAAAATCCTATACACTAAACTAGTATACAATTGATAATTACAATGTGTCTTTTCCTCCACTCCAACTAGGAAATTAGAATCCCATGCATGAATAGGTTTATTTTTAGTAAATTGATCAATTAAATATTGAGAGGTCAGTGAGTTAACAATTTCTATAACTTCTCAACTGAAATCCGACTGACTCCACTAAATATTAGAGCTCAGTTAACTGATTTTAACTAACAATAACTCCACTATATTGCTAAATTTTAGCAATCAACCCATGCACAAGCCTACTTCAAGCACAACATAGTTCCCATGATTGATGTAAATATAATTAAATACTACCTCAACCTATTTCTTCTTGAAGAAGAGTGGGATTTTCAATTCTCAAAGAAATCTTGGTAGTCGACCATCCTTATTTAAAAACATCATACAACTATCATTGTTCATCATATATGTTAATTTTACCATTGTTATATTATTTTTCAGTTACTTTAGTTCAATTCAATTATTCAATTAGAAATCTTTCAATAAAAATTAATTCTTTTCATCAATCAATAGTAAACGAATATAGAACATTAATGCAATGAAAATAGTAGACAATCAACAACATAAAAAAGAGACACAAATTTGGTCAAAGACTAGGGAAAAACCCCAAAATGGGGAAAACCTTTTGAAATTATTGTTCTGTTAGATTGTCATAAAATGTTCAACAGAGAGCACAATCATCCAATACAAAATATCTATCAAAATTCTACCAAACAATATTCAAAAATATGATCCGAACAACAATACTGATCAAAGTTAACTTTCCCAATTATGGCCAATTATAGTCAACTAAGGTCACATGTAAAAATGAAACCCTAAGTCCCAACTGCATGGAGGAAGGGTCATGTATGTGGCTGAAGTTTTCCAACCACACAGATAGGCCTACGTGAGCACGGTTGTAGCTGAATTTTTTTTGTGATAACCCTGCGACTAGAACCCAAAAACCCTAATCACACATGTGAGCTTTGAACCCTACACTTTCATACCTATATGAACCAAATTCCATGAACCCACTACATTCTTGTGCGAACCAAACCAAATAAGAGAGAAGAATAAGATGCTTGATGATCATGTCGAAATGAGAGTCACTTGAATTGTATTTATAGGTTTCCAAGGGTGTCCAGTTTCGCTTTAAGGTTGAACTGATCAAATGTGACACTGTCGAATTCAATTCAAAATTACACTTTCCCTTGTCCAAATCTAGATCTTCAAAGGTAAAAATTAGTCCTCTTAGAAAGAGGAATCTAGTCTCATGATATGATTTTGTCACTGAGCTGCAAAATTAACACTCCCTCTAAGCTAGGGAGAAATTCCATCTGCATCATGTGATCATATTAAGTATTTTGTCAATATATCATGTCCCATCTCTGCTCAACTCTATCTGCTGAAGCATTCTCGAATCTAAAGAATAAGAATCATTGGGGAGCCACAACTACCACCCTATCGTGACAATGAGGAAGGTCCTATGAGACACTCTCACCTCATGTACATGAAAATGGGGAAGGTCTGATGGGACACTCTCACCCCAAGTCATATTATAGGGGAGCATACGTCTTCCACTCTATGTCAATAAATATGCGAGATATGATATCTCATCCATCCTATTTGCTCCTGACCTTCCCAACAATGACCCTCAAGAGTCATGTGGTATAACACCTACATCATAATCGAGCTTAGGTGAGATACATGACTGACCAAAGGTAAGGATCACAACCCCCAAGCTTTTTCAACTCGTTGGCCAAACGGGGAGCTATAATCCCAACATGCCCAACTCATGGGTATGATGCCAACTCAAGTATACTTTTCTAGACCAAGATAGGGGAGCTACACCTTCCAACATATGGGTAATAGATACGATAAATACCCTATTGTCTAGAGATCCCTCAACCATAGGATCCCTTAATGCTCCATTCCCTCCTTGGGGAGCTCAACCAAGGGGGAAGAGCTATGCTTAGTGTTCTTGATTAGGGATGCTCCTTATCAGGATGGGTCACATCCATCAATACAAGCTACTCTCTGAATACCAAGAAATTCCCTTTTAGCAAAGCCTTGGTGAGAATATCTACAATCTCATGCTCATTTGTCGATATGTGATGGAGTCTAACGCCTCCTCTCTGCACCATGTCTCAAATGTAATGATATATGATATTTATGTGCTTGGACTTGTCATGAAATACGATAATATCTTCCAGTCGAATCCCACTCTTGTTGTCACAACATATCACTATAGTGTCAAGGATCTACTCAAACAACTCTCCAAAGAGCTTTCTCAACCAAACTGCTTCGCAACTAGCCATGCTAGTGGAAATATACTCTCTCTTGGTGATACTAAATGCTACAAACTTCTGTTTCCTGATCATCCAAGATATCATAGTAGTTCCAAGGCTAAAACATCATCCAAAAGTTATCTTCTTGTCAATAACATTTTTGGCCTAGTCAACATCATTATATCCATGAAGTCAAACATTTTCGGAAAAATATCTCAGGCCAAGGGTGATTGTCCCATGAAAAATATCAAAATGTGTTTGGAAACAACCCAATGTGCATAGATATTTTTATTCATGAATTGAATCAATGTTTTCACTGCATACCATATGTTTGGATGAGATTTCACTAAGAACATCAGATCCCTAATCAACTGTCTATAATCGGATGGATTTTCCAAATCAGGTCATGCAAATTCTCCACATAACTTCTTGAAATTCATTTCCATTGGTGTAGACAGGGACTTGCATTCCATCATTCCAAAATTTTTAAAAAAATTCATGACATATTTCCCTTGTGAAAGGAATATCTCACCAATATTTTTCAACACCTCAAGGCATAGGAAGTAGTGCATGAGTCCAAGGTCCTTTATCTCGAATTCAAAGTCTAGATCCCTCTTACACTTGATCATCAGGGGCTCACTACCTGTCATAAATAGATCATCAACATATAAAACCAAAATCAATGGCATACCTTGGATCACTTTAAAGTAGAGGTTTGGATCGAAGTTGCTTATTGTGAATCTAAGCTTCATCAGGTAACTACCTATGTGGGTGTACCATGCTCTGGGGGCTTGCTTCAAACAATACAATGCCTTATTCAACTTGCAAACATATGTCTTTCGATCCTCTAATTTAAAAACTAATGGCTAATCAAAGTACACTTCTTCTTGTAACATGCCATGAAGGAATGTTGTCTTTACGTCCATCTAATGAAGGGTCCATCCTTGACTTGTAGAAGGGGAAAGAATCGAATGAACGGTGATGTATCGAGCCACATGAGAAAATATATAATCGTAATATTCTCCCTCTTTTTGGGATAATCCTCGGGCCACAAACTTTTCCTTATATTTCTTAATATTTCCATCGAATCCATGTTTGGTCTTGAATAGCCATTTTTCAGTTACAACATATTTCCCCTTTGGTCTTGGAAAAGCATCGCATACATCATTCTTCATAATTGATGTGTAATCTTTGGCCATATCATCCTTCCAAACTTGTTCTTTCATGGCTTCTTCAAAGGTATGTGTCTCAACTTGAATCATATTTCTCATAGCTACAACATATTCCTAGTACCTGCATGGCTTCTTGCTTTCTATAAATTTTCTTATGGAAAGAATGAGACTCTTAGCACCTTGTAATGTGTCACAAAGAAAAAGTGGCCTCTTCGTGGTTGGGTGATCATGTGGAGGAGGATCTAAGGGGTCCATAAGTTCAATGGGATCATTAACAATGTATTTTTTAGATTCAAGCATGAAAGGAGCTTCTAAAATATGCATATGATGATTTTTCTTCTTAGGCAGAGTAGGTGGTGGAAGGTCCCTTACTTTCCCAAGAGAAACATCTTCATCGAACTTTACGTCCCTTATAATTTCAACTTTTCTTTGACCATGAATATATATTTTGAATACTTTATAATCTTCACAATATCCAACAAACATTCCTTTTCTTCCCATGGCTTCCAACTCGTTTCCTTTTTCCTTCGGCACATGGAAATATATAGGGGAAAACAATATATGGAGATGAACAACATCAATATTGACACTGTGAATACTTCTTCGAGTGTTTTTTTGTCCAATTCTTGATGAGGCACCCTATTTTGAACATATAAAATACATTAGTAGATTCTCCCCAAAGAAACTTCAGTAAATTTTGATCATCAAGCATGGCACGAGAAGCTTCTACAATAGACATGTTATTTTTCTTTCAACCATTCCATTTTGTTCGGGATTATAGTGCACAATCGTCTCTTTCTTGATGCCTTCCTTCTTCAAAAATATATGAATTCATTTGATATGTACTCTCCACCATTATCAGACTTGAAGATCTTAACTTTCTTCCCTGTTTGATTTTCAACCAAAGCCTTGAAGTTCCTGAACAAATTGAAGGCCTCATCCTTATGCTTCAAGTAAGATATCCAAGCATTCCTTCATAAATCATCAATGAAGGTAATGTAGTACAAATGGCCACAAAGAGAATGTATGGGCATCAGGCCACATATGTCAGAATGAATGAGTTGGAGGATGTCATTTGTCTTATTCTCACTAGAGGGGAATGGTCCCCTTGTCTTCTTTCCACTGACACATCTAGGACATACTCCATCGTGTTTGGCTTGAACACCAGGAATTTCATAGACCAATTTCTTCAATTTTGGAATGGATTCATAGTATATATGGGCTAATATTCAGTGCTATAGCTCCCTTTGATGATTAATATCATGGACCATTGCTAGAAAAGGTTTTCAAGTGACTCTATAGTGTCCTTCAAATCTAGATCTCAATGTGAGTGCATCTCTCATAGGGGATCCCACTGGCCAAGTAAGTACTTTTCCCTTGACGAAGGAAACCATCATCCTTTTATCTTCCAAAGCAGCTATAGATACTAAATTCTTCTTCAATCCCGACACATACATCACATTATGAGGCAAAAAATATTCCCCAAAGTCCAAATGAAATTTAACAAACCCAAAACCTTTAACATGATGGGTGTAGTTTTCTCCAAGAATAATTTTCAAACTTGAATACCTTTCCATTAAATTATAGAGAACTTCCTTATATCCAGAGATATTATAGGAGGCCCCACTGTCAACCAACCAACTGTCCCAAGTATTCAGAGGAGAGGAACTAGAAAGTGAAAAAATAATAATGTAATCAGATTGATTAACACTATTACTTTCATACTTGGTGTTTCTTGATTTCTTTTGAGGATGATGGTCTTCTTCATAATCACTTGGAGCATCTATTCTTCTTATTTAATATCTTCAATTATGATAATTCCTTCGATCATATCTTCTTATGTGATTATTAAAATTTTTATTGTTGCTTCTCGTGTTGTAGTGTGGACCATTGTTCCTCTCAGGGAAATCTCGAGCATAGTGACCTTTCTTGTGACAATTGTAACATTTAATGTGTGATGCTTCCCTTTCATTTCTTCTCTTCGAATTTTAAGGAGGAGGCTTCCTTGAATTTGATGGACCTCCTTTTTCTTTATTTTTCTTGTTATGAGTGATGAATGCAATGGGCTCTACTTCTTCATGCTTTTGTATCCTACCTCTAGAAACCATCCTTGATTCCTCTTAAGTGATATTTCCAACAATCTCATTAAATGACAAGATACTGTTGTTGTTTCTTATATTAGTAATGAAGGTTTCCAAAATAGGAGGGATACCTCTAAGGGTTACAATCACCAATTCCTTGTCAGGCACAATTTACCCAACTGTTTGCAATTGATCTCTAAGATGAGATATCCTCATAATGTAGGATTGCACAAAATATCCTTTATTAATCTTTATATGTTTAATTTGATATTTCAAGGATATGATTTCACTCAAATTTTTGACTTCATACATGCCAACTAGCTTATTATACATATCCTTAAGACTTTTTCAAATTTCCAACATATGCAAGTAAATGATCTTATAAACCATCAACTATAATTTTCTTTGCTTTTAACTCACCTTTCTTTTATTTTTTCTTGGCAGTAACGGAATCATCTCCAGAGGCTTGGGTACTTTTCCTTGTATGTATTCCCAGGCATCATTGTCATCGACTATGATTTCCAGCCCGATCTTCCAAGAAACAAAGTTGGATGAGTCACCCGACTTCTTACTTTCCTTGAATTAATAGGTTGACATATTGACTTGATTGGATAGGCTCCTTCAACTTTCCAAATATGATTTCTTCAACTCTTGTATCCTTTGGGCTTTTCCTTAACCTTAGTTTTGATACCATGTTAGTTTTAACATTGTTATATGTTGTTTCAATTACTTTAGCCCAATTCAATCCTTCAATTAGAAATATTTCAATAGAAATTAATTCGTTTCATCAATCAATAGTAATTGAAGATATAAAAATAATGCAATGACAATAGGAGAGAATAAACAACATAAAAAAGAGACACGTATTTGGTCAAAGAGTAGGGAAAGACCCCACAAGGGGGAAAACCCTTTGAAATTATACTTCTATTATATTTTTATAAAATGTTTTGCATAGTGTATAATGAACCAATACAAAAATATCCATTGAAATTCCACCAAAAAATATTCAAAAACATGATCCCAACAACAATACTGATCATAGTTAACTTTCCCAATATGTGGTCAACTTCAGTCAACTGCGGTCACCTGTAAAAATGAAACCCTAAGTCCTAGCTACATGGAGGGAGGGTCATGCATGCGACTGAAGCTTTCTAGCTACATATATATCCCTATGTGCATGCGGTTGCAGTAAAAAAATTGATATTTCAACCCTGCATCTCGAACCCAAAAACCCTAATCACAGGTGCGAGCTTCATACCTTGCAATTTTGGACTTGTATGAACCAAATTCCATGAACCCACTTCAGAACTGTGTGAACCAAACCAAAGAAGAGAGAAGAAGAAGATGCTTGATGATCATGTCCAAATGAGAGTCACTTGACTTGTATTTATAGGTTTCTAAGGGTGTCCAATTTCACTTTAGGGCAGACCTAATCAAATGTGACATTGTGGGCTTCATTTCAAAAATACACTTGCCCTTGTCCAAATCTAGTGCTTCAAAGGTAGAAATTAGTCCTCTCGAAAAGAGGAATCTTGTCCCATGATTGGAATTTGTCATTGAGCTACCAAATTAACAATATTCCCCCTAGGTTCAAACTCCATTCTTCTCCCAGAACAAGTCCATATGCAATGGTTAAGTCCACCACAACTATTGTAAACACAATAGTGATATGAGGTGTTGAACTTATTGATGTAAAAAAATATTTGATACATTAACTGTATGTTGGAACATTTCTTGAGTCATTTACACAAATAATTTTGTGTGTTTAACAATATTTTGTGAAACCAATGCCAATTGCTCACATAATGTGAAGTGACATAATATTATTCGTATCACCACTATCCACTAACCAATTATGTGGCACAATTTTGGGTGTTTTGAAAGATATGTAAAATGGAGGGACTTTACCTCAGGACTTCAAAAGAGGAGTAGGGAATATTTGTTTATTATTGATGCCTCTACTTTTGTATTAGTTGCATATTTATTCTCCAAGGATTTGAGGATATTTTCTCTTTGTTGAGGGATCTTTACTACATGTGAAAATGGAAATGTGATTTGCAACTTATTTAAATCATCCATGAAATTATATGTAATTTTAGCCATGTCAACTCCTTTTTTTCATTTATTCAAATTCTTCCTAGTTCTTCCTTGTTTCTTTTATTTTCCAATAAAAGTCTCACCTTGAGCTCTTATTATTTGAGGAGTTGGGAATTTTCCCTTCAGATTATTCAACTGTACCCTTGTATGGATTGTATTGTCTTGCTTCGTGTTAATAAATTCTTGACCTTCTTGAATTAACTATTATTCGGATAATGCTGTTGTATCATCTCCCATATCCATAGATTCCAAAATGGTTGGATTTTATTCATTCTTGATATGAGGAACTTCAAAAAACTAATATTCTTCTTCTATTTCATAATCATAAATCACTACAACACTAAATTTCTAAATTGTGGGGGCCTTGGTACCCTTGGAGGAATATTATCAAAATTCTAAGCTCTTTCCAGCCTTTCCTTGAACCCATATGTTGGTTCTCTAACAATTTTTTTGATGTTGAGGTTGTCGTTCTTCTCCTCTTCTTAATCATAACATTTGATTATGCATTTGTCTCATAGTCTATTAAATTATGTAATTTTTGAATCTATTTTGTGGAGGAAGGTTGTTTTATTGTAGGAAAATTTCGTACGTTAGGAGAAACAACATGGAAAATTCATCTCTTAATTGTTGTCACTTTTACATTCCAAATTGGTGCTAGGACTATTGTCTATGAAATTTTGGAAGAAGACATTTCTCTTTAAAATTTTCCCAAAACAAGGCTCAAGATCAAAATTTCTCTCCAACACGTCTTCTTCCATCTCTTGTGATTTCCTTATATCTTCCTATAAGGTGTCAACACGTGCTAAATTTAACACATATTTGACATTTAGAAGACATTGCATTCTTGAAACATCTAAAGATAACTGGATCATTGGGACAAGACTCTTGAGGTATTTTTTACAGGGTTTTGAAAATTAGAGATTGAAATATTTAAATTTTTCATGCTTTTCCAAATGAATCTAGGTAAATTAGGTGAAAAAAGTGTTGGATTTTTTGTTATATTCTTTCCACGACTAATCATGCATGGGGCGATGCCCCGGAAATTTTTTTTGGTCCTTATTTTTCCGTGGGCGGACTCGCCCATGGTTTTGTGCATGGGTTTGCACATGGTTTTGGGGCATGAGCGTTTTCGACCCCTGGTATTTTGTAGATCCGGTCAAGGGAACTACGGTTATGTTCTAATCTAGGGTTAATGGATTGGGGTTTATGTATGCTTCGACATGTATATATGTGTGTTGTAACACTAAGAGGAATATAATGAAAAATCAAGCTGGTCGTCCCGATTTGGGATCCAGGGGAAAATCTCTGTGTTTATCTGTTTTATGTTTTATGCTCTCGCTATTGTTTATTTTCTGTTTTAAGATTCGTTTGCAGATAATTTATGTATAGGATTAAAACCTACATTTGGTATCAGAGAAGCTTCAGTTTCAAGGGGATGCCTTTGCTGTTGAGGGGTTTTTTGCTCAGGCCTGAGGTAGACCTTGTTCAGTGGGAGATCTGCGAGATTGATTCTTGCAGTGAAAGAAGATGGCGAGTGGCAGGAAGATAGAGATCGATAAATTTAATGGTCAGAGTTTTGAGTTGTGGAAGCTCAAGATGGAGGATCTGCTGGTGGATAAAGATTAGTGGATCGTGGTAGATCCAAGTACTAAACCAACGAAAATGTCAGATGAAGACTGGAAGAAATTGGATCGGAAGGCAAAGAGCACAATACGATTGTGTGTCTCAGATTCAGTATTTTTGAATGTATCTGGAGAAGCTATGGCGAAGACCTTGTGGGACAAGCTAGGGAATTTGTACCAATCTAATTCTCTGGTGAATAAATTGTTCCTGTGGAAAAAGTTGTATAACCTGAGGATGAAGGATCACTAGAGAATTTGGCGGAAATTCCGACGACCAATTCGTCGCTATTCCGACACATATTCGTCGCAAGAGCGACAGTTCAAGGGCGGACAAACCGTGGTTTGTCATGCCGTCGCCGTTCCGACGCAAGTAAAAAGTGTCGCACTATCGACACTTATTCCGACGTTTCGAACAGGCGTCACTCTTCCGACGTCTCACAAACCGTCGCGGCTCCGACGTTTTGGATGTCGTTCTTCCGACGCTCATAAACCGTCGCAGTTCCGACTAAACGTGGTCCGACGTTTTGGCGTCGCTCTTCCGACGATTGTAAACTGTCGCAATTCCGACTAAATGTGGTCCGACGTTTTGGACGTCACTCTTCCGACGTCTGGAAGATGTCATAATTCCGACGATATGTGGTCTGACGTTTTGGACGTCACTCTTCCGACGTCTGGAAGATGTCGTAATTCCGACAATATGTGGTCCGACGTTTGGAACGTCGCGCTTCCGACGTTTTGATACTGTCTCTCTTCCGACGTTTCTGGGTTGTCGCAGTTCCGACGTCTACGAGGCGTCGGTAGACCGACGGAGGGTTCAATTTTAAAAAAAAAAATTAAAATTTTAAAAGACGAGAAACGTTGTTTTGAAGATATTATATGAAGTAAAACAGTCCATGAAAGTGAAATAGCAATATGTAGAATAGTAAAGCAACAGATAGAGTACCGACGTCCATTGTTCCAAATACAAATTAAAGTACCCAAAACCCTACAACAGTGAAGTAAAACAGTCCATGAAAGTGAAGATATTATATGAAGTAAAACAATCCATGAAAGTGAAGATATTATATGAAGTAAAACAGTCCATGAAAGTGAAGATATTATATGAAGTAAAACAGTCCATGAAAGTGAAGATATTATATGAAGTAAAACAGTCCATGAAAGTGAAGATATTATATGAAGTAAAACAACCCATGAAAGTGAAATAGCAGTATGTAGAATAGTAAAGCAACAGATAGAGTACCGACGTCCATTGTTCCAAATACAAATTAAAGTACCCAAAACCCTACAACAGTGAAGTAAAACAGTCCATGAAAGTGAAATAGCAGTATGTAGAATAGTAAAGAAAAAGATAGAGTACCGACGTCCATTGTTCCAAATACAAATTAAAGTACCCAAGACCCTACAACAGTGAAGTAAAACAGTCCATGAAAGTGAAATAGCAGTATATGAAGTAAAACAGTCCATGAAAGTGAAATAGCAGTATCTAGAATAGTAAAGCAACAGATAGAGTACCCACGTCCATTGTTCCAAATACAAATTAAAGTACCCAAAACCCTGCAACAGAGAAAAACGCTAATCATAATCATGTGAGGAGTGTGATATGTCCAAAATATAAAAAGACCATTAGACCATATCAATAAACCAGCAACATAGACCAGCATCGTTAGTTTTGAAGGCAGAGTGATAAACATTAATCATTTTTTTTTCACAAGAGAAAAAACGCTGTTTTGAATATATTATATGAAGTAAAACAGTCATGAAGTCATTACATTTTCACATCTGAAGATTGGAACCCAAATATCCATCCAGAAATGTGGAAGTCCCACCCCAGATAGTGATAGAAAAATACCCCATGTCACATACAGGGACTTGATATTAAACCCAGTAACGGTCCACATGGAGATTATCGACAATCCGAGAAAGCATCCAAATATGCCCGAGGCATCTATAAGAAAGTGAAATAGCAGTATGTAGAATAGTAAAGCAACAGATAGAGTACATGCATCCATTGTTCCAAATACAAATTAAAGTACCCAAAATCCTTGAACAGAGAAAAACACTAATCATGTGAGGAGTGTGATATGTCCAAAATATAAAAAGACCATCAGACCATATCAATAAACCAGCAACATAGACCAGCATCGCTATTTTTGAAGGCAGAGTGATAAACATTAATCATTTTTTTTTTCACAAGAGAAAAAACGATGTTTTCAATATATTGTATGAAGTAAAACAGTCCATGAAGTCATTACATTTTCACATCTAAAGATTGGAACCCAAATATCCATCCAGAAAAGTGGAAGTCCCACCCAGACAATGATAGAAAAATACCCCATGTCACATACAGGGACATGATATAAAACCCAGTAACGGTCCACATGGAGATTATCGATAATCTGAGAAAGCATCCAAATATGCCCGAGGCATCTATAAGAAAGTGAAATAGCAGTATGTAGAATAGTAAAGCAACAGATAGAGTACCGACGTCCATTGTTCCAAATACAAATTAAAGTACCCAAAATCCTTGAACAGAGAAAAACGCTAATCATGTGAGGAGTGTGATATGTCCAAAATATAAAAAGACCATCGGACCATATCAATAAACCAGCAACATAGACCAGCATCGCTAGTTTTGAAGGCAGAATGATAAACATTAATCATTTTTTTTTCAGAAGAGAAAAAACGCTATTTTGAATATATTATATGAAGTAAAACAGTCCATGAAGTCATTACATTTTCACATCCGAAGATTGGAACCCAAATATCCATCCAGAAAAGTGGAAGTCCCACCCCAGACAATGATAGAAAAATACCCCATGTCACATACAGGGACATGATATAAAATCCAGTAGCGGTCCACATGGAGATTATCGACAATCTGAGAAAGCATTCAAATATTCCCGAGGCATCTATAAGAAAGTGAAATAGTAGTATGTAGAACAGTAAAGCAACATATAGAGTACCGACGTCCATTGTTCCAAATACAAATTAAAGTACCCAAAATCCTTGAACAGATCAAGAAAAACGCTAATCATGTGAGAATTCAAAGTAAAGTTAATCTATTAACATTGCGAATAAAATTACACCGAAGTCAAAAACATTGCCTCGCCATACTCATGGCAAATTTGTCATCAAAAAATCAAAAAATTAAGAAGACTGCCCTCATACGGGGAAACCAGTCTTGAACGTTTAATTTACAGAATTCAAAAATATTACTTAAAGGTCTAGCACAGTAAAATAAACTAAAAGAAGCCCAATTAACTGGGCCTGCTAAGCAAGAAAAACAAATTAACCAAACTAATCCTCCGCTGGTTCCTCCACGATTCGGCACCATCCTTCGGAAGGTCCAAGATCGCTAGGTGCTACCTCCACATGCATGCCACGACTCCCCTCCTGAAGGCCCGAATGCTGGCCGGCTTTTTCCGAGCTCAGACCCGCCGGACGGGTGCATTCTTCCTCCGTTTGGGCCTCCTCGCGGAAGACCACAGTGACTACAGCTGTGATTCGCGGCGGTTGAGAGAGCAATCAAAGGAAAATTGCGTAGTGCGCGTCGTGGGAGAAGGTGAACTAGCGGTGGGGAAGCCAAGAGCAGGGAATCACGGTGGTCGGATGTTGGGCAAGCCGACCCAGGGCTGCAACTGCTTGCTTTGGATATCGACCTGCGAAAAATCACTGGACTGGCCGCCAGTCAACTCTGCGTTGAGGTGTCGGAGGGAGCGCGACGGATTGACCTCTCAGTGCCCCCCCCGGCAACGCATCCTATGACGCACGCGAGGCATGGGTGCAACTTGCGCAGTTAGCAAGTAACAAGAGACCAAGAAGCGTAATTCCAACTACGTAGGAAGACAGACAGACAAAACCCGAGAGAAATGGAAATATGCAAAGAAAGTTCAGCAGGTTACTGCCACTTCTCCTTATGGTCACGCTTACCGCACAAGGTAATCCAAAGGACCGGTTTTGGTTCGAAACCAAAAACCATGGGTAAACGCCATTTTTTATGTCGACCTGTCTACAATGCAATCAAAGGACGGCCATCATAATGAATCTCTGATCATTAATAATGAGAGCCGAAGGCCGGATCAAATTGGAGCGTGCGGAATCGCTCAGAGGAGTGGAGGTCCGATCTTGAACATTGTTAAAAATTAATTAATGTAGATTTGATGTGAAAACTTAATTGAACAGCGTTAAATGTTAATGCGAATGATATGAAATCGCCATATCCATGTCCCATCACCTTAAACGCCATCGAATGCACTCGCAGCCGGGAGCAGGGCAAGTTTTTATTGAGGACACGTGGCAAAAATTGATTGGAGCGGATCTTTGGCCGCGTGCGGGAACTTTGACCAGAAATAGGGCGAATTTGATAAGAAATTCGCGTCACAAAATTGGCCGACGTCAACAGGCTATTTTGGAACGCGAATTTGGTTTGAATTATGGTTTATCGCCGTTTGAAGTCCGGCAGGCTCGACTTTTGAACAATTTTCTTATAAAATTTGTGTTGGTTTTCTTTGATAATACACATATTAAAATCCCGCTTAATAAAGAGACAAAATTGTTGTGCTTTCGGAACCTGACCCGAGGATTGGACATGAGTTAACAAAAAAAAGGATAGCGGAACCAGACATGCACCCGTGGTCAAGCCCTCTACCAAAACCACGAGCGGAATCACAAAAGCGGGTTGCCCATATCGCACCGCTTTTGCGGAGTAGGCGGTATTTCCTATTCGCGAGCGATTCCATAGGGAAAGCGACACGTGGCGAAGTGACCCCCGGAAAACCACCGTTTAACCCACGCCATCACACATTAAAGCCCGACGTTGGAAGCCGAGCGAAATTTCCAAGAGTCGTTGATTTGGAGAAGGGCCATCGGACGGTGGTCGCACGTTGAACTTGCCCGAAGGTTAACTAAGGTGTGCGGAGGATAGCCAGGTACGATACGAGTGTTTGATTGGTTATTGATATATATAGGTGGGGCCGGAGTATAATGAAATTGTTTAATTAAACGATTGGCGGATAATTAGCATAAGTCAGGAGGGTGATTGTTGTAAGGCTGGGTGGTGAAATATAGAGCCGAAAGTTCACTACAAGTTATTTATTTAAAAAGAAACGTGGAGTATAAATACAAAGTGTTGAAAGTTAAACATTGGTTATAAGGATTGGAGATAATATAAAGCCGGGAATATAAATTAAAGTCCAACCATTGTGGATAGTATTTATTTATCAAATTCTACGAATTTGATAAATAAACCCGAAGAAAGAAGAAGTCAATTAAGACTCAAGCTGGAGGAAAAGAACGGGGTACACCAAGGGAAAATGCTGACACAGTGATTGTAGACACACCAGCTCTCCTTGGGGGTCCAATTTCATTTTTGTTGCGTCACACGATGATCTCTCTTCTCTGGCATTTACTTGTATTGAAGATCACTATTCTAGGAATAAGGAGTTATTTTCTCCAAAAATAACCCTAGCCAAACATTGAAAATGCATCAAGGATATCTTTCTATGCTTCATAAGTACATTTGTTCTACTTCTAAATCATGTCTTGGAAGTGATTGTTGTGCTGGAAATTATTCACCAGTTGGTTTCATACCAAAGTCTTTTTCACATTTTCAGCATCCAATACATGAAAAAGATAATGGTTTAAAACAACCTAAATATTTGAAATTTTGCAAGAATTGTCTGGCACACTTTGAATATAAATTTTGAAGTCAAGTGCATGATGCTGTATAGGATCAAGTGTCATTTTGAATACCAAATGTTTCACAAAAAACTTCTCAACATGCTACCCTGCAGCAAGGATTAAATGACAATATTGCATCAACTATTTCCATAATAAAAGTGCACCTCGGCCATAAGACTAAACAACTACAAATGTTGTAGATCTAACAAGACCACACAATCAAATGTATTCCACAAGGCCAATACTGTATGAAAAATGAAAAGGAGTTTGCAACCAAAAATACCTTAGGCAACTAATTCAATTAGATCGATACACCAAACCATCAGCAAAAAGGAAAACCAGCCTACTCAAAAGGCAAGCGTTTACCTCCTTTGACAAAATTTTGAGTTCCGAAACAAGGGCCTTTATTGTCTTTTCAATGCCCCTAGTAATTTGAATGGGGTTTGCACCTGCTGCAACAACCTAAACAAAAAGGTTTCATTTCAAATTATTTTCCACAAATTTAAGATACAACCATTGTCAGCTTTGTATTTCCTAACAAGCTCATAAATTTTGACAAAAGAACCAAAATTTTTTAATACCTGATAGCAATTTTTTCACTCAAAAACTATCTTAGACTCAATAAACCCAACCCAAAACTAAAAAACCAAACACCATAAGACCCTACAAAAATGAATAGATGATCTTAATCCAGTACCATCGACAAAAAAGTTACCTTTACACCCTCACTTATTAAACCCTGTGCTGTTGAATTTTAACTTCAACTGCTGCAGCAGAAGGACGGATGCAGCAGCAACATTTTTTTTTGGAGGTTGCTTGCATGCCATCCAGAAATTTAATTCAGCATTTAAAATTCCCGCAAGTTTTTTTTGTAGACGGCCACAGCCATATTTCTGTACAGGATTGTATTTAAACACAACAGCCAGCATTAACGCAATTCACCAACCAGAAATTAAACAAACAGAAATTTACCCGATAGTTTTGTAAATTCAAAAGGAGGACACGTGGAGCATTAATATTGGATCGCATGAAATTGAAGGGAATCTGAAAACCTGAAAACCGGACCCGAATTTTTTATAGGGCACATTGGATTGAGAATTTGAGTTAAAATTAGGCAGACGTCAGCATCCCATTTTGGAATGCGAATTTGGTTTGAAATTCAAATCTATTTAGACTTTTGAAGTCCGACGGAAAGGGTTCTTTAATGTTTTGATAGTTTAATATATACATATGTTATATATATATCATATGCGAAATGAAAGGTGGGCCATAGAATTTAGTTTTAATTTTATTTTTTTAAAAAGAGGGTTTATTATAATATGTTTTATATGTTCCGACATATAAAAATAAAAAGGTCGAAAAAGCTTGGTAGTTTTTTTTATAGACAGTACGTAAATTTTTTATTACATAGCAGTGTGTAAAAAGTGAAAAACTGAGTGTAACTTTTTAAGTGTGTATGCACAGCAGTGCGAAAGGGAAAAACACAGCAGAGTGTCTTAGAGACAGAGTATGTTTGTTTTGAACAAACAGTGAGTTGGTTTTATGCACTGCGTTTTGTAGCAGTCATAATTTTTTAATCCCTCTCAGTGAGGAAGTAGTGTAATAGTTTTTTTTTGAGTTATTGAAGGGAATAGAAGTTTGTTTTCAAAGTATTGAAACTCTGTCTCCTATCAAAGAAATTTTTATTTTCTCTGTGTTAGAGGAAGGGAGATTTATGGGTGGTTCTTATGAATCAACCAACCATTCAAAACATGCTCATCAATCCAAACCATAAATATTATGTGACAATATTCAAGCAGGCACTGAATCGGATTTCTGAAGCTATGTTAGAGAAACCCTAAACTCTCACCGAAAATAGGTGAAATGTGGCACCACTCAGAGATTGACATGTGCCAATTGGTACAAGTGGTAGAAAATTGGCATGCTCAAACAACGAGGTGATGCAGGAATGACATGAGGGAGAAAATATCAGAAAAGCCCCAAATCTGGAGAACTAAAGCTCATCACCAACCCGAGATTGACAACTTTACATGATGTAACCTATGAAATCGTAAATGGATAAATCATAGTAACAATAAAGTAACCTATGTAACAATAAAGTCGGATTCATCCTGGGAGTGGTAATGGGAGAAATCATAGTGAACAACAGGAAACATGCATAGTTGCTTACAATCACATAGATGAAAAAACACATACAAAAAACCTAGATAATAATCATGAACAAGCTTAATATTGAATTATGAACTGTAAAGGAACTTACAAAATGTGACATTACGAACCCGGTCAAGCGCACAAGCAAAAATATCCTGGACATGACCCTGGTTGACAAGTTGTATTGCTCATGATGCAAGAGGATTTGTACCTGCACTGCCAAGTCAATCAAAATCCATCATTATCTATACAATAAATACAAGTAATTGATGTAGTATTTTTTACTCTAAGATGCATTCTTAAGATAATGTTAGAACATATGTTGAAAATGTCAAAACATACCTGAATAAGCTCCTCTTCATTTCAAGAACAATTTATTGGAGTCGCATGAACTTGGAACAAGCCTCCCACGATCTCAAAGAGTAGCAACTAAGTCAACAGTGACTTTTTTGTTGCTACGCTGGATCAAGGGAGGTTTGCTCCAAGATTAAATCGCTCCAATAAATTATTCTCTACTAAACAGGGCCAACCACGTGAAGGTGGAAGCTCTTATGGCCCTCCCCCCCCCCTCACATCACTCTCAATTCCCCAATACCCAATCTATATTTCAATTTTTACTTTCATGAGCATAAAAAAAAATATTCAATAACTAGTAAAAAAACAATTCAACAAAAAGTACGCAAGGAAACATTGCAATTAATGCTTGACATAAAAATAGTATGATAAATAAGTTTTTTATATAACGCAAAAAAATGTTCCAAGTATGGTAACGTTTGTCTTATAATAATACAATATTTTACATTGTCAAATTTTCTTTTTCTTCTTCCTATTTTTAAAGCTCCTAATTACATCATCAATATCATCGTGCTCTGCTCCTGTTTTGTGCCTTTCAACCCGCACTGTTGACCTAGTTGCGTATTCACGATGTCTGAGCTCATCCAGTGACGGGGCATCGCCTACAAAAACAGATAATATTAAATTTTAATTGTCAGTTTTTAAATATCATTGAACTAGTTCGGTAATATTAATAAAAAAAATTGCAATGAGATTATTTACCTCGTGCACCAGTTGTCGCCGCTGACCTAGTTGCGTAGTCACGATGTCTGGTCTCATCCAGTGATGGGGCATCGCCTACAAAAACAGATAATATTAAATTTTAATTGTCAGTTTTTAAATATCATTGAACTAGTTCAGTAATATTAATAAAAAAAATTGCAATGAGATTATTTACCTGGTGCACCAGTTGTCACCGTTGGGACTGTTGCCCTGTCTTCCTCTCTGGTGGTAAGATCCTCAAGGGAAACATTCTCTGTCATTTAAACAAAAAACGTTATAAGGACAAACATCAAGGTATAATTAGAAAAAATTATAAGTGGAAATTAATTACCGTCACGGCCCTCACTGATAGCAGCATTGTCGGCCTGGTCCCCACTACAATGATCAGGTTGCACGAGAGGATCATCTACATCTGGCTCTAAAACTGGGTTATTTACCTCGTCGGTAGTGTTGCTCCCCGGATTTAAACAAAGTTGTTAGACATTAAATTTATGGACGAAAACAAAAATATTGAAAGGTTAATGTTTTACCTTATCAGGCATTGTAGATCTTGGGACCTGCCCCAAGCTTCTGCGACGTTCAACTACAGCTTGATAGCCAAAACGGAAAGCAGTATTTTTATCTTCCTCTGTAGTTATTGTTCCAAAGTCATCACCCTACATTATATATGATTGTGTATTTTTAATCATATCCGATAGGATTACAAAAACGTTGGAAGGCGATACAATTAATTATAAGATGTTTAGCTACTTAATTACAATTCTTGCAGCTAATTTCAAGTAGCCACCCTGGTCGAGCTTGTGATGGCACTTTTTCTCTATCCTAGCTTTGGTTGCCTTTGAGGTGTCAGGCAACCTAGCATCAAAAGATTGAAGTCATATATGACGTAGCACACTTTTATTTTAGACATAAAGAAAATTAAAGCTATTGAATTAAAGTTGTAATTTACCTTGCGGGTCCAGTTGGCATTTTTCCTTCTTTCTTTGCCCTTTTCTCTTTTCCGTCATGGATGAGTGCTCTCCACTCACTCTCTGAAACTGCGAGAGGACGCTCATATCTAGGGTTAAATTGCAATTGCGTCTTATAGGTGTCCCTGGTATATTTCAAATATTTTCCGGCTACCTGAGCCACCGCTTTTCTGTCAAATGTGCCGACCCCAAAAAGGGCTTCTAGATAATCTAGAAGTTCTTTTTTCAGGTTGGAATTCTGGGAATTCCACCCCGTACGTATGGTTGGGCCAAAAATTACCAACGCATGGCTCTCCAGAATCCTGTAGAACTCATTGTTTCCTACACAGAATAAAACCAAAAGAAAAAGAAGATATTATCATTAATTAAAAAATAAAAATCATGATAAATATGTTTTAGATAAAGTACATGAAATAGTTAAAATATTAAAATTTACCTGGGAGTTGTACATGCTTTATAGGGACACCCTCCTCGTTCACCAACAACGTGCCATTAATGGTCCCTGTGGAGCTGACACGTGTAGCTCCAGGAAACGCAATAATGTAGCTGGCCATATCAACCTCATCATTGCCAACACGTTCAGCAGTTGGCTGGGTGTCAGCTTGGGCAGGGTGTGTTTCTTGGCTAGCACCTAAAGGAGTAGAAGGTGTACGAGAGGGTTGTTGGGCAATCTCTTGCCCTCGTGTCCCACTACCACCAACACCGGGTTCAGCAAATGCCAGAAGACGCTACATACAAAAGAACTTTTTGTTAGTTTAGTCAATGTAAAAATTAAAAATCAAACTATCACAATTCATCTCATGCAGAACAAAAAAAATATCCTTTTGACTTTTTATTATTACCTGATATCTATTTAGCTGCCTCACAAGATGTTGTATCCTCTCTTCTGTTTCAGGTGTTTGAGGCGCATCTATCAAAGCATTAAATTCCGACGTTGCATCTCGTGCCTTTTTTTGCAACAACAACACTGGAGATAGGGATGAAAAAAGCTCTTCCTCAAAGAGGGAATCATCAGGCGTACCATGGCTAGGTGTCCGCATATTTGAACAAAATTAATATTATTTCAATTATGTAAATAACTAAAATACCTAAAGATAGAGCAATGCTGGCACTTTACATGTTCTTCCGCTGGCCTCTTTCCGCGATCATCCTGTCTCGGGGTTGTTCCTGCACTGCTCTGATCAGTCTGCTACATTGCAATAAAATTATAAATGTAAAAACTTGAAAACAATATCTAACTTGAAAACACAAAATGAAAACTGAAATAATTTCTAATAAGACACCGGAAGACAGAGTTAGAGTTTCAAATATGCCTTGCATTGAATTCAGTCCCGGAAACATGTCATTGCACATTAAGGCACCCAAACATTCAATCCACGAATGATATATTTAAGTAGGCTTCTCCTATTCTGGGAAAACACCATACCTATAATGCATTCACTTGTATGTATAAAGGGAAAGGAAAACATGTTTTCATACAACGGTGACAAAGGCATCTTGGGGAAAGGTATCTTCACTTTTTATTTATGTTGTTCACCCACACCACTCTCGTGTTTTCACTAATCCTGTTTTGTCATTTTTGGATTCAAATTAAGTTAAGGCCTTAAGTATTTTTTGACCTTTCGGTGTAGTTTTTATATGTGGCATGTATGGATTTTCCATTAATTCTGCACTTTTTCTCTTCATGCGCATGTTTCCCTGGAAATCAAATGCATGATTTAGTCCCATACATTTAACAAGTTGTTGGATCAACTCCATAGGAAATATCATGTTTCCTATTCAATCAAAATTTATCTCAGTTAGGGTAGGTAGGAAGGTTTTCCTTTGTATTAATAGGGCACTTCTAGCTTGCATTTTTATTATATCTTTCAAATTTAGTGTCGTTTCAATTAGGGCATGATTTTTTGCAACTTTCAAGGTGAGAATGAACAAAGAAAATTTTTTGTGATGGATGACTGTATATGACTCCATGGCCAGAGGAAAAGGCACTAATCTACTTCTTCAAATATCTATAGTTCTCATTCACCTCATACGAAGATGGTCCCCGATTTTGAGCCAAATGTTGCAGCAAAAAGTTCCCCCCCTCCATAATTTGATAGTCAATGGAAATTTCTTAAATTGATGATGGGGCAAGATTATGGAACATTGGCACATACATATGTAATGGAATTCCAAGATCATGATATATGTTTGCATATGTTTATGGCAATGTTCCACCAAGTCCCCCGGAGGTGGGAGCGAGGGGGCGAGGGAGCGCGGGAGCGGCCTATGCAAAAGCTCCCTGCCAATTTTCAGGAAACGTGGGGGACGTCGGGGTCATAAAAATTATAAAATTTAATATTTATAATGTAACTATATTTTTGCAAGGAATGTATATACAGTCATCATACACTTGCATCATGAAAGATAAATCATAAATGATAAAATTACAAATCGATGAACGATGAATCATATAATTGAAACAAATTTAAAAGTTAAAAGTTAAAACATACATCATACAATCATGCATGTAAGTTTGTAAGTTTGTAACTATATAATCATTAATGTAACTAATAACAATGTACAATGAAAATAAAGTTTAAGATATCATATGACATATTATATTAAGATTCAAAATAGAGTTTAAACTAAAGTTTACAACTCAAGTCTGAAACATAAAACTTAAACGCAAATAAGTTATGTCTGAAACATAAAACATAAAACATAACATATGAATATCAAATGATATCATCATACTGATAAATGAGCATAAATGCTCAATTTAATGCCCCACTAGTCTCTGCATCCAACTTCTGCACGAATATATCAAGATCAACCATGTCACCATCTGAATCATAATCACTTGGATTCTCAAATATGCTAAGTGGCACATCAACTTTTAACACGAAACCATAAACTAAAAGGGGCGGTGAGGGGACGTGAGGGGGCGTGAGGGAAACATCCCCTAGAAGTTCCCAAGACCCCGGAGCGCGAGGGGGCGAGGAATCTAGACCCTAGGTGGGGGGGCGAGACCCCGTGTAACACTGGTTTATGGAGGTGGTGGAGCAAAAAAGAGCTCAAATAGAGCTGAAAATTTTCACATAAAAAGGACTGTGGGCTTGACTAATGGTTCCATTTAAAAAATGATATCTAGATAGAGAATAAGTGTAGCATGCAAACATGCATTGAAAATCCATCTGAGTTTTCATTGTATTACTTATGATGGATTCAAATTTGGGTTTCAAAATGCCAGGTTATGGCATGATTTTGTTGAGAAACCCTTAGTTGGATTCTCATGTTGGTTTAATTTATATTTTAAGTTTGTTTTGCAATCTTTGGGTGATAGTAACTCATGAACTAGGTTACCAATGTGTAACAATCATATTTCAAGAATAAAGTTGTCATTTTTTTATATTATTATTATTATCTATTAGCTACGAGTATTGACACCTAATGCCTGGAATTTTGACATCTTGATAGCATGGATAATTTCGAAAATGTTTCTAGTAATGTTATCATAATAACTATCATTACATGTCTTCACTTTTTTCACCATAATAGACCTGTGATATGGACTCATCACACAACTTCATATGCTATGTCCCAACAAGTTCAAACTCGTTGAACCTACCTCATAGTGTGGTTATTAAGGACAAGTTGCTTGATATATAACTCGATAGCATAGACCACGTTGCAGTTCTAAAAAGAATCCTCAAGTGTCAAAAAAACTTCACAATATGTTCTACTATAAAGCCTTTTGGGATACCTGAAATAATATATGTATCATTGATGACTTTTAAAGTATGACAAGATCAAGAGGGAAAGGAAATCAATGGAAGAGTGATCCACCAATGAGAACCTAGAATTTAGCATTAGATGAGTTAGAGTCTAGGAAATTGAAAGCCTATAATTTTAATTAGTGATGAAGGACATCACATAGGTAATTATATTTTCATGTAGAATAAACTGTTAATTCAAATTTAAACTACATAATATGAAAGGCATACCATAAATTTTTCCACGTAAGTCCAAACAACCTATAAAAATGGAAAACCTTCTTTTTCCATGGGAAATAATTTACCTTTCCTTTTTCAAGGCAATCTAAATCACAAAAAATATGAACTATACCGCACACATTCTTGGATAATGTGAAAGTGGAAAAGGAATACCCTACACAAGTGATGCACACATGTACATTTGAACACTAATAGATTTTTGTAGTTGAAATGCAATGCTTGTTTTCATTTAAATGTAGGGTTTTTAAAGCAGGGAGAAATAATGGCTGCCAAATTAATAAGCGTTTCTTTGGGAAAATTTAAATCTTGTATTGGGTGATGAAGATAATAGAGGGTATTGAATCTTGATTCTTGACATCTAGAGAGAACCATACAGCCTAACACAATCCAATAGAATTGACCAAAAAAACCCAAATAGAGTCAACCCTACTATAGGAGGAAGGGCCTGCAGTAAGAACTTACCATTTTGCAAGAGCTGAGGGCGAATGTTGTTCTGCAAGAGCTGAGGGCAAACGCTGAGGGCGAATGTTGTTCTGCAAGAGCTGAGGGCGAACGCTGAGGGCGAATGTTGAGGGAAAAGGCTGTTCTGCAAGAGCTGAGGGCGAATGCAGGGTGAATGCTGTTCTGAAAGAGCTGAGGGGGAATCCAGGGTGAATGCTGTTCTGCAAGAGCTCAGGGAGAATGCTGAGGGCGAATGCTGTTCTGCAAGAGCTCAGGGCGAATGCTGAAGGCGAATGCTGTTCTGCAAGAGCTGAGGGCGAATGCTGAGGGCGAATGGTGTTCTGCAAGAGCGGAGGGCGAATGCGCGCGTGATATCATACGTTAATGTAGCACACATGTACATTTGAACACTAATAGATTTTTGTAGTTGAAATGCAATGCTTGTTTTCATTTAAATGTAGGGTTTTTAAAGCAGGGAGAAATAATGGCTGCCAAATTAATAAGCGTTTCTTTGGGAAAAATTTAAATCTTGTATTTGGTGATGAAGATAATAGAGGGTATTGAATCTTGATTCTTGACATCTAGAGAGAACCCTACAGCCTAACACAATCCAATGGAATTGACCAAAAAAACCCAAATAGAGTCAACCCCACTATAGGAGGAAGGGCCTGCAGTAAGAACTTACCATTTTGCAAGAGCTGAGGGCGAATGCTGTTCTGCAAGAGCTGAGGGCGAACGCTGAGGGCGAATGCTGAGGGCAAATGCTGTTCTGCAAGAGCTGAGCGCGAATGCTGAGGGAAAATGCTGTTCTGCAAGAGCAGAGAGCGAATGCGCGCGTGATATCAAACGTAGCTATTGCGACAAATACGAAACATTTTTATGTAGCGCGCATATAAGTTTCGAATTTTTATGTAGGGCCCATATAAGTTTGGTATTTTTATGTAGCGCGAAAATAACTGTCGCTATACCGACGGAGGAAAAGGCATCGCTATTAGGACGGTGCCTCCAAACGTCGCAATGGTGACACCTAGACATTGTGTCGCAGTTGCGACGTTTAGAGTCGTCTCAATAGTGACGCTTTGGGCCATGGTGTCGCAATTGCGACGTCTTCCTTTAAACGTCGTAATTGCGACACTAGTTTAAGTGTCGGTATTGCGACACGTTTCTATAGACGTCGGTATAGCGACGGTTTCGGGCGGGATGGAAAAAATTTGGGAAAATTTCCGACATTTGGTCAAAAGCGTCGGAAACAGGTGTCGGAATTTCCGCCAAATGTAGTAGTGGATGGAGACTCGGTGACAGAGCATCTGAATGCCTTCAATACTTTGGTAAGTCAGCTGTCATATGTTGATATTAAAATCTCATATGAATATAAGTGCATCAGTTTGTTGTGTTCTCTACCAGACTCGTGGGATAGTCTGGTTATTGCAATAGGTAGCAATACAACTACCTTGAATTTCAATGATATTGTCTCAGCCTTGCTGTTGGAGGAAATAAGACGGAGAAATATGGAGGGTTAGAAGGGAGATGCCTTATCTGTATGAGGAAGGTCCCAAAATAGAAACAAGAATAAGGTTTCGAGTGGGAGATCTAAATCTAGAGGGAGATCTAAATCTCCTGGAAAGTTTGTTAAGGTGTGCTGGAAATGCGTAAAGGAAGGGCACTACAAAAAGGACTACAGATCTAAGGCTCCTGAGAAAGGAAAGGGATCTGATGATGCTCCTTCTACAGAAGCAAAACCACCTCGGATGAAGATGGGGATGTGTATTTGGCTTCTTCTTCAAATACACATGTAGATCGTGAGTCATGGTTGATTGACTCGGGTTCATCTTTTCACTTCACTCCCCATAGGGAGTGGTTCTGCAAGTATGAGAAATATGATGGTGGTGATGTCTTCCTAGGGGATGATAGGAAGGCTAGAATCGTCAGACGTGGAAAATTCAAGCTGAAGCTGCAAGGTGGAAGGATTAGAACACTTCCTGGTGTTCTGCACATTCCTGCATTGGCCAGAAATCTGATTTCTGTAAGCAAGATGGATGATGCAGGTGTAAAAACAGTGTTCAAGAAAGATACCTGTAATATGGTTCGAGGAGCACTGGTATTAATGCAGGGAGTTCAGATTGGAACTCTGTACAAGCTTCAGGGCAGCACTGTTATTGCTAGGTGCAACAGTTCTGTGGTTCCTGAAAGTGGAGCGGAAAGCCTAGCAGTCTCTGGAGAAAATACCATGCTATGGCATCAAAGGCTTGGAAATATTGGAGAGAAGGGCCTTCAGATACTGCATGGAAATGGTATGGTAGAAGGTATGTCTAATTGTTCTCTGGATTTCGATTTTTGTGAACATTGTATATGGGAAGTAGAATCGGGTGAGTTTTCCTTTTGGTGCTAAGAGGGCGAACAAGATATTAGAGCTTGTGCATAGTGATGTGTTTGAACCTGTGTCGGTTCCATCACTGGGTAAGTCTGTATACTATGTTTCATTCATAGATGACTTCTCAAGGAATACATGGATTTATTTCTTGAGGAAGAAATCTGAAGTCTTTGACAGATTTAAAGAATTTAAGGCTCTGGTGGAAAACCAGACAGAGAAGAAGATAATGGTGGGGAGTTCTGCAAGAAGGAATTTGAAGAGTTCTGTAGGAAGTGTGGCATAGCATGGAAGAAGACTACTCCATACACCCATCAGCAAAACGAGGTTTCAGAAAGAATGAACAGAACGCTAATGGAAAAGGCAAGAAGCATGCTTAGTGGTACCGGGTTAGGACAAGAATTCTGGGCAGAGGCAGTGGAGACTGCATGTTACTTGGTTAACAGATCACCTTCATCAGTGTTGCGGGATAAGACTACACATGAGGTATGGACTGGTAAGAAGATAGAGATTGATGTGATGCATCTGTACATGTTCCAAAGGAGAAAAGGACCAAGTTGGATAATAAATCTGAAAGGTGCATCTTTATTGGGTATAAGGATGGTTTAAAGGGTTACAAGCTTTGGAACCCGGAAACAAGGAAGGTTGTGTACAATCAAGATGTGGTGTTTAGAGAGGTGAAAGATATTGTTAAACGTGAATTCCTACCAAAGGAACCTGAGAAGATAGAGTTTGAGCTAAAGTAGGATGAATCAGACTATAACAGAAGAAGAATCAGAAGAGGAAGAGCCACAAACTCCAGCTGTGAGAAGATCAGTTCGGGAAAGAAGACAACCAGAAAGGTATAGTCCATCTGCTTTCTATTCAAATTTTGATTTAACTATAACTGATGATGATCCCACAACCATCAGGGAGGCAGTATATTTAGAGGATGGAAAACTCTGGAAGGAGGCCGTGGTTGATGAAATGGCATCCTTGCATAAAAATGAGGCATGGGATCTGGTGGAGTCGCCGGCTGGAAGGAAGCCCATCGGGAGAAAATGGGTGTTTAAGAAGAAGATGAATGTAGAAGGCAAGGTGGAGAAATACAAAGCTCGGTTGGTAGCAAAAGGTTAATCCCAGGTGTCGAGAATTGATTTTGGTGATATTTTTTCTCCTGTTGCCAAAGTTACTTCTATTAGATTACTTTTATCTGTTGCTGCTGCATTTGATTTTGTGGTAGAACAGATGGATGTGAATACAACATTTCTTCACGGGGATCTGGAAGAAGAGATCTACATGAAAAAACCTGAAGGATTTATGGTGAAGGGGAAGAAAGAGCTGGTATGCAGGTTAAAGAAGTCTCTATATGGGTTAAAACAGTCACCAAGGATGTGGTATCAGAAATTTGATACCTATATATGGGGACTTGGCTTCACCAGAAGCAAGGAGGATCACTGTGTTTATTTTAAATTAATTGGTGACCGTGTTATTTACTTGGTCTTGTATGTGGATGATATGTTGTTGATTGGAAATGACAAAGAAATTATCCAAGATTGGAAGACCCAACTGTTCTCCAAATTCGACATGAAGGATCTTGGTGCTGCAAACTATATTTTGGGCATGGAAATTAATAGAGATTGGGCAAAGAGGAAGCTCTGGTCAAAATAGAGGAAGTATGTCAAGACTATATTGCAGAGGTTCGATATGCAGGATAGTAAATTGGTGAATGTTCCGATTCCTGCAGGTACAAAGCTGTCTATTGAACAATGTCCCAAGACAAAGAAGAAGAGGAGGATATGTCCTGTGTTCCTTATTCAAGTGCAGTGGGTAGCCTGATGTATGCAATGGTCTGTACTAGACCAGACATTTCACATGCAGTGGGATTATTGAGCAGGTTTATGTCAAACCCATGGAAGGAGCATTGGACAACAGTGAAGCGGGTTTCAGATATTTGCGTGGCACTAGTGATTATGGCTTGTGCTACCAGGGAAGACTAGGATTGGAAAGAGTGTTGGACATTCATGGTTTTGTTGATGCATATTAGGTTGGAGATCTGGACCGGAGAAGATCTACAAGTGGGTATGTGTTTAGCCTACTTGGAGGTGCAGTGAGTTGGATGAGTAAAAGACAGTCTGTAGTGGCTCTTTCAACTACAGAGGCATAATACATGACAACCACTCATGCAAGAAAGGAAGCAGTTTGGTTGTAGATATTGTGTTCAAGTATGGGGTTGGTGCAGAAATCTATAAGGATAGACTGTGATAGCCAAAATGCAATTTTCTTGGCTAAGAAACCTGCTTATCATTCAAAGATAAAGCACATTGATGTTCAATATCACTTTGTGAGATATATGGTTGAAGCTAAAAGGGTGTTGCTGGTAAAGGTGGACACTTTGAAGAATGTTTCAGATGCATTGAAAAATTCTGTGAGCACTCAGAAGTTCTCTTGGTGTAGAGAAACGATGGATGTTGCAAAGCTAGGCTAATGACTCAGCTCTCTTGTGGCCCCCTGTAGAAAGAAAACAACAAGTGGGGGAATGTTGGGTTTGTGTTATATTCTTTCCACGACTAATCACGCGTGAGGGGGTAACAGGGGGGCGATAGCCCCCCCTGTACGTTGCGCTGGGTGCAACGTCGGGGGGGTCACAGGGGCGTCGGTAGCCCCCCCTGTCGGGTTCCGGGGCAGTGCCCCGGAAATTTTTTTTGGTCCTTATTTTCTAGTGGGCAGACCCGCCCATGGTTTTGTGCATGGGTTTGCACATGGTTTTGGGGCATGATGGTTTTTGGCCCTCAATATTTTGTAGATCCGGTCAAGGGAACTACAGTTATGTTCTAATCCAAGGTTAATGGATTAGGGTTTATGTATGCTTCGGCATGTATATATGTGTGTTGTAACACTAAAATGAATATAATGAAAAATCAAGCTGGTCATCCTGATTTGGGATCCAGGGGAAAATCTCTGTGTTTATCTGTTTTATAGTTTATGCTCTCGCTATTGTTTATTTTTTGTTTTAAGATTTGTTTGCAAATAATTTCTGTACAGGTTTAAAACCTACACAAAGTATGGTATGAAATGGGTTGGGCATACCTTCCTACGAAGTTAGTTCTATATCATTAAAACGAGCAATTGATCCCAAAGAAAAGGAAAGGTATTAAACATAGGTAGACCCAATTAGGTTTTGAAGAAACACCTTAACCATGAAATCTTCATGTACTGTTTCCTACATATCACAAATATACATAAATAGGTCCATGTGTTTATTTGGATTCATAATGCCATCCATATTAAACACAACCAATAATCCTTGAAGTAAATTTGGTAAATGTTATTTCTCACCTTTTAAGGCTAAAGGAATTAATTGATGTCTTCATATTTGGTACCTTTGTCTTTCATTATTTCTTTCTTCTCATCTTTCTTCATTGTCTGCCATTTTATCCTTTTGAGGTGGGAAGACGAGTGATATTCGTTTGTTCGTAGAGCTACATATTTCCTCAACAATATTCTTACCTCTTCTTGTGCTCAAAGGAACCTTAGGAATCTTCAATATCCTTTAGATTCAAGTATTTTCTTCATTGGAGTTTTCTTTCTTGATTTTGTTACACTAGGAGTTCTTGTTGGGAAGAGATTCTCACGATCTTTCAAATTATTCTCTAGTTTTTGTTGTCTTCAAGACCAAGTATTATAATTGATTCAAGATACTTCTTTGATCTTCCAATCTAATGAGAAAATGAATTTGGACTAGATCAAGTCATCTATTGAGAATAGAATATAGAATCATTCACATCCCCAGTCTGAGTAACAAAAAAAGTCGATGTATTTTCTAGTCAAGGAAAAGAGTCAACCTCCTAGGGCGTTGTTTAGGTTTCCTCTATTTTTTTATAGAGGTCATACTCTTCTTTTCATTTTTTTAGATATTCAAAATAACTCAAATCATAGAAATATTTTCATTCAACACATTTACTTGCAAGTGGACAAAGAGTTTTAAATGGAAAATAAGAAAATAATGTTTGAAATAATAAGACAATTCATTTCACGGTAGACATCCATTCATACATTATGAGGAGACAAATTTGAAGCAAATAAGAAGAAAACAATTAGAGAAATGGTTCATACATTCAGAGAACTATAAAATGATTTCATTCATTAAAATATCAGAAAGGGTCATAGGAGAACATTCATGAATTTCATTTCTCATTCAAAAGTATCAAAACTACAAATATATTTTTTCAATAGTAAAAGAATAATTTCACAAACTTTAAGTTTTGAATAAAGTAAGTGGCTAAACAAATTAAAAAAATACTAATACTGACCATAAAAATTAAAGGTGTTCATCCCTAAGGGATTGGTATTGGGCTCCCATGGACAAAATAATATGAGGTTACCTAGAAGAGATAAAATGTAGTCATGTATTAACTTTACAAATATATAAGACAATTCATATAGTTGGATGATCAAATACTGTGGAGAAATAAAGGGAATTGGTTCGAAACAAGTCAAAGGATACTCAAAACATTGCAGAAGGATGGATGGTGGAATAAATCCTCTCCCTCTTTGGAAACATCTGTTTGTGGAGTATTTATTGTCTTTAAACCGTATATTTATCTAACCAATGAGGAAATTGTTCAAGATTAACTATTTTGTTTAAATATTTTCTAATTCAATCTTCAATGTAATCCTCCATCAATGGGATGGTTATGTCATGATTTACTCTTAGCACAAAGATGTCCTCCTCTATGTCCTTTGCATCTGATCATAATTTATTAGTAGTTTCTAGTTGTTCTTCGTTGTCATTGAAAAATGTAACCAACCACTTTTACATCTCATCCTCTATAGAATTAGTCAACTTGTTGAATTCATTAGCCCATGGTTCTTTGAAAATATTCAACTCTTCTTGCAACATATCCTTTGGAATCAATATAGAATCCTTAATCATTTTAGGAGCTCGTAATTCGTCAAAAATTTTTATAGCCTTGATGAATATATTTCTCCCAAGGTCATATATACTTGAACATTCATAAATAACATCTTCTATAATTTTCAATATTTGCAAGCCAACCTACCTTAATTTGTTTGATTCTTTTCCCTGATGGAAGGCCTTGTTGGTTCTTCTGGAGATCACTAAGAATATTATTTTATTAATAAAATTCATTAAATAATTTTCAATGAATATCCAATCATACTCCAAATATTTCTTCAAATATTCAAAAAATAAATAAAATTTCTCACACATGTTTCTTAAGTGTAGATAAATTTCCCACGCTTCCTGAATTATTTCTAGTCATTTATTAATAAATACTACGCCATAGGATTTGATACTATTTAATAGTTTTACTATTTTTCTTAACTTTATAGGGTATGTCGAGGGTGATTGTTCAGTGTACCTTTAGGTGCTTTAATAGCTAAAGGGGGCATAAATAGAGGTCTATGACTAAGTGCTTCCTCTCGCTCACCTATATTTATTTTTAACCTCATATTTTCAACCTCTTGTTTAGTAATAATTGAGAAAGTGCATCATGTATAGTCATGCATAACTACATGAGTTTAGTAGGTCCTACTCCTAAGATGTCAACTTTTGACTTCCATTTTTTAGTAATTTTCTTATTTTTGACATGCATCTTTTCAAATTCTAATTTTCCATTAGACTTGTTGTAATCGATGTTATGCATGGTCAATGACTATTCTTTAAAAGCGAATGGCTCTCAACATCCAACTCTTCCACTAACTTATGACTCTCAACCAAATCTGATGCTACCTAATCTGGGATTGTAGCACTATCCACTTCCATATTATAGGTTCTTTTGCTTGCTATGACCCTATATCTTACTCAAATTCTTAATTTTGGAAGAAGTAACAATATGGGACCTATCCAATATAGCACAAGGGGGTAGTTATTCTCCATAATCTCCAGCTCATCATATCTAATTACTCTCTCCTAAGATTTTAATGTGTTCATGTATTTTGTGGGCCAATGAGGAACTCCAGTGGGGATGTGGGGGTGAAAAGGGTTGTGCATTAGTAGGATTTACCCCTCTTTGCTTGGTATTTTATTTACAATTGGTGCTTATTTTAGTTACTACTGTTTCCTTTTCCTTCGATATTTTTTCTTCATTTTCTCCGTTTTATTTTGTAATATTTGCAAGTTATTACCACATTGTATGGCCACCAAATGCCCTGAGAATATTCCCTTTGATCAAATCCTTGCGTGGATATAATTCAATTAAATTGAAAGGATTTAATACTTTAGAAAATTTTGCAATATTTGCTTAACTCTTCATTGTAACATCTTTGATAGTAAATGGTAATAAAATAAGCTACATCTCCTTTTTCTTGTCAAACATAATTGGCTAGGAAAGATATTGTCTATAGAATTATACAAAAAAATACTTGTCTAAAACAAACATGGGAAACAACAATGGTATATCCTCATACCCATAAAGCCCAGTATATGTATGATTTTTCTTTTCCATATGTGTTATTCTTCCTCTAAGAAACTCTTGAGATCCTGAAGATATCCTATTGGATCATTTCCTATCAGTAGATTTCTAAAATCTTTGACAAATTGATCCTTGACATGGTCAAAATGAAATAAATCCTTATGTCTCCACTAAACATGATACCATAATTGTATAGATTCTATTTCAGGGTTCATATTTATCTTAAGGGGTAGGCCATTAAATAAATTATAGAAAACAATGGGCATCACTAGGTAGGCCATCAAATAAAATCTATGGTTCTTTTGGAAATTAGCCAAGTGGAAGGAAATCACATTTGAGATAACCTATGCCCATCCAAAGATAATGCCATTTTTAAAATAAAAGTTTAGTATATATAAAAATTAACTGGGTACATGAGAAGTTGATTTTCATGCCTTGATGTGGGTGAATGACCATGATAAGTTTCTATAGGGATCCAATAATAATGAAATATAAATATTAGAAAGGTTTGCTAGAATATGCACACATTGAAGAATCAAATCCTAGATGCTATTTAATTTTACACCTTGAGAAATAGACAGTGCATCAAATTGGAGTATTTTTGGTTGTGTATTTAGTTATGGCAACCTCACCATCTTTCTCAAAACCTTAGGAGTTAATATAACATGGTTTTTTTTTTTTTTTTTTTGTAGAGAAATATTAATAGTTCTGGTTTTACGATAAAATCGACTAGTGCACCAAAAGACAATTTCCTTGAAATCAAATAACTATGGGACACATGCAACATTAGCTAGGCCCATATTCCAAATTCTATTATTTTGCTTCTCCTCCAGACTCAAATTCAAATAACACTCATAAGCCACCAACTAGTGAAATTTCCTGTTCTACCATGCAAGTGAATTAACTGTATCCCCACAAATGAACCCCTTCTTCCTTTTACTTACCATATTTCTTATTTCTTCAATGAAATTACATATAAGTGATAGATAATGAGAAGTTAATAACCCATGGTATGTATTTTAAGTGGCATACTAGTTGATAGCTCATGTATTACAATATCAATGCCTTTTCACCTTGGAGGTAATAATTTGTTAATGAGCTTTTAATTAGCCTCAAAAGGAGAAAACATATGGTTTTCACTAAGTATGGATTATAAGTAGAGAAATCAATTTAATGTAGTATTATAGTGTTCCTTGTGTGGTAACTATATGCGTATGGAGCAACATATGTGCAATGAAATGGGTTATGTGGAAGATCAAGTGTGTAGAAGAAATGGATGGGCAAGTCTTCTATACACTTATAAAATTGGCTAAGTATGAAGTAGTTTGGGGATGAGTAGTGTGTAGAGTATGGAATGTACAAAAAGTAGGGAGGTGTGCAGAAAGCACAGGATTATGAAATATTTTTGCATGATTAATCTAGGTGGATATCAGTGGCCACTCAGCTATTCCACTGGATCAAAGAAAATTTCTCCATCTTGGTGGTTTTTTTTTTACAGTTTTTCAGGTCCTAAACTTTCAAGGCTATTTTGAGGCCCTAAATGATGTTTTTTACATGGTAGGGACTCAAGATATAGCTATAGGCTCTTTCTTGGACCTAGTATAAATGCGTACTCCTCGACTAGACCTTTCTAATGATCTACCAAGCATGCCAAACATATACTGTATGCAAATATTTATGGCTATGAGAACTCAATCCAGGTGGATATCAGTGGCCACCCACCTATTCCACTGACTCAAAAAAAAGTTCTCCATCATGGAATATCTTTTTTACAAATTTTCAGGTCCTAAACTTTCGAGTTTATTTTGAGGCCTAAATAATGTTTTCGCAATGTGGCATAGGCCCAAGAGATAGATATAAGTAGTTTCCTAAATCTAGTCAAAATGACAGTGTACTCCTCAGCTAGATTCCAATGAGCTATCAGACATGCCAAAAAAATTGTGTATGCAATAGTTATGACCCCACATTAGGGGAATTTTGAGGTCTAAAATGGGCCTCCTAAGGAAATTATTAAATTATGGTGCAAATAATAAAGTAAGATTTGATGACATCATCAAATTTTAGAGGGAAAAAAGAAAAAACTACTTTTTCAACTCATATTTTCAACTTATCTCGCAAATTTTTTACTCAAATATCGAGTGGGAGTACTCATTGGATGCAAATTTTAATTCCTCATCCAAGGAGTACCCATGTTGCATACTTGCGATGGACCCTACTACACGAAAAAAGAGAAATACATGAAAAACATGATTGCAATCACGTTTTTTCATGTATTTCTCATTTCTCACATAGAAAGGTCCATCAAAAGTATGCAACATTGATAATCCTTGGATGAGGAATTAAATTTGCATCCAACGAGTACTCTCGCTCGAAATTTGAGTAAACAATTTGGGAGATAAGTTGAAAATACGAGTTGAAAAAGTAGTTTTATTATTTTATTATTTTTTAATATTTTTACCCTTTTACTTAAAAAATGGTGAATCATCCCCCATGGTTGACATCATCATCTTGAATCCTATTGGTTCTTATAAAGTTTATTTTGGTTGTACATTTATCTTAGGAGGCCCATTTTAGACCTTAAAATTCCCCTAATGATAAGTTGACGTACCAACTAACCCCACTTGTTTCACAAACATGTTTGATTTTCATCTCTTAGGCTTAAGTTTTTGGATATTTATGGTTTGCTTGCTACTTTTTTTTAAAAAGGGCCTTTTTGCTTCATTTTGATGCACTTTAGAAAATTCACTAGCTGTCACATCTCCTCTCAGAGATAAGCTACCACCATTTAGGTGAGTTTGTTTCCACATTTTTTACAGTTTTAACAAATTCAATTTATTAATAGAAGTTAAATTTTACTTTATTTGTGTGCTTTTCTTTTAAATATATATTTCATTTCACTTCTTTCATAAATATGGGTCGGTGGTATCAAAGTGGTCTACTCTTTATTTGTTTTTATGTGAATGTCCTCAACAAGGTTAGGGTATAAGGATTTGTGAATCAAACTACTCGAGCCTTTGCAAGACTGTCCTTTCTAACCCCGATGACATTCAATGGAAAAATAAAAGAAATACGATGGAGTAAGAGATCATATTAAACTATTTGTCAAGGAATCCCTCACGCAACAAAGGAATGAGATTATGGATATTTTTTCCCAGATATTTTGAAAGTTCCCAATAATTGAAACAGTTCATCAACCGACCACTTTGGAGGCACCACCACCTTCAAGGTAATAATTATTTAAATGATATTCATATATTTGAAGGCTAGATAGATGCAGATGCTCTAGAGAAATGGTTAAATTTTCTAGAATGGTATTTTTCTATCCACAAATTTTTTGATAGAGAAAATATTACATTTGTGCTCCTCAAGGTTATCCCCCATGTTAAGTATTGGTGGGATATTTACCATGAGAAAAAGGCCACACATAAATCTCTAATGTTTGCAGTCATACCCACATGGGGCTCTTTCTGGGACATTATAAAGGAAAAATATTACCTTGTTGCAAGATACGATGACTAGTACACGATATGGACCACACTACGACAAGAGATGGACCAAAAAATGCGAGAGTCCACAAATATATTCCATACCACACACCAAGATAGGTATCAAAGAATCCAAGTGACATCTGGTAGTTAAGTTCCATGATGTTCTACATAAATACATCAAAAAATAAATGGAGTTTCTGGACATCTCCTCATTGGGCGCAACATATTGATATGCTATCAAAATTGAGTAGAAATTTAAACGGAAGAAGCGAGAGTTTGAATATGAAAATTTCTCACAAAAAAAGTGGGGAAAAGGTAGCCCTAACCCACAAAACAAAGGTAAAATCCAAGATGGACTACCTTAGAAAAACCCACCTACGTCGCAAACAAAGAAGGGTAATGAGAGGACAAAGAAAGACACATAAAAGTGGTGTCCATTTTGTAAGATATCTTGGCATAACAAAGATGAACGTCACTCAAAACAATCATTGGTAGTCGAGCTAAAAGCATCAGAGTTAGATGTAGGTTTCGATTTTGAATTAGATATAGAAAATGAGAGGCAGATCATTTGGAAAACCTAGTGCCATTGTTGCTACCACCCAGGTCCAATGGAATGAACCGAAAGAACTCAATGAAGGTGAGGTCCCTTTTAACTCATAGATGTGGGTGAAAGGTGCTCCATTACACTTAAATATTGATAGTAGATGTCAAAATAATCTAATCTTAGCATAGGTAATTAGGCAATTGGAATTGTTAGAAACGCCACACCTACAACCATACACCATTGGGTGGCTCCTCCATGCAAAGATCTCTGCATAAGCCAACACTGCAACCTTCCCTATGGCATCAAGCGTCCCTTCAAGGATGAGGTATTGTGTGATATTTCCCCCCTTTAATTTTGTGATGTTCTGTTATGCCAACCACATTTTTGAAAGCAATATGCTATATATGAGTATATACCTCGTAGTGTTATTACTACTTCATGAAAAAAAACTATAAAATATACTAGAAGTAGCTCTTCCTACTGCCATTTATTTGATCTCCATTAATAAATGCAAGAAGGACATCTCTGAGACTTAGAAATTTGTCTTCTTCCTGATTTTCTCTAAAAGTGAGTAGAATGTCACAACCACATCCATGAACTCGACACACGACCTCTCCATGTAGCATAAGCAAGTGGACATGGTCATGGAAGAATATAAATACATCTTCTCCTCATCAACTGGGGTACATTTTCACTACTAGGTCAAACATTCAATCAACCTACTCCCTGATGCACCTCTACCCAATGGCCCAATATATTGCCTCTCTCTTCTGGAAAATGAGGAAATAAAATTACATATCCAAGAGATGGTCCAAAAATAGAACATTTGACTTAAATCCTCATCTTACAGAAGCCAAATTGTACACACACCAAGGAAAGGTAAGACATTGTGACTATGCATTGATTACATGGCCTTGAACATAATCATAGTAAGGAACAAGTACCAAATTCTCCAAATTAATGACCTTCTTGAATAACTGAAGGGGGACAAGTAATTCTGTAATATAGATCTAAAGTCCAACACAAACCGATGTATGGAAGACTACAATCAAGTCAAAAGCAAGTCATTTTGAATGAATGGTCATGTAATTTGGTTTCACGAACACCCCAAAAAAATTTATGAGGTTGATGGATGATACAATATGAACTTTAACCAATTATTTTATGGTGGTATATCTAGATGATATCCTAATCTTTAACAATAGTTGGGAAGAACAATTATAACATATTCAATAGGTCCTTCACACTCCTTAGTAACACATGCTATATGCTAACTTGGAAAAATTCTCCTTCGACATAAACAAGATCCAATAATTAAGCTACATTGTTGATGAGCATGGTGCACATGTAAATCCAACCAAGATTTAGGTCATTCATGACTAGCTAGTCCTGACCACACTAACTAAGCTTCAGAGTTTCTTAGGCCTTGCCAACTTCTATTGCAAGTTCATGTTGGGGTTCTCCCATATTGTGTGGGCCCTTAGCCAAGTGACTAAGGGTGTCACAATAGAAATATTTTGATAATATGAAACACTACCTGTGCTCAACCCCAATGATCTCCTTACCTAATCCACAACAACCTTTTCATATTGAAATAAATTCTTAAAACTATGTTGTGGGAAAATTTATCACTCAACATGATCATTCAATGGCCTACCATAGTGAGATGTTATTAAATGATGACTTTGAGTACCCCACTTATGAAAAATAAATGTATACCATTGTACAATCATGTCACTAATGGAAGCAGTGCATTCTCGATAGGGAGAAAATCATCCACACTGATCATAAGCCTTTATAGTTCCTGCAAACATAAGGAAAATTGTAGAATGACTGCCATCAAAATTAGTCCACTTACTTGCAACAATTTCATATCAATGTCAAATAAAAGACAAGGAGCAAAAATTGTGTCATTGAATACATTAGTTGACCTCTAGTTGCAAAATTAACCATGGTGCTCCACTCTTATGGACATCAGGCCTCTAGGCGACCCCAACTCTATAAGAGTGATTCATAATTCGCCACCACCTTCCAAATGATGAACACAAGCATGGTTGCCACTAAATTTCATATTCAAGACAAATTGTTATTCCATATAGGCCATCTTTGTGTTCCTTTAACTGAGCGTGCAAATATGATTTAGGAAGTTCACTACAATGGGATGGAAGGACACTTTTCCATGGAAAGATAGTTCTCATGCTAAAAAGTTATTTCTATTGGTTGAAACTTTGTTAGGATGTTAGCAAGTATATTAGGTTTTGCACTGCCTATGCCATTTCTAAACCAAACATTAAGAAGGAAGGCCTGTACACCCCTTTTCCTATTTCTATAAGCCTTGGGAATTCATCTAGATGGACTACATGTTTTCTCTTCCTTCATAAATGACTGTGTCTTCATGATTGTTGATCAATTTTTAAGATGACCATTTTGACATCTTGCAAGAAAAATATCATAGTGGAGGCCACTGCCAAGCTCTTCTTTGAATGGGTGTGGGTAAATTTGGGATACCATAGAACATCATATCAAATTGGGATAATAGGTTCCTAGGCACATTTTGTTCGAGCCTCTAGTCATTGTTGGACACCAAGCTTACCAAATCCACTTCCTTTAACCCAAAAAATGATGGAAAGACATTAGTCATATATTAGGTCCCTATAAGACTAGTGTATCCCCTTATTGTTATTGTTAGTGTATCCTCCTTATTGTTATTGTTGTACCCATGTAGTCTCCATAGTGTTAGTATTTTTTCCCATAGAATCCCACTATTGTTGTTATTCTACCCTTACATTATTATTATTATGTTGGCTCTGATTATATTGTGACCCCTTAGACTCCTATATATACAAAGAAGATTTTTTCATTTGAATCATCCAAGAATTGTTCATTTATATACTGTAAATGAGGTTTCCCCCTTGAATATGCTGATTTCTAAGTTGTTGATCTATCCTTTCTTCTATTTTGTGAGCTGGTTGCATAACATTTGGTATCAGAGCTTTGGATTCTAGGGTTTCGCTTCTTAAAACAGGTCATCATGGAATTTTCGCTATAATTTTTTTTTCTACGAAGGTTTAGAGGCTGAAATTGAAACCACGTGGAGATGAAATATTTATTAACTTCCTGCCAGAATTTCAGATCTTGGTTCACTATATTTTCGGAGATATGATCTAGGGAAGTTAGGGTTTTTGCAGGCTCCAAAATTCAGTCTCAAATAGGTGACCGGGGGAAAATCGTCATAAATTTCATTTTAGGCATCGAATTTGAATTTTGTAAAAAGTGGAAGAAATTCCATGGAATTTAGTTTTTTGTGTAGAAATTTTAGGGTCAAAGTTCTAAATATTGACACGTGGCACTCTGTACAAGTTTGCTCTACTGAACTAGTCTATAATCAGGTCATTGTGGGAGATCGGGTATAACTTCATCTTGAATAATCCAAATTAGGTATGACCTATGACATTGGAAACAAAACACGGAGGGCTAATACGAGACTGAAGTTCAAATATTTTGGATCCGAAATCAAAGAGATACATCAGGTTCAATAACGAGCTCCTCAAAAGCAAGAAAAAGGTGTGTATTCTTTTTTTTTTTAAATTGCATAATTACTTCTATTTGAAAAAACAGTTTGAAGTGATTCCAAGGGAATATTGAAGCATATATATCAGTATTGGGTTCTAAAATGCCTCCCAAAAATAATTCCACACCCATTAATCCCTTAGAAAGATCTACTATGACACATGAAGAGGAAGAATTGCAACATGATATATAAAAATTATGAGACCAAGTGCAACATATTTCACTCTTGCAAAGAGTAACCAAAAATGAAATAGAAGAAAAAATGGACGATTTTAAGGATGGATTAAAAGCGAACATTGATGGATTAAAATAAGACATGAAATCTAAGATAGATGGTTTGAAAGCAGATGTGAAAGGTTTGACAAAGTTGTTGCAAGAAATACTTCGTGATGGTGACAAGGCAATCCATGAAAATCATGATGAGGACAAAAGGAATATGAATTGTGATTTAGAAACTCCAATGTTGGGTTTAAAAACTACCACATTCCAAATATAGATATGAGGAATTTTGTTGAGTTTATATTTAGAACCCAATCAGTTTATATGGTATCAATGGCTTTGTTCTTGTAAACCACTTAACACTTGGTCAATTTTTATAGAGTAAATAATAGAAAATTATGAGGTTACAAAGAGTGACACCTTCTTTAGCCAATTGATAAATCTCAAAAAAAGGGTTTAATGGTAGAGCACATTGAGGGCTTCCAAAAATTAAATATTAGGGTAGAAAATATTCCAGAGGAGCATAGGATTGATATATTCATAGGGAATTTAAAGGATAACATATAACATGAGGTTTGCCTTTGGGAACCTGATTCATTGGATAAGGTATTCAAGGTAGTAAGAAAAGTTGAAAGAAAAATTATGGCAACAAGGAATTCTACCAATCACAACTACAAAGATGGAAATGTTGCTGCTCCTAGCCTTCCACAACCTACAAGGTTGACACCAAAAAAATTGGGTAAAAAAAGAGCAAAAGGCCTTTGTTATAGTTATGATAGAAAATACATGAGAGGTCATATGTGCGTCAAGAAGAAATTATTTTACATAGATTGTGAAGAAGAGGAAGAAAAAGAATGAGAGACATCAAAAGAAAAGGATATACACCAGGAACCAAGCCCAGAGAAGGAAGAAATGAATCCAACCATATATTGTAATGCATTGGTGAGAATTACCACTCCTCAAACTCTCAAGATAGAAGGACATAACAAGAAAAAAAGGTAATAGTGTTGATTGATTCAGGTAGTACCCATAATTTTATTCATTGTAAGATAGCTAAGGATTTGAATTACTTCCTATATCTAGCACCAAAGTGTCAAGTGATGGTTGCAAATGGAGGAAATGTAAATTGCTCAAGAAAGTACCATAATATCAAGCTAACCATAGGGGAATATGTATTGATTAGTCCAATGCTTTCTATTCAAATGGGTGGTGTTGATGTTGTGCTAGGAGTCCAATGGTTACAATATTTGGGGACTATAGCTTTTAATTTTCAAGAACTTTTCTTGAATTTTTTTTGGGAAGGAAAGGAAGTTGAATTACGGGGTATCACAAGGAAACCAAGGAACATAATCAACTATAATGTCATGAAAAAACTTCTGAAGAAATCAGAACGAGGCATAATTGCACAATTATGCTCCTTACAGGTTCAAATATCAAAATTATTTATTCATCCATATCTCCAAAAAGTCTTGGACAATCATTCCAAGGTGTTTGAGACTCCTAAATGCCTCCCACCTATTCGTGATCATTAGCATGCTATTCATTTGATTCTAAAAAGTGTTCCTCGAAACTTCATGCCTTACAGATATCCTTATGCCCAAAAGAGTGAGATTGAACATATGGTTGCAGAAATACTAGAGGCTGGTATAATTCAACCTAGTCAAAGTTCTTTCTGTTCTCTAGTAGTATTGGTGCACAATAAGGATGGATCATGACACATATGTCTGGACTATAGGGAGCTCAACAAGATCACTATTAAAGATACAATTTCTCATTCCTGTAATTGATGAATTATTGGATGAATTACATGGAGCAATTTACTTCACCAAGATGGATCTTTGATCAGGATATCATCAAATAGGAATGAAGACTGAAGACATTTCTAAAACATCATTTAGAACTCATGAGGGCCATTATGAATTTTTGGTCATGCCTTTTGGGCTTGCCAATGCACCTTCTACATTTCAAGGTTTGATGAATTCCATTTTCAAACCCTTCCTTAGAAATATTGTGTTAGTATTTTAGATGATTTATAAATCTAAAACAAGCCTTGGAAGGATCATGTTCAAGATGTTGTCAAGGTGTTTAAACTATTGGGGGAGAAACAATTATATGAAAAAACCTCCAAATATTCGTTTTGAGTATAGGAGGTAGAATATCAGGGTCATATTGTATCTCATGAGGGTGTTAAGGTAGACCCTAAAAATATTAAATCCATTAAGGAATGGAAAATCCCCAAAACCGTAAAGCATCTTCGAGGATTTCTCGGGTTGACAGGGTTTTATCGCAAGTTTGTTAAGAATTATGGGAGAATAAAAACACCTCTAACAATATTACTAGATAAAGATGCATTTTCTTGGACTCGAGAAGCAACTAAGGCCTTTTAACATATTAAAGAGGCAATGTGCTAAACATCAGTCTTAGCTATGCCAAACTTCACAAAAACCTTTATTTTGGAATGTGATGCCTCAGAAAATGGAACTGGTGTTTTTTTAATGTAAGAAGGAAGACCCATTTCTTTTGAAATCCATCCAATCAAAGGAAATTATTTACAAAAACCTATTTATCAGAAGGAAATGTTGGAAATACTACATGCACTTAAGAAATGGAGACCTTACCTAATGGGAAGAGACTTCAAGGTAAAAACGGATCATGATAGTCTTAAATTCTTTTTAGAACAAATATTATCTTCTGAAGAGCAACAAAAATGGGTCCCAAAGATGTTGGGTTATGACTTTAAAATCATCTACAAAAAAGGGAAGCAAAATTTCGTTGTAGATGCACTCTCAAGAAAGGATGAGGACATGGAAGCATTTCTTTGTGCCATTTCTATTATCCTACCAAATTGGATAATCGAAGAAAGCGATGAATGAAATAATGATGAAGAAGTGTGGGAACTCATCCAAAAGTTGCAACAAAATCCCAATGCATTTGATACATTTAGCTAGAAAATTGATTCATTATGGTACAAAGATTGTTTATATCTTTGTAATAATTCCCAACTCAAACAAAATATTCTTTTGGGATTGCACACCTCTCCCTTACGAGGGCACTCAGGATTTTTAAAAACATACCACAGGGTGAAGAAGGCATTTTTTTGGGGTGGCCTTAAATATGATATTCAAAATTTTGTGGTTGAATTTTTGGTTTTCCAACAAAATAAAGTCGAGACAATTAAGACCTCAAGTCTATTACAACCTTTATCCATTCCAAGTCAATGTTGGAAGAAGGTTTCAATGGATTTTATCACATGTTTACCCAAGTCCGAAGGAAAGAGTGTCATCATGGTGGTAGTTTATAGAATTACCAAGTATGCACACTTTTGTGCATTATCATATCCATTTAAAGCCAATACAATTGCTACTGCATTTATGGAAACAATTCAAAAGCTATTTGGAAACCCAAATATTATTGTAAGCGACAAAGATCCCATTTTGACAAGAAATTTTTGGACAAAATAATTTTCTTGTCTGGGTACTCAATCAGCTCATAGCTCATCTTATCATCCTCCATATGATGGGAAAATAGAGATAGTGAACAAATATTTGGAATGATATCTTCATTGCTCAAGTGCATATCTTCAAGTGGTTACCTCTGGCTGAATGGTGGTATAACACTTCCTTACATACTACAACAAAAATGACCCCATTTATGGCACTTTATGAATATCATCCACCGTCCATCACATCATATTTAAGAGAAAATTCTAAGGTTCAAGCAGTGGAAGATCACATCGAGCATCAACAACAAGTTCTCCAAGTATTAAATGATAACTTCACTTTGGCGCAGAATTGAATGAACCAACAGGTAGATCAACATCGCATCGAAAGAAGTTTTGATGTAGGTGTCTGTGTATTTTTATGACTATAACCATACAAAAAAATGTCCCTCAAGCAAGATAAGAAGGATAATAAATGATCACAAAAGTGTTATGGTCCTTACAAGGTGTTGCAAAATATTTGTACTATGGCATACAAATTGGAGCTTCTGACATCTTCCCGAGTGCACCCAGTTTTCAATGTTTCATGCTTAAAGAAGACGACATGTGACAAGCTCCCAATTCAAACAATATTTCCAGAACTGAATGAGGAAGGAAAAATCATATTGGAACCTGAAGTAGTCATAGAAACAAGAACTCGACAACTATGAAATTGATCAATTGCAGAGTATCACATCAAGTGTAAGAACTTACCTGCTGAAGATTCATCATGGGAGGATAAAAAATTTATACAAAAGCATCCACAACTACTCAAGCGTTGAGGACAACACTTTTTTGAAGGAGAGGGGCATGTTAGGTCCCTATAATACTAGTGTATCCCCTTATTTTTATTGTTAGTGTATCCCCCTTATTGTTATTAACATACCCATGTATTCCCCATAGTGTTATTATTGTGCCCGATAGAAGCCCACTATTGTTATTTTGTGCCCGTACATTATTATTGTTATGCCGACTATGATTATATTATGACCCCTTAGACTCCTATAGAAAGGAATTTTTTTCATTTGAATCATCCAAGAATTATTCATTTATGTAATGTAAAGGAGGTTTCCCCCTCGAAGAGGCTGTTTTCTAAGTCGTTGATCTATCTTTTCTTCTATTTTATGAGCTGGTTGCATAACATCGTCAATAGGATGATCGTGCATATCTTGCACATGTAAAAATAAAGGCATCCACACACATGGGATGAAAGTCTCACCTATGTTTAACACAACTACAACATAACCCTCCATAGCTCAACCAACCACAACCCTTTTCAGGTGGGAAAAATATTTCTACAATTGGGTCCTATTGATGTAGCATTACCTGTTGCATCCACACATGAATAATCTTCAGATGCTCACTCTAAGGCTGAAAAATCCACCAAATTCATTAAACAGATTCGAAACATCCATTAACAGGTTCATAATGTTTTACAGAAAACCAATACTAAGTATAAGTAACAACATGATCAACATCGAGTACGACACAAATTTTAGGTGGGAGACAAGGTTTGGTTACATTTGTAGAAATAGTTCCTTACAAGACCCCATAGAAAGCTTCATCCACTTTGGTATGGACCTTACACCATCACCGAGGCTATGGGTGAAAATGCCTTCATGCTAAGTATTCCCCCCTTCCTTGGCTTATACCTAGTGCTTAATGTGGACCTCCTTCGACCATACTTTCCACCATTATTGAACACATCAGAGATAACGAAATAGTTGAAACCAAGATGACTCAACCCCGAATGTATGGAACATGAAACCATTGATCAAATCATGGAAACACAGGTTAAGGGAACTTACTAATAGAGGATCGAAGTTGATCAGGTTGTCAAAGCAGGGAAACTCCTACACCAAGGCAGGTGGCTCACCCATGACCAATTCCAACAGAAGTTTTTCCATCTGATGGGGGAACTCAACACAATAGATACCATTTCATCTTAAAGGGGAGGAATAATTTAGGTGGACATTGGTGGCCACCCACCTATTCCATTGGATCAAAGCACAATTCTCCATCTTGATAGTTTATTTTATAGTTTTTTAGGTCCTGAAATTTCTAGGCTATTTTGAGGCCCTAAACAATGTTTTCTTAACATGGCAGGGACCCACGTGATGGTTATAGGCTATGGCCTAGACCTAGACAAAATGTGTACTTCTTGGCTAGACCTCCCCAAAGGGCTATTGAGTGCACCAAACATAGATTGTGTGCAAAAGTTACTACCCTGTGAAGTTGGCGTACCAACTAACCCCATCGTGGCCACAAACCTTTTAATGTTTCATCTCTTAGGTTAGCTTTTTGGATATTTATGGTTTCCTCATTACTCTTTATGTTAAAAATAGCCTTTCAACCTCATTGTAATACGATTTGGCAAATGAATGTAGCCATCACATATATTCTTATACATAAGCCGCCACCATTCAAGTGAGTTTGTTTCATTCTGCATTTTTTATAGTTTGAACACATTCCATTTATTAATAGAAGTCAAATTTTACTATATCTCTATATTTTTGTTATAAATATATATTTCATTTCATTCCCTTCATAGGTTTGGATCAACACTATTGTTTAGAAAAATGACTAAGTACAAAATTTGGGGGAAGGACAAGCAATACATGATGGTGACGATGGTATATGAAATAAATCAATAGTTTTTTGCTTACATTTATATGGGATAATGCAAGGTGAAGTTGGCCATGTTAGTGTTGGTTGGATAGTGAACTAGGTGGTGGTTTGTGCCATGTAAGCAATGGCCATTAGAATCATAAGCCTTGATAGTGAACTAGGTGGTGGCTTGTGCCATGTAAGCAATATCCATTAGAATCATAAGCCTTTTTTAATTTAATTTAATTCTCTTTCCAACATTTGGGCATAGAATTGTCTTAATATATAGATATTGAACATTTCCTTATAGTGAAACTTGAGTTGAAGTCTTAGTACATACAAGTGATTAGAGGGGAGTGAAGGTTTATTGAGTTGATTTTTTTTTTGTCCCAAAATTACACATGAAAACAATTTGAGCATAAGAAACTAGTATAATTTAAATTTGAGCATAAACAACTAGTATAATTTAGTGAAATCATTTTCAAGAATTAAAGGAGATCATATATTTCTTAGGATTCCATGCTAGCACTTCCATGCTTGTGAAATGAACTAATAAGCATAAGTTGAAAGCACACATTCTTAATAATGATACTACATCTATGGACAATACCATTTGTATAAGTACCATGGTATGTTAGGATTTATAAGTTGCCTCATACCATATCTCACAAACAATGTGGGTTAGTATACTGGAGAGGGGGGGGGGGGGGGATGGGGGGGAGATTTTGAAGTAATGAAAAAAATTAGGAAATGGCAAACACAATGCATGTAACTATTTATTCTTATTATTTTTAACATTGCATGAAAAAGTTTACAATTTCTAAAATTGGCTACTAGAGGAAAGAACAAAATTTTAAAATTATGCAATGAAGATTAACTATTAAATGGAAATACTTATTTTTCTTTATCTTTTTGGTTAGTCCTCTTATACTTTTATAGAACTTATAATATAAACTTTTTTTTTTCTAAGAAAAACCTCATTGATTCCCCTATTGAATTATTGAATGAGAGCTAAAAAGAAACCAAGTACACTCTATCTTGAAAGAGTTTGTTTTCACTTAACCAACTCAACTCACTCTCAGTGATCTTATTTAACATGTAAAAAAATAAATGAATTTAGCCTATCTTTATTATTTATTTTGTAATAATACAAATATTTAGATTTTACTAATTATATATAAAAATAATTTTATTGATTTTCTTATTAGATGAAGCAATCTAAATTTATCTTCTTAAAATCTTAAGATCACTTTTGAATATATCTTTATTCTTGAGAATTAAAGTTGTTTTTATAAATTTATTTGTTAATCTTAAATAAAAATACTTAAATTTTTTAAATATAATATTCTTACATGATATAATAATGGTTTGACTATATGTATAAATTTTCTCTTCAATATTTAATTTTATAAAAATATATTTTATGGTATAAATGTTTTCCCCACAAACATATATATTATTCTATTAAATATTTAATGATATCCATCTATATTTTATTATAAATAATCTTTTCTTAATGTCATCAACTCTTTCTTTTTTTAATGCATTTCTCACACTATCTTTATAAAAGTCTGACTTTTTATCTATATTCCTCATTCTTTAAGTAAAAATATGCATCCATTTCTAAATAAATGTACATTTTAAAAAGAATCCCATTTCTCACACTATCTTCATAAGATTCTGACTTTTTATCTATATTCTTCGTTCTTTAAGTAAAAGTATGCATCTGTTTCTAAATAAATGTACATTTTGAAAAGAATCTCATTTCTCACACTATCTTCATACAATTTTGACTTTTTATCCATATTCTTCATTCTTTAAGTAAAAGTATGCATTTGTTTCTAAATAAATGTACTTTTTGAAAAGAATCCCACCAAGATACAGCTTTCACTTCCACACCCAACGTTTTTACAGCTTTCACTTCCACATCCAACGTTTTTAGAAAAGAGAATTGAAAATGTACACTTTCCACTCCATAATTCACCCACTGGTTTGACAAAAATACATTTAAAAATGAAATAAGAAGTTGGACACAGATATGGCTTTAATTTGTTCACATCAACAGAGGACGGTGGAAAATACAAGGGATGCAGGGTCACCGGCAGGTGAAAGAGAATCTTCTTGTCTCCCTCGATGTGAAATGGAATGAAAGTGTCTAATGTTCATGGAATGGCTTTTACGTGAAACCCATTCACTCATCTTATCAACAAGGGCCCAGCATGGGTTGTTCCTTGTAACAGTGGATGACATTAATGGCAGACAATGGACCCACTGCACATTCCTACTGTCCTCACTCCAATTTAGCTGTCCAACACCTCAACTCCATAATAATGATAATATAATATATTATATGATCGTTGTCTGCATTTTTGGGACCTTTGATGGACTCTGGCAAACTAAAAATCTTCATATTATAATTGTGTAAGGTTACAAGACTACAAATGCCCATTATCTACACCGGTAAATTGTTTTGGGTCATGTTAGAACAAGCAGATTTGGGCAGTGGACACTGGAGTGTGGCTATATAAGTAGAAGTGGGGGAGTGTGGTGATATAAGTAGAAGTGGGTGCAATTCAGTTCTATAGTTCTATGGTTCTGAGTGAACTTCAGTAGGATATTCCACGAATTTGCAATAGTTAGTAACAGCAACTATCCAACTACGATAGAGGCTTCTCTTTCTTTCTGGTCTGGATATTTTCCTTGGAGATTGCAAGATGGAAACTGGGAAGCTGTTATTGACCAGATTTCTAGTTTTTCTCCTCATTTTCTCAATCTCCACAACCCTTCAAGGTTGAGTGTTGAAATCAAGTTTCTATGCTAAATTGATGGTACTTAGGGTTTTTGCAATCTAATTAGGGTTTTTGTGCCGCTGCTATTCAGAGCCAGGCGTTCATGGATTGAGATTGGGACAACAGACTGGCGTTCATGCATTGGGATTGAGACCAAAGACCCCAAAGTTGCAGACAAGTGGTCGTTCGCAGGAGGTAGGTTGGTGGGTGGGTTCTGTGTGTAATTTCAAGTTAGTTAGTGAAGCGCTAATTGCAATATACTGATATAACAAGTGGTGGGTTGATTTCAGGTGAATATTGATGGTGGGGTATTCAGCAGCAGTGAAATTTATGGGATAGATTATGAAGGCCCAAGAACCCATCACACCTCTTCTCCCCATCCCTATCCTAAAAAAGGTACTGTTTTTATTACATGCATTACAAACTCTGCTAGCGTTCTTCTGCTAACATTAATTGTCTGCAAACAGGTTTCGGGTCTTCAGAGCAGGGTGTCAACACAAAAGTGAGTGATAGTGATAGTTTTCTGGATTGGGAAGAGTGAAGTCAAATAATTGATTCTAATTTTGTTAGTCAAATTTCTCAATAATCTAAAATCTAAGCTCAAAATATTTTGTTAAACTCTATTTACACTTAAATCTTTAAATTCTAATGTTTTTTTTTTTTCACATAGCATTAATGCTCAATTATAAACTTCACTTATCACTGGACTCTCTCATTGTTGCAGGCATACCTTGGAAATTCTGGCCATGGCTAATTATGTTTCTCAAATCACTAGAACTCCCACTGGGTATGGCAGGAGGCAACAGATCTAGCATCATTGAATTCATATATGTTAGATCTGCGCCAACAAAGGATGTAATAGGTTATAACAATAGACTCTGATTTTGGTAATAATTGTATTTCATTAGAGTGGACTTGTATTTCTCCTTAAAGATCATGGAGTCACATGGATGTAAGTAATATTGAGTTTAAATTATTACTATAAATTTTCGATCTTTACCTTTTCGACGGTATCAAATGTTGTTTATATAATTAAATATATATTAATCATATCTAAGCTTTTGACTTTATTGAGAACTACTCATCTTTGTGTGAGAAATCTCATTTCAAAACATTATATTTATTTTGAAATGTTTTGAATTGATGTTGTTTGGGTTTTCTTCATGATTTATAATAGTTATAGAATACTTACATTATTTACTTAATATTTATAAACATTATCAAGTAATTAATATTATAAATATTATTAAAAATTTTAATTATAATTGTTGTAGATGATAAATATATTAGTATAAATTTGTTAATTAATTTCTTTATATAATATATAATTAAAATTTAAAAACTTATTTATTATTAATTATTTTATTTTTATTATATAAAATTATTTTATTTAAGATTATAATTATAGAAGATATGCATTATTTATATAATATTAAATTTTTTAGGATGATAGAAATAAAATATTAAAGAATCTTAATTATTTTTTTTACTTTTTAAAGTTCTATGGAAAGTGGAGATTTATTTGAAAAGTAGTTATGCTTTTTTGCTTTTCAATCTAATTAAGAAATGTCATGTTTACAAGTGTGTTTTCATTGGAGTTATATTTATGACATTTAACTCATTGCTTATCTATTGTTGCTTTAATATGTTTTTCTTGTTACAATCTTCATAATGTGAGATGTATCACCAGTTAAGTATCTTGATACTTACTTTGAATTGATGTTTATTAATATTTACCAATGATCAAATTCATTGGAAGGACCAAAACATTTGAAACTGGTCATGTATGAATAGTTTTTTTAATGGTGGAAATTGATTCAACACTCTCAAAATTCTGAAACTTGACAATTGTAACTTTGATTTCCAAAAAATTGAACAGATTTAGCTTTTCCAAATCTTCTTCTATTTAAACTACACTTTTTATTTATTACTACATTTTTTTATCTATTACTGACACTAAGTTAATTTTTTATTATTATTAATAGTTTTTGAAATGTAATATATCAACTCTATATTTTGTCGTAAAAGAATAAATATCTCCCACATACCATGTCCATGTTGAGGAGTAAAAAAATGACACCTTCCTAATATTAGATTATAAAAAATGACTTTCAATTTAATAAGTTTTTTTTATTATTTTTAATTACTTTATAGGCATACACAAAGAGTTGATATTAATATTTTATTTATTTATGATTTCTATTGAGTTAATATTATTTCTTTTTTCCCAAGAAAAAACTTAATTTTATTTATAGAAATAAACAAAATTACATTTTGTAAATACATAATACCATAAAAAAAAATTCAAGTCTCTCAATAAAAGACATAAGTCCGAATAAAAACACTTTAAAAGTTCAAACAAAACAACCAAAAAAAAACTGGCATTCAACTCAGAGCTTTCTAATAAAAAAAATAAAAAAAAAATATTACAAAAATAAACTTGGCCAAAACCCAAGAATATACTGTTGGAATATAATTTCCACTGCACGATAAGTGCAGCGAAGAGGCCAAGTCCGAGGGGGTCAGGCAATGCAGCCGGCTGGAGGTTTATACCCCATCGGAACGGCTATTGTAAGATACAGCCGGGCCCACTCCAGTGCACGCACATAACAAATCCGCGGGGGTCATTGAAAGTTTGTGGCTGGAGTTGTGGACGCCCCCGGAATTGCTTACGTCAATAGCAAAGGGGCCCACATACATATGCGTTCATAAAATTTGGGTTTAATTTTATTTTCCCAGCATATATGTTTTTAAACAGTTTTAATGTTTTATTTTGTTTGTTTTTAATATATGTGAATTATATATTAAAAAAGCCCGTAAGGTGAATAGATATGTGCCCAGCACATTATAAAGGTCGTGAAGCATATGTTTATATACACAGCAGAGTGTATGTTTTAAAACAGAGACAGCAGAATGTTTTATTACATAGAAATGAATGCACAGCAATGCGGGAAGATAGAACAGCAGTGCCAGAAAGTCAATTTTCCATCAATGAGAATTGAAGCGGTGCTGACAGAAATTTATTGAGACCATTAATGTTTTTCCAAGCGGTGAACTTAGTGGTTGGAGCAATTTATGATACAGATATTTTCTGTTTGGTAATATGTAGAGACAGTGAGATACTTTGTAATGCAATGTTTTTAATACACAGTAGCGTATTGTAAAACAGTGAGCAGAATTTTATGCACAGCAGAGTGCATTTTGTAAAAGACAGAGTTGTAATTTTTAATTACACAGAACAGCAGAAACAGGGTATTTCTCTGTGTGAAACAGAGAAGAGTGTTTTGGTCACTGTGTGTGAAGCAGTACCATGTTTTGTAATCTCCCAGCAGTGGAATGTTATCAATCTGTAATATCAGTTTTTTTTTTATATGGAATATAAATTTTTCTGAGTTGAACTCTGTCTGTCAGTGAATTTTTTTTTTGAATTATTCTCTGTGTTGAAGAGGGCAGTCTTATTGTTTTGGAATTCTGAAAATTACAACATGGTATCAGAGCCAATCCAGGCTATTTGAAGGTCAAATAAGCTGAAGGAACAGAGTTCGTTTTTGCAGCAACCTCTCCAGCAGAGTGAAGGTTCAGCCAAGAAGAATTCGAAGGTATTTCTCTATAAAATTTGTTGTGTAACTGTTGCAAAACAGTAAGCTATTTTAATACACAGTCAAGTGTTTTTAAATCATAGTTAGAAGTGCAGAATGGCTGGTTCTAGCACAGGTATGAGTTTGGGAAATGTCCATCTCCCACAATTCAATGGAAAGAATTATGATTACTGGTCAATAACCATGAAAGTTTTATTTACCTCACAAGAATTATGGGAATTAGTTGAGGATGGCTTTGAAGAGCCAAAAGATGAAGCAGAGTTTTTAATGTTAAATCAAGCAGGAAGAGAACAGTTGAAGAACAATAAGAAGAGAGATGCTAAGGCTCTTTTCTTCTTGTATCAAGCAGTGCATGAGAGTGTGTTTCCAAGGATAGCAGCAGCCAAGAAATCCAGTGAAGCATGGGAAACTCTCAAGACAACTTATCAGGGTATGGAGAGAGTGAAGACAGCAAAACTTCAGTTGCTGAGGAGAGACTTTGAGACTCTCTGCATGAAAGAGTCAGATAACATTGACTCATTCTTCACTCATGTGATTGGAATGGTCACACAAATCAGATCTCATGGAGAGACTCTTGAGGACAAAAGGATTGTGGAAAAACTCTTGAGAAGTTTACCCTCAAGATTCGATGTGATTGTCACCACCATAGAAGAGACAAGGGATCTCACAAAGTTTTCAGTGGATGAACTTCATGCATCACTGATTACCCATGAACAGAGATTGGGTAGGAGTGAAAACTCATCTCTAGAACATGCTTTTAAGTCCCAGATGTCTTTCGGAAGAGGAAGAGGGCAAGGCAGAAGAGGAAGAGGCAGAAGCCAGAACAGAGGTGGAAGGAACAGTCCAGCAAATGCTCAAGGAAGGGGCAGCAATCCAAATCAGCATCAAGGCCAAGGCAGCAGCCAACAGAATGGTCAGCAGAATGCACAAGGACAAAGTTATGACAAATCCAATGTCCAATGTTACAATTGTAAGAAATATGGTCATTATGCTAATGAATGTAGAAAGAAGAAGCAGAATGATATGAGAAGTGAAACTAGTGCAAATTTCACAAAAGAAAACAACAGTCAAAGTAATTTGTTTTTAGCTTGTAATATGGCTGAAGAAAAGAATGAAGACTTATGGTTTCTAGACTCCGGTTGTAGTAACCATATGACAAGAAACTTAGCAATGTTTTCTATGTTAGATGAGAGTGTGCAGTCACAAGTCACACTAGGAACTGATAGCAAAGTTTCTGTTATGGGAAAAGGAGATGTAAATGTTTTAACAAGATTAGGTGCAAGGAAAACCATAGCAGATGTTTATTATGTTCCAGGAATGAAGTGTAACCTCTTAAGTGTTGGATAGCTTGTCCATAAGGGGTATAATGTTTTCTTTGATAATGATGTTTGTACCATCATGGATAAACCACCCAGCAAACAGTGTATTGCTGAAGTAAAGATGACAAGGAACAGGATGTTCCCTCTCAGAATGAGAGCAGATCTGAAGAATGGCGAAGAGAAAGCAGCAGTTGCACAAGAGACTTTTCAAAGCGAACCAAAGGATGATAATTGGTTATGGCACTTGAGATTTGGTCATCTCAACTTTGGAGGTCTTAATTTATTGAACAGAAAAGGAATGGTAAGTGGTTTACCATTGATAGAGAAACCAGACAGCCTTTGTGAAGGTTGTATTCTTGGGAAACAACACAGAGAAAGTTTTCTTTCCGGGAAAAGCATAAGGGCAAAAGCACCCTTAGAGATTGTCCACTCAGATGTGTGTGGACCGATGCAAACTCCATCACTTGCGAACAGCCACTATGTCTTAACATTCATAGATGATTTTACAAGAAAAACTTGGGTTTACTTTTTGAAAAAGAAAAGTGAAGTGTTTGAAAAATTCCGCAATTTCAAAGCACTTGTTGAGAATCAGAGTGGGCTGCATATCAAGGTCTTAAGGACTGATAGAGGAGGAGAGTATATATCTAAAGATTTTCTACGGTTTTGTAGAGAAAATGGAATACATAAGCAGTTTACAGCTAGATATACTCCGCAGCAAAATGGAGTGGCCGAAAGGAAGAATCGAACCATAATGGACATGGCGAGGAGTATGTTAAAGGCAAAGCATTTGCCGAATGATTATTGGGCTGAAGCTGTACATTGTGCAGCGTATATTTTGAACAGGTGTCCTACAAAAGCGGTAATGAACAAAGTGCCAGAAGAGGCATGGAGTGGCGCAAAGCAAAGTGTCACACACATGAAGGTTTTCGGATGTGTGGCTTATGCACACATTCCGGATCAGCTAAGGAAGAAGTTGGACAGCAAGGGGGAGAAATGTATTTTCATTGGATACAGTGAGGAATCCAAGGCATACAAGTTATATAACCCATCCAGCAAGAAGTTTCTTGTGAGCAGGGATGTTCAGTTCATTGAAGAGGAAGCTTGGGATGGAAGCATAGAGAAAACAGTGAATGTTAAACACTGTTTATCTCATGATGAGAATGATGATGAGTTGGCTGAAATACATCCCCAAACAGCAGCACCAACACCGCAAAATACACCCTTGAGGAGAAATGAGAGTGCTTCTCCAAGCACACCACAAGGAGGAAATTCAAGTGCTTCTTCAAGTACTTGTACACCAACTGAAAGAGGTAAGAAATTCAGAAGTTTGAAAGAGATTTATGAACAAGATATAGCTAATGAAGGTATCAATTATTTGTTTGCTTTATATTGTCATGTTGATGATCCTGTTCATTTCGAAGAAGCCATCAAGGATGAGAAATGGATAGAAGCTATGGATGAGGAAATAAATGCCATAGAGAAGAACAAAACTTGGGATTTAGTTGAACTCCCAAAAGGTAAAGATGTCATTGGTGTTAAATGGGTCTACAAGACCAAGAGTAATGCTGAAGGCAAGATAGAGAGACACAAGGCAAGGCTTGTTGTGAAAGGCTATAAGCAGAAGCATGGCATAGATTATGAGGAAACTTTCGCACCGGTTGCCAGAATGGAAACCGTGAGAGCAGTGTTGTCTATAGCAGCACAAAACAGATGGAAAGTTTACCAAATGGACGTGAAGTCAGCATTCCTAAATGGAGTGTTAATGGAAGAGGTTTACATTGATCAACCTCTCGGCTATGAAAAGAAAGGCCAAGAGAACAAAGTATGCAAGTTGAAGAAAGCTCTTTATGGGCTGAAGCAAGCGCCAAGAGCGTGGTACAGTAGGATAGATTCCTATCTACTGGAAAATGGTTTTGAAAAGTGTGAGGGAGAACCCACCCTCTACATCAAGGAACAAGATGGTAAAATTTTAATTGTAGTCTTGTATGTTGATGATGTTATTTTTACAGGTAATGATGATTTCCTTATTGAACATTTCAGAACAGTCATGAAGGAAGAATTTGAAATGACTGACATGGGTTTGTTGAGATACTTCTTGGGAATAGAAGTAGAACAAGATGAAAGTGGGATTTTTATCTCACAGGCAAAGTATGTTAATGAAGTTTTGGAAAGATTTAACATGCAGGAAAGCAAAGCAGCAATCACTCCCACAGTGATGGGATTAAAACTCAGCAGGGAGGACAACAGCAAGGATTTTGATCCTAGTTTGTACAAGAGCATAGTTGGCAGCCTCATGTATTTGACTGCAACTAGGCCGGACATAATGCATGCTGTTAGTTTGATTTCCAGGTTCATGGAAAAGCCAAAAGATGCACATTGGCAAGCAACAAAAAGGATTTTGAGGTATGTTAAAGGTACAAAGAAATTTGGTATTTTTTATACTACTTCAGAAAATTCAGATTTAGTTGGATACACGGACAGTGATTGGGCTGGAAGTGTTGATGATCGGAAGAGCACTTCCGGTTATGTTTTTCATATGGGTTCAGGAGCCATTTCATGGGCTTCTAAGAAACAGCCCGTTGTAGCATTGTCTACAGCAGAAGCAGAATATGTGGCAGCTACAGCAGCAGCGTGTCAAGCAGTTTGGATGCGGAAAATGTTGAGAAGTTTATGTCAAGAACAGGTAAAAGGGACAGTGATATTTTGTGACAATAGCTCAGCTATTGCATTGTCTAAAAATTCTGTTTTTCATAAAAGAACAAAACACATTGACACCAAGTTTCATTTCATACGGGAATTGGTAAGCAATGGCGAGATTGTTTTGCAGCATTGCAGAACGGAGGATCAATTTGCAGATATCCTCACAAAGCCACTACAGCAGAAAAGCTTTGAATATTTCAGGAAATGCTTGGGTATGCAGGAAAACCCAGCAGTTGAAATTAAGGGGGAGTGTTGGAATATAATTTCCACTGCACGATAAGTGCAGCGAAGAGGCCAAGTCCGAGGGGGTCAGGCAATGCAGCCGGCTGGAGGTTTATACCCCATCGGAACGGCTATTGTAAGATACAGCCGGGCCCACTCCAGTGCACGCACATAACAAATCCGCGGGGGTCATTGAAAGTTTGTGGCTGGAGTTGTGGACGCCCCCGGAATTGCTTACGTCAATAGCAAAGGGGCCCACATACATATGCGTTCATAAAATTTGGGTTTAATTTTATTTTCCCAGCATATATGTTTTTAAACAGTTTTAATGTTTTATTTTGTTTGTTTTTAATATATGTGAATTATATATTAAAAAAGCCCGTAAGGTGAATAGATATGTGCCCAGCACATTATAAAGGTCGTGAAGCATATGTTTATATACACAGCAGAGTGTATGTTTTAAAACAGAGACAGCAGAATGTTTTATTACATAGAAATGAATGCACAGCAATGCGGGAAGATAGAACAGCAGTGCCAGAAAGTCAATTTTCCATCAATGAGAATTGAAGCGGTGCTGACAGAAATTTATTGAGACCATTAATGTTTTTCCAAGCGGTGAACTTAGTGGTTGGAGCAATTTATGATACAGATATTTTCTGTTTGGTAATATGTAGAGACAGTGAGATACTTTGTAATGCAATGTTTTTAATACACAGCAGCGTATTGTAAAACAGTGAGCAGAATTTTATGCACAGCAGAGTGCATTTTGTAAAAGACAGAGTTGTAATTTTTAATTACACAGAACAGCAGAAATAGGGTATTTCTCTGTGTGAAACAGAGAAGAGTGTTTTGGTCACTGTGTGTGAAGCAGTACCATGTTTTGTAATCTCCCAGCAGTGGAATGTTATCAATCTGTAATATCAGTTTTTTTTTTATATGGAATATAAATTTTTCTGAGTTGAACTCTGTCTGTCAGTGAATTTTTTTTTTGAATTATTCTCTGTGTTGAAGAGGGCAGTCTTATTGTTTTGGAATTCTGAAAATTACAACATATACAACAAAATGTCCACAAATCCAACCGAAAACTCAGAGGCTGGCAAAAGAAAGGCTACCAACAAAGTGAGGTGGCAGGAAAAACCTGCAACAATCGAAGCTGAGAACAACTTCACGATAATCGTCTGTAGACCCCGACCAGAGGAAACTCATAGTAGCACACTAGGCAACAACATAGGTAGCATTGTGAAACTTGCAGAGGAAATAGAGGCGATGACATAAACCCTGGCGAACAAAACTCAAAGACCGTAGTGAAACACCAACACACAAGTACCAAAAAAAAAATTGATGCATGCAAACACGCTAAAGGGAGTTGCACCAATGGATTTCAAGGGTGAAGGTTGTGACGACTCAAACATGGTAGATGGGAGCGATAACACGAACCGTAGAGATAGCTAGGGTTTTGAGATGGCTAAGGTTTTACAGCTGCTATAAGTACTCTATTCTTTTAATGTTATTTCACTAGTTATTATTATGGTTGTTGTTATTATTATTATAATATTTGTCTAAAAAAAATATAAAATATTATTTTTAATTTATTTTTTTTAAATGAATATTCAAAATTTTATTATAATTTTTTTGTTATTATATTATTTACATTCGTGAATTGGTCATCTTTTATGTAGAAATTATTCCCAAAGAGTGAGCAGGTCAATGTTGGTGGGACGAGAACTTATGTGGGGAAGATAATAGGGACTTCTCTCTACCACCTCAGCTACACCCACATGACCATATCAACTCTTTGTTAAAAGTAAAATAAATTGCATATATTATTTATACTATTTTTTTTTAAGCTAATACTTTGTATTATAAAACAATCACAATTACATTGTTGTAACTACTAGCCATCAAAGGAATTTTTTGTTCCTCATATGAACTCCCATGGATTCCAAATGCCAACACTTCCTAATAGACTCCATGGCCCCAAAACTCAAAATTACAACTAAATCTGGATAACAGTAGAGAGTACTAAAGTCCATATTCTCGAGTTGTCCCAAAAACAAACCAGACATATATAACAGAAAAAATAAAACAATTAACAAATAAAAAGAGTCATTGATACTCTGAAGATGAGATAGTAGTGGAGGCTCTAGCACCAAATTGCGGAGCTTCAACATTATCAAGCAAGTGCCCCTCCACATGGGAAACCCTTGCATCCAATTTAACGAAGGTGAACCATTGGTTCCTCAAAATTGGCAGACAAGTTAGCAACGAGAAGCATTTTCATTGGCTAGAGGTGGAGCAGGATGGCGCCATCCAGGTGGTGGTACCGTGGAGGATTCAAATATGGCGCAAGAAGTAAAGTGATGGGAGTGCAAAGAGTGGGTGGAGCCCACCTGAGAGTGATAGCCCAACGGTTTAACAAAGAGGTAGAGTAGCGAAGCACCGAGCCAAAAGAAGAATACAAGGGCTAAGCGTTAGGCCACGTGGCAACATTCCAATAACACCATAGACAGAGGTCTTAGTGATCACCGGAGGTGGTTTCCCACACCGCTGATCACATAGATCAACGACGAAGATCCACCCCAAGGTCAACACTCAAAAAACCACAAAACACACAAGAGTGGTGTCGAGGATTTTTTTTGAATCCAATGGCTTTTGTCCTTTATTTTTTTTATAAAGGAAAATGGTTGCAAAACCAAAAGTTCAAAGACCTTTTCTCTCTCCTCTAACAGGACAGGTGGCATCATGTGATTGGCCGAAACAACGAAGGATGATGATGTCAACATGCCCAATTAGTGATGGACATGTGGCAGGCGAATTTGGAATTTTTGGGCACCCTAATTGCTCATATTTGGGTGAGATGTGTCACCAATCATTGGTCAACATGTGGTAGATGTTACGTCAACATTATGTCATCCCGCTAGTAGGATCCTAGAAGGTTTTGGTGCAACACAATATAGAATTAGTGGGATGACTAGGCATCAGGATGACGAGGAGCTAACTTAGCCCAAAGGGTTTTTTTCATTGGTTCTTGGTTGCGATGGTTGACCCCACGGGACAACTCATCCCATAAGGAATAGAACGACAGGTTGTTAGTCATGCACACAGTGAAAGTGTTGGGCAGTGGGTATCAAAACACAGAGGAAAGATAGCACGATAGCGATAGCCAATAAAAAAGGTGTCGAGATAGTCCCCACGGGACACATTGACCCGACAACATGACCCCGATGGTTGAATAAAGGAGCACACAAACTAAAGCTCCGAGATAGAGGGGGCTACAACCTAAGTTCCCTCACAAGGCCCTATGTAACAGGTAAAGACCGAGAGCACATAGGTAATAAAGAGAAAAGAGCCACAAAGGCTCTTGGAGTGATTAAGCGCCAATCTTGGTCGTTTCGCATAGAAACAAGACCAATGATGTGGAGCCATTAACAAAGAGATTTGGCCCGTGAAGGCCTCATAAGGACTTAACACCCAAAGGCTAAGCCAACGGTCATTGAGACCTAGTCATATGGGTAGAAAGAAGGAAATTGAGCCAAGAAAAGGTGCTAAAATCGAAAACTAGTGAAAATATCAGTTTAGCAACGGATTTGGCAGCTAAGCTGAAGTTAACTACATATAAAAATAGAACAAGCAACTTTAAAACCTGTAAAAAGATAGAATTGCTACAATATAGAGAAAAGCTCAGTTTAACCTACATAAAAGGATAGTTAAAGGTTGAGAATTTGATGAACACAACCAACAGACTGAAATGAACTGGACAAAGGCAAACAAAATAAATACATGTAATAATCAAAAGAAAAAGAAGCCAAAAATATATCAAGCAAAAAATTCTATATAAGCAGGCTTGAGAAAGTAGGTTAAGGACAAGAACATTTATAATGAAGTGAGTTTTGTGAGCGAGTTGTGGTGAAGCAGTTGGTGTTTTTTCAGTGATCAGATATTGATGCAGGTGTTGGTGATTGAGGAATTTAATTGTTTTTGAAAGAAGAGAAGGAATTCATTGTTTTTAGTATGAAAATGGATGAAATATGAACCAATGATTGTCAAAATCAGGGGTTGGTGCTCCTTCTAGTGGGTGCTGGAAAATAGTTGGGGTTGTAGCCCCATTCAATTGTAGTTGATAATTAGGGTATTATAGATTCCTTCTGGTTGTATCCAGAGAATTGTAACAAGAAGTTGTAACTTTCCTTATGAATGAATTGAACAAGCACTTTTTAAAATTTACTTATTTTGTGTGTGTTCAATTGAGATAGTTTATTCCTAATATGCTTATGAATTACTAGAGTATTTAGTGGTGTTTCAATATTCTTGCACAAAGTAAAATAAAGTTGTTAATTGTTAAAATTCCTACAATACTGATTCACCCCCCCCCCCCTCCCCCCAGTGTTGTCTTGGTTTCCAACAATTGGTATCAGATAAGGTTATTTCAGATCATTTTAATAATTGGAAGAAATATCAAGGACAATGGAAAACCAAGAAGGAGGTTATACCAACATGGAAATTATGTTCAATGGAATAAACTATGTGTTTTGGAAAGTGAGGATGAATACCTACATTCAATCACTTGGAGCTGATGTGTGGGATGTTTTGGAAGAATAATATCAAAATCCTCCAGTAGTGGTTACGAAGGATCATAAGATGGAATTCACATGCAATTCTAATGAAATGAATGCTCTGCTTGCTGGCCTATCTGAATCGAAACTTGTCAAGGTAATGGAATGCGCATATGCCAAAGCCATTTGGGAAAATATGAAGAATTTCTATGAAGGAGACAACAAGGTAAAGAAAGCTAAACTTCAAGGTTTTAGGATGCAATTTGAGTCTCTACGCATGCATGATGATGAAGATATTTCAAAAATACTTTTTGAGAGTTGATGAGGTCGTGAACACCATAAGAGGGCTTGATAAGAAGCTAGATGAAGTCGTGGTAGTCCAAAAAGTGTTAAGATCTCTTCTTTAAAGGTTTAATCCCAATGTGCCAGCCATTAAAGAAATGACCAATATGAGCACTCTCACTCTAGATCAACTTCTTGGTACACTCACTACCTATGAGATGAGAATTTTGCAAGGGAAGTTTGCAGCCAAAGAATCAACCTTTAAAGCAGAAAATAAGTGCAAGGATGAACATGATGATTCATGTTGTGAATCATATACAGAAGAGGCAAACTTTGTGAGGAATCTCAAGTGACGATCAGACAAGTATAAATATAAGCAACCCTTTAAGTGTTTTACTTGTGGAAAATTTGGCCATTTTGCATCTAAGTGTTCTGAAAAGAAGAAGAAAGATTATAATCCTAGAGATAAAGTTAAGAAAGTTCAAAAAGACAAAAGGAAGGATAAGAAGAGAGGTTTATATGTTCAAGAAGAGATCTCCTCGTAAAGTGAACCTAACCAATCCTCATATGAGGACATCGATGATGAGAGCCCTAATAAATTTTTGTTGATGGCAATAGAAAATATTCAAGTTGAGGCTATTAATTCTAATGATAAAGAGGGATAAGTCGATCTTGAAGGAGAATTGGTAAGTGTACTTGAGGAAATAGAGAGGCTAAGAAATAAAAACAAAATATAGAAAAAAAATTGATAAAATAAAAGTTTGAGGTTGTTGAGTCCTTGCTTTCGAAAATAGAAGAAGGCAATAAGATTCATTATTCTTTGAAACAAAAGCTGGATGAAAGGAATCAAGCTTGTGAGAGAACTCGCATTGCTGAAGAAGGAGCTGGAGAAGGCTAAAACACAACTTAGTTTCAACCATAACTTTCGAAAAAGGACTAAAGATCTAAATGAAATATTAAAAGCTAAATATCATAGTGGTCTTAGATTTGGAGCTGAATACAGTGCAACAACTGTTTTAAAAGGTAAAAAGGAAATTTCCCTTGTTCCAGAAGATTCCACACAACAAAAAAGTCAATTACGCAACCAAAGAAAAATCAGCAACAAAAAAATAAGAACGTTGGCCAAGAAAATTGAACTGCTAAGAACTTAGTCCAACGCAGAAGACAACCTTCCGTACAATGATATTTTTCCACGGTATTGTTTCATATGCACAAATTATGGTCACAAAGAAGCAAATTACAGAGTCAATATTTCCTATAGGAAGCTCATATCTAGAAAGAGATTTCAACAGAGATAAGGCAGACCCAGTATAATAATTATTTTTCTCCTCTGAATTATATGGTGAAATGTTTTAAATGTAAAAAATTTTGGCATATAACAGTCAATTGTAGGCTAAAGGAAAAAAATATAGAGCCAATAATTGAGAAAATTGAGCAAAATCCCCAAGGTCTAGAAAGAAAAGGAGAAATCAGAGCAATGTGATATTGAGTTATATGCACATAATGAAGGGATCCATTGGTATGTGGATAATGGTTGTTCCAAGCACATGTCAGGAGAAAAAAGGAAGTTTATGACTTGGAAACCAGTTGAAAAAGGTAATGTGACTTTTGACAACAATGCTCGAGGAAAAATAATTGCAAAAGGAATGGTCAGACTATCAAATGGAAAAGGTAAATCCAAGGATGTTTTATATATTGATGGGTTGAATCATAAAATTCTTAGTGCATCTCAGATGTGTGATCAAGTTTATGGTGTGATATTTAAATCCAAAAAACCATCAAATGAATTCTACAGGCACATGTCAGATAGTTGGTGAAGCTTTCAGAACATATAATAATGGGTATGTGTTCAAAGAGAATCCAAGGAAGTGTTTCTTGACAAAGATCGATGAGGGTTGGTTATGGCATAAAAGACTTGGAAATCTAAACTTTGATTAGATAATCAAGATTAAAAAGAAAAATGATGTCAAGAATTTTCGAAGTCTTTCAAAACCGGAGAATAAAATTTGCAAATCTTTCCAATTGGGAAAGCAAGTTTGATTTCCATTCAAGGAAAAAGAGAACTCATCATCAAAGCCATTGCAACTGGTACACATGGATCTGCGTGGACCATCTAGAACATAGTCACCCATAGGTAAATTATATTTTATTCTAATAAGTGATTAGTTCATTAGAAAAATGTGGGTTTCCTTCTTTAGAGAGAAATTTGAAGCATTTGAGGAGTTCAAAGAGTTCAAAGCTATGAATGAGAATGAAACATTGCAAAATCAAAAGCATAAGGTCAAACAATGGAGGTGAGTTCACTTCAAACTATTTTGACGAATTCCGTAAAAAGAATGGAATCAAAAGATACTTTACAATAGCAAAGGCTCCACAACAAAATGGTGTAGCAGAAAGACAAAACAGATCGGTGCAGTAATTAGCTAGAGCTATGATGAACGAAAGGAATGTTCAACAAAGGTTTTGGGAATAAGCTATTCACACAACAATGGTTATTCTAAAAAAATCTCATTTTATCCCTAACAGTGACAAAAATCCCTATGAGCTATGGTATGGCAGACATGCAACAGTAAAACACTTCAGAATTTTTGGTAGCAAATGCTACATCATGAGAAATGATGAGAAACTTGGAAAATTCTATGCAAGAGAAGATGAATGTATTTTTTTGGGATTCTAAGACAACAAAAAAGGATACATATTCTATAATGAAAACACCAAGAGGATCATTGATTGTATTAAAGTCAAAGTGGATGAGCACGTTGATCAAGAAGAGAAACAATCTACAAAAACTAGTGCTGGAGAGCTAGTGAGCATTAGTGAGGAACATGATGAGTCCCTTGCAGAAGAACAAAATGAATATCCCTCCAATCCTCAAGCCAAATATACCTCAAGGTATGTACAAAAACACAACCAAGCTGATCAGATTGTTGGTTAATTAAATACTAGTGTGTAGACAAGAAGGAAACTACTAAATCCCCCTACACAAGCACATGTTTCCCTACTATCCATGGAGGAACCAAAGGATGTTGTTCAAGCTAGTCAAGATCAAAATTGGTTAAAGGAAATGAATGAAGAATTAGACCAAATAGAGAAAAACCAGAGTTGGAATTTTTTCCAAGACATACTAATAAGACGACCATTGGCACAAAGTGGGTTTTCAGGAATAAATTGAATGACCATGGAGAAATGGTAAGAAACAAGGCTAGATTGGTGCAAAAAGGCTATGCTCAAATAGAAGGTTTGGATTTGATGAAATTTTTGCTCTTGTTTCTAGATTAGAAGCAATATTTTTTTTTTGTAATTTTCTTGTTTTAATAAATTCAAAATCTATCAATTGGATGTCAAATATGCATTTCTTAATGGAGAACTACAAGAGGAAGTTTACATAGAGCAACCAGAAGGTTTTCAGCTGATAGAGAAACCATATTATGTTTGCAGACTCAAGAATGCCTTGTATGGTCTCAAGCAAGCCCCTGGAGCTTGGTATTCAAAGCTAGAAAGTTACTTTCTCAAGCGTGGATTTAAAAGAGGTGCAACTGATATAAACCTATAATTCAAATCAAAATACAAAAAACTCATTATGGTGGTAGTATATGTTGATGATATCATCTTTGACAATGATTCAAATTTGTTGACTAATGAATTTACATTGATATGAAGGCCGAGTTCGAAATGTACATGCTTGGAGAGCTTTCCTACTTTCTCGGATTGCAGATTGCATAGTCCCCCAAAGGAATATTCATCTCTCAAGGCAAGTATCTTAAAGAAGTGTTAAAGATTTTTTGCATGTAAGAATGCTCTTTAGTGATCACTCCAATGGTGGCAGGTTGCAAGCTCAACAAGATGGATGAATCTCAAGTAGTGTACCAGAATTTATATAGATCCATCATTGGAAGCCTCTTATATTTTACAAATTCAATACCAGACATCATGTAGGTTATTGTTATAGTTGGAAGATTTCAAGTAGCTCCCATATGAATTCATCTATTAGCAGCTAAGATAATTCTCAGAGATATTAGAGAAACGATGGACTATGGACTATGGTACACTAGAGGTAAAGATTTTTCATTTAGTTTTTATAATTATGCTAATTGGGTAGGTGATGTGGATGATATAAAAAACACAAGTGGTGGTGCTTTCTTTCTTGGAGACGGTATGGTTTCATAGTTGATCAAGAAGCAAGCTTCTTTCGTTATCTAAAACTTAAGCATAATATATTGCAACAACTTCTTACTGCACTCAACTATTATGGATGAATCAAAATTTTCAAGATGTATAAGTGTTCTATGATCAAACCATTCCTATTATTTGTGTTGTCAAACAACATGTCAAAGAATCCATCTTTTCACTCCAAAACAAAGCATATCCCTATCAAGTATCATTTCTTGAGAGAGAAATTTGCAACTCGTGTTGTGAAGTTGGAATATGTTAATACCAAAGAGAAATTTGTTGATATCTTCACTAATCTACTTGATAGATAACGACTTGAGAATTTGAGGCAAATATTGGGATTTTTCCCTCTTGCATCCACACGATCAACATGATCAACATGATCAACATGACAGTGAAATATCATTGAAAGATGGAGTATGGTGACATGGGGGGAAAAGAGGAAGATATACATGGTGATCAAATGACATAAAGGGGGAGAGATAATAATTATCAAGCAAAGAGTAAAACAATAGGTGTTATTAACTCAACCACAACAAGGGGAGTAGCATAAAAAACATCACAACAATAGAAACATAAGCAAACAAGAGAAGTGCATATCAAGGGGAGTAGTTATTTTTTATAAGGATTTTTTTCTTGATCTTGGTGTCGCCATCAATGAAAAAGGGTGGTATTGTTGAAATATGTTATCATTAATGGAAACGAGATGATGACAAAAAAGTGTCTAGTGATGTAAAGATGTGGCACAGGAAAAGCAAAGGAAAATGAAATGACAAAGAGTGCAAGGTAAATGAAATTAGAACGTGCAATGTGAAGAGGATTTGGATCCAAATTTGGAGTAGAAGATCCCCTCAAATGTAGGTGAAACACACTGAGATGGGAAGAGATCAGAAAAATATCTCCAGTGGTATGTGGAAGTTTGAAAATGACCTCATGGATCGTGAGATAGATCCAATTAAAGTTAGTGACCCCAAGTAAAAAATTGCAGAGTTAGGAGGAGTTTGGAGAAGCCTTGGTGCTTAGCTAAGTTTGGCACATTCCAGGTGTAGCGGTAAGGTTGGCAGAGCCTCTACATGAAGCTCCAGGAAGATGTGGCAGACACGCTAGCAACGAGAAACATTTTCATTGGCTAGAGGTGGAGCGAGATGATGCCATATTGGGAGTGGTACCCTGAAGGTTTCAAATATGGCGCAAGAAGTAAAGCATCGAGAGTGCATATAATGGGTGGATCCCACCTGATAGTGATAGGCCAATGGTTGAACAAAGAGGTAGAGCAATGAAGCACCGAACCGATAGAATAATAAAAGGGCTAAGTGTTGATCCACATGGCAACATTGCGATAGCACCATAGAAGAAGGTATTGGTGATCACAGGAGGTGGTTTCCCACACCACCATTAGCATAGATCAACGAATGAGATCCATCCCAAGGTCGCCACTCTAAAAACCACAAACCGCATAGTAGTGGTGTAGAGGGCAATTTTTGAATCTGATGTTTTTTGTCTTTTTTTTTTTAATAAAGGAAAATGGCAGAAAAACCAAAAATCCGAAGACCTTTTATCTCTCCTCCAATAGGGCAGGTGGCAGCATGTGATTGGCCCAAACAGTGGAGGATGATGACATCATCATGATCAATTAGTGATGCACATGCGAAAGGAATATTTGGATTTTTTGGGCACCCTAATGGCTCATATGTGTGTGACACATTTCATTAATCATTAGTTGACATGTGGTAGATGTGACATCATCATGACATCATCCCGCTAGCAGGATATCAGAAGGTTTTGGAGTAACACAATAGAGAATTAGTGATGGCTAGGGTTCGTGATGACGAGGAGATGACTCAACCCATAGAGATTTTTCATTGGCTCTTGGTTGCGATGGTTGACCCCATGGGACAACTCATCCTGTAAGGAAGAGCTCTGTGTGTTGTTAGTGGTGCACAAAGTGAAAGCGTGAGGCAGCGGGTAGTGGGACACAAAGGACAAACAACATGGCAATGACAACCAATTAAAAATGTTCTGAGGCAATCCCCATGGGGCACATCAACCCAATATCATTACAAACATACACAATAACCAACATAGCAAGGATCATGAAATACTGAATAGAAATTTCATTTCATTAACATTGAAATAAATACATTTATCTTATTCACCTAAACTTGATTGGAACCAAATAATGGAGAGCCACTCTCCACCTAACCATAGCCACAACTACATTGCATATTTATTGTGGCTAGCCACCCTCAAGCTAGATTTGATGCCTTAAGAGGAAGCTTCTCTCAGGGTTCTATAGATTTCAAATCAAGGTGGATGACATGAAGGCGACTCTCCTTCACATACTTGAACCAATATTCTACCTCTCAACCACAAATAGGGCTCGTTAACACTCATAGTATGGCCACCATGGGCCTACATAACACAAAAGGAAATCCTTCACTAATCTGGTATTTTCTCAATGCTTCATATTTTCTCAGTGCATTACATGCTTGAATAAAACAAACCATTCAGAATTTCCTCCTAGCCCTCTATCTTAGGTTGAAGGATTCCTCATTGATTTCCTTGACCAATTTAACTAAAATCACAACACCATACAAGTATTCTCTAAATCAATGTGTTATTTTTCACCCTATTTCCAGAGTGACAATTAGATCCTCATGTGTGGCTCAATTTCTGCTTATGGATTCCATTGGTTCCCTAACGCACATATCTATCCTCCTTAAACCACTCTCACATTCCTTGTATGCTCTCTCTCTCTCTCTCTCTCTCTCTCTCTCTCTCTCTCTCTCTCTCTCTCTCTCTCTCTCTCTCTCTCTCTCTCTCTCTCTCTCTCTCTCATACACCCACATGCACATTGCCCAACATGAGAATTCGTAGTCCCTCCTAAAGCTGAATAATCAACTAGAAGTCTCTAGAATGGGTATATCCCATACTCCTAGAGAAATTTGGTACCACACCCCCCATTCTTCTCATAATTTTTCGTAGTTGGGTGGTTCAAATTCAAAACTAGACGTTTGGAAAATTAATTTGGGTAAGATCGTAAACTTCTCAAATCCCCCATAAAGCTTTCTTCTTAGGCATTGGGATCCATGTTAGTTTCTTTCTTATTTAGCTTTAAAAATATATTAAATATTATAGTTGGAAGATTTCAAGTAGCTCCCAGACGAATTCATCTATTAGCAACTAAGATAATTCTTAGAGATATCAAAGAAACGATGGAATATGGACTATGGTACCCTAGAGGTAAAGATTTTTCATTTATTTTTTATAATTATGCTAATTGGGTAGGTGATGTGGATGATATAAAAATCACAAGTGTTGGTGCTTTCTTTCTTGGAGACAATCTGGTTTCATGGTTGATCAAGAAGCAAGCTTCTTTCGTTATCTACAACTCAAGCATAATATATTGCAACAACTTCTTACTGCACTCAACTACTGTGGATGAATCAAAATTTTCAAGATGTATAAGTGTTCTATGATCAACCCATTCCCATTATTTGTGTTGTCAATCAACATGTCAAAGAATCCATCTTTTCACTCCAAAACAAAGCATATCCCTATCAAGTATCATTTCTTGAGAGAGAAAGTTGCAACTCGTATTGTGAAGTTGGAATATGTTAATACCAAAGAGAAAGTTGTTGATATCTTCACTAATCTACTTGATAGATAATGACTTGAGTATTTGAGGCAAATATTGGGATTTTTTCCTCTTGTATCCATCCACTAGCTCTTCCTTAAGAGGAATAAAGGAAATTGGTGCATTTTCAACTTCTAGAGGTGAAGCTTCTAGGTCCACATGATCAACATGACAGTGAAATATCATTGAAAGATGGAGTATGGTGACATGGGGGGAAAAGGGGAAGAGGTACGTGGCGATCAAATGACATAAAGGGGGAGAGATAATAATTATCAAGCAAATAATAAAACAATAGGTGTTATTAACTCAACCACAACAAGGGGAGTAGCATCAAAAACATCACAACCATTATAAGGATTTTTTTCTTGATCTTGGTGTTTCAATCAATGAAAAAGGGTGGTATTGTTGAAATATGTTTTCATTAATGGAAATGGGATGATGACAACAAGGTTTCTAGTGATGTAAATATGTGGCACAGGAAAAGCAAAGGAAAATGAAATGAAAGAGTGCAAGGTAAATGAAATTAGAACATGCAATGTGCAGAGGATTTGGATCCAACTCTAAAGTATAAGATCCCCTCAAATGTAGGTGAAACACACTAAGATGGAAAGAGATCAGAAAAATATTTCCAGTGGTACGTGGAATTTTGAAAATGACCTCATGGATCGTGAGACAGATCAAGTCAAAGTTGGTGACCCCAATTAAAAAATTGCAGAGTTAGGAGGATTTTGGAGAATCCTTGGTGCTTAACTAAGTTTGGCACATTCCAGGTGTAGCGGTAAGGTTGGCAAAGCCTCTACGTGAAGCTTTAGGAAGACATGGCAGACACGATAGCAGCGGGAAACATTTTCATTGGCTAGAGGTGGAGCAAGATGATGCCATCTTAGGAGTATTACCCCGAAGGTTTCAAATATGGTGCAAGAAGTAAAGCATCGAGAGTGCATATAATGGGTGGATCCCACCTAATAGTGATAGGCCAATGGTTGAACAAAGAGGTAGAGCAACGAAGCATCGAATCGATAGAAGAATACAAGGGCTATGTGTTGATCCACATGGAAACATTGCGATAGCACCATAGAAAAAGGTATTGGTGATCATGAGAAGTGGTTTCCCACACCACCATTTGCGTAGATCAACGAATTAGATCCATCCTAGGGTCGCCACTCTAAAAACCACAAACCGCATAATAGTGGTGTAGAGGACAATTTTTGAATCTGATCGTTTTTGTATTTTATTTTTTTTTATAAAGGAAAATGGCAGAAAAACCAAAAATCCGAAGACCTTTTATCTCTCCTCCAGTAGAGCAGGTGGCAGCTTCTGATTGGCCCAAACGGTGGAGGATGATGACATCATCATGTCCAATTAGTGATGCACATGGGAAAGGAATATTTTGATTTTTTGGGCACCCTAATGGATCATATGTGTGTGACACATGTCATTAATCATTAGTTGACACGTGGTAGATGTGACATCATCATGACATCATCCCGCTAGCAGGATCTCAGAGGGTTTTGGTGTAACACAATAGAGAATTAGTGGGATGGCTGGGGTTCGTGATGACGAGGAGATGACTCAACCCATAGAGATTTTTCATTGGCTCTTGGTTGCAATGGTTGACCCCATGGGACAACTCATCCTGTAAGGAAGAGCTCTGTGGGTTGTTAGTGGTGCACATAGTGAAAGAGTGAGGCAGTGGGTACTGGGACATGGAGGATAGACAACACGACAACGAAAACCAATTAAAAAGGTTCTGAGGCAATCCCCATGGGGTGTAGGTTTTAACCCTGTACAAAAATTATCTACTAACGAATCTTAAAACAGAAAATAAACAATAGCGAGAGCATAAAACATAAAACAGATAAACACAGAGATTTTCCCCTAAATCCCAAATCAGGATGACCAACTTGATTTTTCATTAAAAACCTTTTAGTGTTACAACACATATATATACATGCCGAAGCATACATAAACCCCAATCCATTAACCCTGGATTAGAACATAACCGTAGTTCCCTTGACCGGATCTACAAAATACCAGGGGCCAAAAACCATCGTACCCCAAAACCATGTGCAAACCCATGCACAAAACCATGGGTAGATCCGCCCACTGGAAAGTAAGGACCAAAAAAAATTTCCAGGGCGCTTCCTCGAACCCCGATAGGGGGGGCTACCGCCCCCCTTGTGACCCCCCCGCGCGTGACTAGTCGTGGAAAGAATATAACACAAACCCAACATTCTCCCACTTGTTGTTTTCTTTCCGCAGGGGGCCACAAGAGAGTTGAGTCATTAGCTCAGCTTTGCAACACCCATTGTTTCTCTACACCAAGAGAACTTTTGAGTGCTCACAGACTTTGTCAATGCATCTACAACATTGTTCAAAGTGTCCACCTTTACCAACAACACCCTTTTAGCTTCAACCATATATCTCACAAAGTGATATTGAACATCAATGTGTTTTGTCTTTGAATGATAAGCAGGGTTCTTAGCCAAGAAAATTGCACTTTGGCTATCACAATCTATCCTTATAGCTTGCTGCACCACCCCCATACTTGAACACAATCTCTGAAACCAAACTACTTCCTTGCTTGCATGGGTGGCTACTATGTATTCAGCCTCTGTAGTTGAAAGAGCCACTACAGACTGTCTTTTACTCATCCAACTGACTGCACCTCCAAATAGGCTAAACACATACCCACTTGTAGATCTTCTTTGGTCCAGATCTCCAACCCAGTTTGCATCAACAAAACCACGAATGTCCAACATTCTTTTGATCTTGTTCTTCCCCTGGTAGCCTGAAGCCATAATCACTAGTGACACATAAATATTTGATACTTACTATTGTCAGTTTTCTACAGGTTTGACATAAACATCAATGCTCCCCCTTTGAATGTGCGATATGCGGTCTGAGTAGGACATTTGCATACATCGAGCACCACTTCTTGCATATGGAACACAGGACATATACTCCTCTTCTTCTTGTGTCTTTGGACACTGTTCAGCAGACAGCTTTACACCTACAGGAATAGGAACATTCACCGGTTTACTATCCTGCATATTGAACCTCTGCAATATAGTCTCGACATACTTCCTCTGGTTTAACCAGAGCTTCCTCTTTTCCCGATCTCTCTTAATTTCCATGCCCAAAATATAGTTTGCAGCACCAAGATCCTTCATGTCGAATTTGGAGACCAGTTGGGTCTTCAAATCTTGGATAATTTCTTTGTCATTTCCAATCAACAACATATCATCCACATACAAGACCAAATAAATAACACGGTCACCAATTAATTTAAAATAAACAAGTGATCCTCCTTGCTTCTGGTGAAGCCAAGTCCCCGTATATAGGTATCAAATTTCTGATACCACATCCTTGGTGACTGTTTTAACCCATACAGAGACTTCTTCAACCTGCATACTAGTTCTTTCTTACCCTTGACCATAAAGCCTTCAGGTTGCTTCATGTAGATCTCCTCTTCTAGATCCCCGTGAAGAAATGTTGTCTTCACATCCATCTGTTCTATCTCAAAATCAAATGCAGCAGCAACAGATAAAAGTAATCTAATAGAAGTAACCTTGGCAACAGGAGAAAAAATATCACCAAAATCAATTCCCGGCACCTGGGAATAACCTTTTTCTACCAACCAAGCTTTGTATTTCTCCACCTTGCCTTCTACATTCATCTTCTTTTTAAACACCCATTTGCTCCTGATGGGCTTCCTTCCAGCCGGAAACTCCACCAGATCCCATGCCTCATTTTTGTGCAAGGATGCCATTTCATCAACCATGGCCTCCTTCAAGAGTTTTCCATCCTCTGAATCTACTGCCTCCCTGACAGTTCTGGGTTCATCATCAGTTATAGTTAAGGCAAAACCTGAACAGAAAGTAGATGGACTATACCTTTCTGGTTGCCTTCTTTCCCGAACTGATCTTCTCAAAGCTGGAGTTTGTGGCTCTTCATCTTTTGAGTCTTCTTCTGTTGTAGAGTCTAATTCATCCTCCTTTAGCTCAAACTCTATCTTCTCAGGTTCCTTTGGTAGGACTTCATGTTTAACAACATCTTTCACTTCTCTAAACACCACATCTCAACTGTACACAACCTTCCTTGTTTATGGGTTCCAAAGCTTGTAACCCTTTAAACCATCCTTATACCCAATAAAGATGCACCTTTCAAATTTATTATCCAACTTGGTCCTTTTCTCCTTTGGAACATGTACATATGCATCACATCCAAATACCGTCAGATGTGAAAGAGAGGGTTTCTTACTAGACAATACCTCATGTGGGGTCTTATCCTCCAACGTTGATGAAGGTGATTTGTTAACCAAGTAACATGCAGTCTCCACTGCCTCTGCCCAGAATTCTTGTCCTAACCCGATACCACTGAGCATGCTTATTGCCTTTTCCATCAGCATTCTGTTCATTCTTTCTACAACTCCGTTTTGTTGAGGTGTGTATGGAGTAGTATTTTTTCGTGCTATACCACACTTCTTACAGAACTCTTCAAATTCCTTCTTACAGAACTCCCCAGCATTATCTGTCCTCAGCACCTTTATCTTCTTCTCTGTCTGGTTTTCTACCAGAGGCTTAAATTCTTTAAATCTGTCAAAGACTTCAAATTTCTTCCTCAAGAAATATATCCATGTATTCCTTGAGAAGTCATCTATGAATGAAACATAGTACACATACTTACCCAGTGACGGAACCGACACAGGTCCAAACACATCACTGTGCACAAGCTCTAATATCTTGTTTGCCCTCTTAGCACCAGAAGGAAAACTCACCCGATTCTGCTTCCCATATACACAATGTTCACAAAAATCGAAATCCAGAGAGCTATTAGACATACCTTCTTGCAGAATTCCCCAGCATTATCTCTCCTCAGCAGCTTTATCTTCTTCTCTGTCTGGTTTTCCACCAGAGCCTTAAATTCTTTAAATCTGTCAAAGACTTCAGATTTCTTCCTCAAGAAATATATCCATGTATTCCTTGAGAATTCTTCTATGAATGAAACATAGTACACAGACTTACCCAGTGATGGAATCGACACAGGTCCAAACACATCACTGTGCACAAGCTCTAATATCTTGTTCGCCCTCTTAGCACCAGAAGGAAAACTCACCCGATTCTGCTTCCCATATACACAATATTCACAGAAATCGAAATCCGGAGAGCTATTAGAAATACCGCTAGGCTTTCCACTCCACTTTCGGGAACCACAGAATTATTGCACCTAGCAATAACACTGATGCCCTGAAGTTTGTACATAGTTCCAATCCGAACTCCCTGTATTAATACTAGTGCTTCCAGAACCATCTTACAGGTATCTTTCTCGAACACTTTTTTTACACCTGCATCATCCATCTTGCTTACAGAAATCAGATTTCTGGCCAATGCAGGAATGTGCAGAACACTAGGAAGTGTTCTAATCCTTCCACCTTGTAGCTTCAACTTTACCTTTCCACGTCCGACGATTCTAGCCTTCCTATCATCCCCTAGGAAGACATCGCCACCATCATATTTCTCATACTCGTAGAACCACTCCCTATGGGGAGTGAAGTGAAAGGATGCACCTGAGTCAATCAACCATGACTCATGATCTACATGTGTATTTGAAGAAGAAGCAAAATACACATCCCCACCTTCATCTGAGGTGGTTTTTGCCTCTGCAGAAGAAGCTTCATCAGATCCCTTTCCTTTCTCAGGAGCTTTAGATCTGCATTCCTTTTTGTAGTGTCCTTCCTTTCCGCATTTCCAGCACACCTTTACAAACTTTCCGGGAGATTTAGATCTCCCTCGAAACTTATTCTTGTTTATGTTAGGACACCTTCCTCGTCGGATAGTGTCTCCATTAAACCCTTCATGTTCTCGAGTCTCATTTCCTCGACGAACGGTGAGACAATGTCATCAAAATTCAAGGTAGTTGTGTTACTACCTATTGGCAATAACAGTGTCCCACGAGTCTGGTAGAGAACACAACAAACTGATGCACTTATCTTCATCTGAGATTTTAATATCAATAGATGACAACTGACTTACCACATTATTGAAGGTATTTATATGCTTTGTCACCGAGTCTCCATCCTTCATCCTCAGGTTATACAATTTTTTCCGCAGGAACAATTTATTCACCAGAGACTTAGATTGGTACAAAGTTCCAAGTTTTTCCCACAAGGTCTTCGTCGTAGCTTCCCCAGATACATTCAACAATACTGAATCTGAGACACACAACCGTATTGTGCTCTTTGCCTTCTGATCCAACTTCTTCCAGTCTTCATCTGACATTGCCTTTGGTTTAGTACCCGGATCTACCATGATCCACTGATCCTTATCCACTAGCAGATCCTCCATATTGAGCTTCCACAACTCAAAACTCTGACCATTAAATTTCTCGATCTCTATCTTCCCGCCGCTCGCCATCTTCTTTCACCACAAGAATCGATCCCACAGATCTCCCACTGAACAGGGTCTACCTCAGGCCTGAGCAAAAAACCCCTTAGCAGCGAAGGCGTCCCCTTGAAGCCAAAACTACTCTGATACCAAATGGAGGTTTTAAACCTGTACAGAAATTATCTACTAACAAATCTTAAAACAGAAAATAAACAATAGCGAGAGCATAAAACATAAAATAGATAAACACAGATATTTTCCCCTGGATCCCAAATCGGGACAACTAGCTTTATTTTTCATTATAAACCTTTTAGTGTTACAACACATATATATACATGCTGAAGCATACATAAACCCCAATCCATTAACCCTGGATTAGAACATAACCATAGTTCCCTTGATCGGATCTACAAAATACCAGGGGCCGAAAACCATCGTACCCCAAAACCATGTGCAAACCCATGCACAAAACCATGGGCAGATCCGCCCACCGGAAAATAAGGACCAAAACATTTTTCTGGGGCGTTGGCCCGGACCCTGATAGGGGGGCTACTGCCCCCCTTGTGACCCCCCCGCCTGCTTAGTCGTGGAAAGAATATAACACAAACCCAACATGGGGCACGTTAACCCAATAGCATGACCCTAGTGGGTGAATAAAAGAGCACACAAATGAAAGCTCTGGGATAGAGGGGGCTACAGGCTAAGCACACAGATAGGGTCCTATGCAACAAGTAAATACTAGGGGAACGAAGGTTATAAAGAGAAAATATGGCTAAGTGACAACTCTTGGTCGTTTTGCGTAGAAATAATACCAATGAAATTGGGCCATTAAAAAAGAGATTTGGCCCATGAAGGGCTCAAAAGGAATTATCGCCCAAAGGCTAAGCTAGTGGTTGTGGAGACCTCGTCTTATGGGAAAAAACAGGAAAAGGAGTTGAGAAAAGGCAATAAGGGCCAAAAGTGGCGGAACTATCAGTTTGGCAGCAAATTTGGCAGTTAAGCCAAAGTTAACTACATATAAAAATAGAACAAGAACTGCTAAAACCCATAGAAAGACATAATTGCTACAATATGCAGATAAGCTCAGTTTAGCCTGCATAAAAGGATAACTGAAAGTTGAGAACTTGATGAACAGAGTCAGTAGACTAAAATGAATAGGAAAAATGAAAAAAATGAATGCATGAAACAATCAAAAGAAAAAGAAGCCAAAAATTATATATAAGCGTTCTTGAGAAAGCAGGTTAAGGATGAAAATATTTACAAAGAAGTGAGTTCTATGAGCGAGTTGTGGTGAAGCAATTGGTGTTTTTACAATGATCAGAGATTGATGAAGGTGTTGGATATTGAATAATTTAATTGTTTTTGAAATCAGGTAATACATTCATTGTTTCTAGTATGAAAATGGATGAATGATGAACCAATGAGTCTCAAAATAAGGGCTTGGTGCTCCTTCTAGTGGGTGTTGGAAAATAGTTGGGGTTGTAGCTCCATTCAGTTGTAGCTGATAAATCAGGGGGTTGTAACGTCTTTATGGTTGTAGCGAGATAATTGTAACAACAAGTTGTAGCTTTCCTTATGAATGAGTTGAAAAAGCATTTCTGAAAATTTACTTATTTTGTGTGTGTTGCATTGATATATTTGGTTCCTATTATGCTTATGAATTACTGAAGTATTTGATGGTGTTTCAATATTCTTGCATAAAGTAAAAAAAAATTGTTAATTGTTAAAATTCCCACAATAATAATTCACTCCTCTCTAAGTATTGTCTCGGTTTCCAACATATCCCTAAGACTTAAACACCATCCCACAACATCATCACCAACATCATTCCTCTATAATTCCCCCCAAACACAGAGACCCCTGCTACATAAATCTCACGCCACAAAATCATTAACCATAAACAAAATCACAAGGTGTCCAACAACCACTGCTTGCAAATAACCCTTGAAGGTGGAAGGAAACAAGAACAGGAAAACACATATGCCCCGACCCCCAATTTTTCAGAAAGGAGCTCTATATACTCAAAGAAAACCATAGAAATTATAATTACTAGGGAATTAATACCATACATCAACCGACATCCTACAAACCCACTCGAAACCAGACTCTCAGACTACTCATAGGCCCCCCTCCTACTGACAAAACTCTAAAATCAATAGACCTGAACCCAAAGTAGAAATTCACGCAACAAAAAATTAAGGGGGGAAGATGACCTGCACAACTTTTCCAAGAATTGAAGATTGGGCGCTCCTCAAACCGTCGAATGTTAGGAGCATATTCCACAAGCAAGCCTTCACAAGGCCAACTTTTCCACCCTCCGTCTACCTAAAGAATAAGAAACCAAAAAACTAGAACCTCATTGTCACACCATCCCACTCGAACCTAAGTGCGTTGAAACACCCTACACAGAACTGATTAACCTCCAACAGTAGGGAGTTCAAGGTATCAACCTTACCTCTACCCTTCCCTTCACCACCTAATGCTTGAGGCTCCATCGTAAGGACACATTTAAAACCAATGGAATCCATCTAGTGGCTTGCATTCTCATGCATGTTTGGGTGAGCCACACCCCCTCAACATAAATGACCTTCACGTATGAGGGTGGTAGGCTCAACCCCAAGGCACCTTCATTAAGACTATTAACACCCCATCGGAGAATTTATACTAAATTATAAAAATAATTTTAAATATAATAATTATTTTTAGAATTTAAACTAGTATATATATATATATCTATATATATATATATATATATATATATATATATATATATGCCATGATTTTTTCTTATTATTATATATATATATATATATATATATATATATATATTTATTTAAATATTATATTTTTTTATTTAAATTGTTTTAGTATTTAAAAATATATTTTCCATTTTCAGTTTTAATAAAGATAATGATTTGATTAAATTAAATTTTATTTGTAAATAATTTCAATTTTTAAATATAACAATTTTTTCTATTTTTCTATTCAATAAAAATAATAACTATATTGAAATAGAATCTCCTTTGAAAACCATTGTAGTATTAAAAAATAATACATGTATAGTACATATAGCTTACCAAATTACAATCACACTTTTAAATGTATAACAAATATTATTTAACAAGAGAAATATTTGTAAAGCAATTAGTCTTTATAGTTTCCGTATTTCAAATTAGTTTAGGAAATTCAATGTTTTAAATTTAAGGGTTATAAGGTTAGTTATTTTGTATTATTTGTATTAGTTTAACTATTGTTTATTAGATTGTGATCTACCTATTTTTTCTGAGCTTGTTTTTTTTATAATTATTTTCATATTGCATGATCATTTTACCCCACTTCCTATATATAATCAAACTGCTTTCATTTGTGGTTCAATATTTATGTTAAATAACAAATTTCTACAATGTTTTTTGTTAAATATAATTTGATGTTAAATTATGTGTGGGCTTACTGGTCAATGGTTTATTTGATCCATCCATGATCAATATTTAATCATTGTATAATATATTAAAGTTTTATTTCATTTTGTTTTCAAACTGTCAAATCCAACCACAAATAATTAGTCCAATCAAACTTTGCAACCAATCATAAAATAATTTAGTAATAATTCATTCTATTTTTAATTTTTCTAAAGAAATGTCACATCTAACCACAAGTAATTAGTACTTCAATTTTTCTGAATTAATTTAGGACATTAGTTCAAAATTACTCATTAGAAACCAAGCTTTACATTTACATCAAGTGTTGATTCCACACGTTTAAATTACTCATTAGAAAACTAAACTAAATGTAATACTTGTCTTTTGCATACAAACACAACACTTGAATGTGTGTAAGAAAAATGTGCATAACGGAATGTGTGCAGAGGAAAGTATGTAAGAATAGAGACTTAAGTGGACGAGTTACAAATTTTGTTGTAGAGTGTATGCACCTAAAAACATGGAAAAAGAAACGTAGCACATGCATGAAAATTATGTAACAAAAACATGAAGTCAAAAGTAGTAAATTCAATCTAAGTTCACATTAATCATTTAATCTGAAGAATGATGCATTCACACATTTTTTTTTGTCTTAATGCTTCAATTAGAACAAAAGTAACTAGTTAGTAGCAATAAGAAACAAAGTTATGTTACAATTTGTCCACAATGGACTAGTTACAAATTTTGTTGTAGAGTATATGCACCTAAAAGCATGGAAAAAGAAACATAGCATATACATGAAAATCATGCAACACAAACATGAAGCCAAAATTAGTAAATTTGATCTAAGTTCACATTAATCATTTAATCCAAAGAAAGAAGACAAATGTAAATGAAAATATTAAGTGAAATACAACATTCACACATGTTTTTGTTTTAATGCTTCAATTAGAAAAATAAATAAATTATTCAATAACAACTAATTTGAATGATACTTTGTCACAATCGTTCAAAAATAAATAGTTTCTTGCAAAATTCAGAATTGTTTGTCCAAACTCATATTTCTCTTTAAATAATGTTACAAAGTAGGGAATTATAGACTTAAGAAATAAAATAAATCTAAAGAAAAATATTATTCACTCAAACAAAGTTTTCACATACGTGCTCTTTCTTTAATGCTTGAACTACAACAACAAGGTTTAGTTTGTAGCATCTAATTTTAGTCACACTATGACAATAATTGAAAAATAAGTTAAGAAAATGTGAAGTTTTCAACAATGCAAAGTCTACTTTCTTGCAATAATCAGAATACAGACTTAAGAAGCTAAAAATGTAGAAATGGGAAAATATAAGTTTGTTTTGATTTCACAAAAAATAAACCTTCACTCTATTGGAGCTATTTTTAGGGAAGTCTGATTGGAAGTTTGACATTGTGAATAGATATGTAGGAGTTCTATAAGCTATGTAGGCGGATCAAATTGCAGATTGACGTGGAAATCGAATACACATGCCTCAATAAATGGCATCTCTTTTGTTATTCTTTTAGTGACTAGTTTGATTATCAGAAAGCAACTATGCGGTTTGACCAAATATATCCAAATACAATCCAAGTTAATGTTCTGAATTTGTGAAATATTACTTTGATGCTCCTGGATGTTGTCTTTGGGCTTCTCTTTCAATGCATCTACTTATAATGGCTTGTCCTTTGAAATCTATGCTTCTAATTCTATATCTTTGATTATCTGCATTACGCATTGTATCACAGGGGAACAACTTTGTTCTATAATTTTAATGAGTTCCTTGGACCTATGCAAGTGAGTCTTCCATGCTTTGAAGATTGTTTTCTTTTGTATTACAGAAATTCGTGGTAGGCCGAAGGTGGTTCTCTTTGTAGAAATTAGCTGAATAAATCACTTATTCAATGGAGATTAACCTGATCACACATCAATTTTGAATTGCATGCATAACACATAATCTCTTCTACAATTAATTGTCACATGCGGAAAGAATAGAAGCGATAGCACATCAAATCATCACACACATTAACACAGTATGTATGGGGAAAGCTTATAGCTGAAAACCCCGCAGTTATAGTATATTATAAATGGAGAGAACATGCAGCAAATACATAGTACACACTCCTCACAAGTACTCAGTACTATCTCCCAAAGCTACACAAAACTAGCTTGGTTTTGAACAAGTCACAGGTTCAAAACACACCCACTACTTCTCTGCCTCTATTGCGCAATCAAGGCTGGTCTAAATAGAGATCCAAGGTTCGAATCTCCTTGGCTTCACTGCGCAATCATCATTGGTAATTTCCTCCAAGTGTAATGCAAATCTCATGCACAACTGATCCTCCAACTGATAGCTATACTCACCCTTTCATCTACCTCTTTCACTGGTCTCCACTGAACTGTCCATGCACTGAGTTAAACTGATGTTTTCTTTAGTTGAATAATGAGTTAATAATTAGTGAATTAAATAATATTTAATTCACACAACTCATCTCTAGTGTATTAGCCAGTTAAACTAAATACAACTAGTTCAACTAGTTAACCGGAACACAATCTCCATTAACTCCTCAATCAACTCCACCAAAACTCTGCCACATGAGTCTAACTGAAGTCAACCATGCAATAGCTCAACCAACCCATAGGAAATTAGAATTTCCTTATGTCAGCTGCATGCCCCACCTCCGGGGGTCAAACTGAAGTGCTCCAAGAGGATAAACTGAAGTTTATAGTCCAAATATTATTAAGGGTAAATAATATTTGACTGTTCTATTTTTAGTCTGGCAGTCTAAAAATAGAAACCATCCGAATGTCTAAAAATAGAGGTCCATCTATTTTTACCAACATGACCAATCCTCCAAGAATAGCATACTGCAGCTCCCGGTACATGATCCATATGTCTAAAAATAGACTTTTCAACAAAAAAATCACATGTGTGGTCCCCACCTAGTTTAGGTGATCACTTTCCAACTAGGATCAGGAAAGATGTTTCAGGAGGCCTCCTTCACTGTTTCTTGTTGCCATTTTCAACACTCTTTTCAGTGTTTTTCCATACAATGAGCTTAGTGAGTTTCTTATTTGCCTCCTCATAGTCTGTTTCTTTATCAATCACATTATTCAAAAATGTATATTTAAGGTTATGGTGAGCTTGAAGTAGACTTAGCTTATTACATAATTGCTCCTGTACATGAAGAGATTGTGGATTTGTGTCAATGGATTCTTGTCTAAGATTTTCCAAATTGACTACGTTATGTGCCGCTTTCATAATTTTCAATTACAATTCAATCAATTCAGCATCCTTTTGTTGGATAGTGACCTGAAGCCCATGTTGTAGTCTATCAGTCTCATTTTTCAATTTTTATTGCAACTCCACTATCTTCTGAACCTATTACTGTTTAGATTCATATTATCATAGTTTCAAATGTGCTTGAAACTGATTTCCTTGCTTAACAATTTACTGTTTAGATTCATATTATCATAGTTTCAAATGTGCTTGAAACTGATTTCCTTGCTTAACAATTGTTGTTCCAAGTCCAAGATTTTAGCATCCTTTTGATTCAATATCTCCATCATTCTGGTAACATGGTACACATTGGCATTTGTGTATACTTTGATAGAGTGAGCTATTTCTTGGACTACCTGGTTTTCATTCAATTGTGAACCATCCCTTACCACATGTGCATGACCTTCCATTTCTTTAGTTCTTCTCTTCCTTTTTCTTCTTGTAGAAAATACACATAGATTCAAACTAATATTTTTAATACAATAAAACAAAATACTTGAATCTACTCTACAAATTGTGAAAACCAATTACGATTGCACAATCACATGAACAAGAAAGAGAAAGAATTACAATCACACAACACAAAGATTTATCTCAGGAAAGCCTCAGCTAAACCCCCCCCCCCCCCCCTCCATCTGTATATTGCATAAGTCAAAGAATATGAGAAAAATACAATGCTTCTCTCAGGCTTGAGAGCTCTCTGCACTATCTATGTCTGTCTCACTGCACTATTTTGAAAATAATAAAATAAAACTTCAATAGGTTTTTGAAGATATTTTATACCCATGTTAATTATGAAAATTAATAAAATATTATTTTTTAATACTGTAATACTTAAGTTTGAGGAGAAAAAGTGATTTGTTTAGCATAATAATTAGCATATTTTTAAATTAGAGAAAAGAACACAAAACATTATGTAATGTATATATTTTAAATAAGAAAATCATTTTTTTAAAGCTACAATGTTATTATTTATTTTTTTTTATTTTCTTTCTTTAATGTCTATAAAAACTATGCATGCATTCATCTAATTGTAGTTACTTAACTCTGTTTAAGCTAAAAAAACAATAATCAAATCATTTTGATGAAGACTTAGAATTTTTTTTAGCTTATGAAAGTATCCTCACAACACTACCTTCTACCTACAATCTCCACAAAAGAAAGACACAAAATGGTCAATGGCCAGACCTTCTCAACTTCATGTCAACTATGATGAGATTTGCTCATTCCTTTGGGATGAAAGCTAGCGATGTCACACTATCAACTCCAAAATATTACAAACAAAGGGGCTAACCTTTTGTCTTACTTCCAGAGGAAACAAGGTATCCCATCATTAAAGAACTATCAAGTCTTCTCATTCAAAACAGGGATACAATCATAGTTATTCTTCCCACAACTGGTGTAGTAAAATCCATTCCCATTTCAAAATACATGAAGAGCCTTAGAGATAAATTAAAGTCACCTTTCTAAACCACACATCCCATATTCATCACAAATAACTTGTTTAAGAGAAGACATTTATATATAACATTCAAATCTTGAAAGAAGTAATAGTTATCATTCAAGAAAAATTATACAATACATTTAGCTCATCACTCATACCAATTCAATAAACTAACATAACAACTTCCAACATATCATTACAAACATACACAATAACCAACATAGAAAGAATCATGAAATACTGAATAGAAATTTCATTTCATTGACATTGCAATAAATACATTTATCTTATTCATCTAAACTTTATTGGAACCAAATAATGGAGAGCAACTCTCCACCCAACCATATCCACAACTACATTGCATATTTATTGTGGCTAGCCACCCTCGAGCTAGATTTGATGCCTTAAGAGGAAGCTTCTCTCAAGGTTCTATAGATTTCAAATCAGGGTGTTGGACATGAAGGCGACTCTCCTTCACATACATGAATCAATATTCTACCTCTCAACCACAGATAGGGCTTGTTAACACTCATAGTATGGCCACCATGGGCCTGCATAACACAAAAGGAAACCCTTCACTAATCCGGTATTCTCTCAATGCTTCATATTTTCTCAATGCATTACATGCTTGAATAAAACAAACCATTCATAATTTCCTCCTAGCCCTCTAACTTAGATTGAAGGATTCCTCATTGATTTCCTTGACCAATTTAACTAAAATCATAACACCATACAAGTCTTATCTAAATCAATGTGTTATTTTTCACCCTATTTCCAGAGTGACAATTAGATCCTCATGTGTGGCTCAATTTCTGCTCATGGATTCCATTAGTTCCCTAACGCACATCTCTAGCCTCCTTAAACCACTCTCACATTCCTTGGATGCTCTCTCTCTCTCTCTCTCTCTCATACCCCCACATGCACATTTCCCAACATGAGAATTCGTAGTTCCTCCTAAAGCTGAATAATCAACCAGAAGTCCCTAGAATGGATATGTAGCCCATATTCCTAGAGAAATTTGGTACCACACCCCCCATTCTTCTAATAATTGTTTGTAGTTGGGTGGTTCAAATTCCAAACTAGATATTTGGAAATTTAATTTGGGTAAGATCAGAAACTTCTCAAATCCCTCATAAAGCTTTCTTCTTAGGCATCGAGATCCATGTTAGTTGCTTTCTTATTTAAATACGAGTTAATATTTACATGAAATGAACTATGTCAAAGTATGCATGTTGGTCATTCTATCAGTATTAGTCTTAGTTACATAATACAAAACTTAGGATTTAAAAACAAGTGTTATAGCACAAACCTTGCAATCATAAATATCTAGAAAAACATCATCTCATTAAGGTATTAGATCAAATAGTGTATGTACAATCTCTAGATTCCCACTTTTTGTATACAAATATATCATAGAATTCATCACAACAACATCAAATTGAAATCCACAACTAATTATCTCTAGATGGATATTCATGCCCTATTCTATCGCTCTCATATTCACAATTGTTGAGATAACACTAGAAAATATGAACTCATTAGGTTGGGTGTTTGTTCTCTCCATTTTATAGAAGGGATCCACTATCCCCTAAGCAATCCCATGGAAGGCATAAGATGCAATCACCAAATTCCATCAGCATATATCTCATTTTGGCATTTTGTTAAAAAATCTATGAGCATCCATCAAGTTATTGCATTTGATAGACATGTTGATAAGCAAGTTATGGGAGAATTTTCTTATTATAAATCCCCTATGATAGTTGAAAACAATTGGGGATACTATGAATAGCTTTTGAATCTAGATGTGAAAATGGAATCTCAAACTTTATAAGAAAAAGAAACTATTGAATAATCTAATGGCAATGTTCTTTACTAAAAATTTCCTGTGGTCTTCATTAGGTCAAGAATATTTTTAATTTTGATTTCACTATTATGGTGTTATGGATGTTATCAAAAACGTGGCTACACGTTCTTCATTGTTGCTAAAATAACCCAAAACCAACTAGCCAAACTTTGACTTCTAAACAATAATTGTGTTGGAAATTGCATTTATAAAAACATGATTTAAGGAAAGAAAATATAAATAATTTTTTATAGAATTTTGGCTTCTATGATCCATAGTAAAATTATGTAGAATTATTTCAGTAATAATCACATTCAAATGAATGTTGTCCACATGTTTCAAACCAACCAGTGTGGTTCATCATCAGGACTAGGTGAGAGATTAGATTTGGACGTTGAGTTTAAATAGATGCAGAAATGGCTAAACTAGTCGTTAGGATAACGACTAGTTTGACTTTGAAAATTTAATAATGACTAGTTCTATTTAATTAATTTAATTATTTAATAAAATATATATATATATATATCTTTTTATTTTATTTTATTTAGTTAATTATTATTATCACTGTTATTAGTATTATTATTATTTATTTCTTTATTATTTAATTCTTTATTACCTATTATATTATATTATATTTATTTATTTATCTATATTTAAATTTATATTCCTATTATTCTCCTTTCTCTGGAGGTCTAAAAAAAAGGGGGGGGTGGAAAAAACAAACCATTAAGAATATAGGGCAGGGATCCAACACCTACTTATATTCCAGTCGTCATCTCTATTGAGATTTACGGGCCTTTTTTTCGATTTCTATGGTCTCTCTTAACTTACAATGATGGAAATGGTCAATCCTAGCTATTACCTTAGCCTCTTCGATGCAGATATGATGGTTAGTCTTTTCCACATGCTCAGCTAGGGTGGAGGTGCAAGATCTTCCATGCTTAATGTTAGCGGCATGTTCACAGATCCTTTGGTTAATAGACTGACCAGTTTCACCAATTTAAGGTGTCCCACAAGAACAAGGAATAATGTAGACACCTTTTCCATCCCTACGGTTTACTGGATCTTTAACCGATTTAAGAGAGTTGTGAATCGTGCTAAGGGGCTTGAAGGAAGAAGAAACCTTATGCTTCTTAAGGATCCTAGAAATCCTATCAGTGGTTCCCTGAATGAAAGGAAGCCTTACATTGCAAGACCACTGATTAGGTTCATTTTTATTTTTATTTTTAACTAAGAGACCTCTTTCTGCTTTAAGAAAAGTCTTAAGGCCTTGTGACTTACTATAACCATTTTTATAAAAGACACTAAGGAGATGGGTCTTTTCTCCCTCAAATTGAGACTCATCAGAGATTCTCAATGCCCCGGTGGCTAAGGTATTGAGGACACCTAATTTTTTGAGCAGGGAAATGATGTGAACCAGCGTGAAGATATTGCTCAGTATGGGTTTTCTTTCGAAAAACTTGATGGGAGAAAGAACCATCGTCCTTTCTAGAGATAGGAACATCAAGGAAAGGAAGGATACCATCCACCTCATAATCCATGGTGAATTTTATGGAGCAATATTGACTATTAAGATGAACGAAGAAATGATCCAACTCTTCCTTACCATGAGGCCAGACGACACAAGTATCATCTAAAAACCTTTTCCAAAAATTTGGATGGTACATAGTAGAGGAAAGAGCCTTGGATTCAAAGTCCTCCAAAAATATATTAGCAACAATCGGGGAAAGTGGAGAACCCATGGCAACACCACATGTTTGCTCATAGAACTCACCTTCAAAACTAAAGAAAGTAGATGTAAAGCAAATCCCAACTAAATGGGCCGTGTCTGGATCAGTGATGCAATTAATGACTTCATTGGCCTCATTAATGGGGTTAATTTTGTTTTATATGGGTTTAGCATTATCTAATGTTTCCTCATTTTATAGACTATCATGGCCAATAATTCTATGGAGATTAATTTGAAACTCTGAAAGATTTAGTTCCTACATTTAGTCTATAATCATGACCTAAATTTAAATCCCTTGAACACTGCTCCGCTAAATCATTTGATGCCTTTATTTTCGTTATTGCAAATGGTGACCAATTACTATAAATTATTTATGATTAAGTCCATATTTCAAGACCTGCAAAGCAAATAATGAAGATTTTTTTTTCATTTATGTAAAGAATTCCAATATCCTTGCACATCAAGTTTATTTTTTCTACATTTTGGTTTGACTTATTTTGGTGGCGACATAAAATGAATGTTGGAGATATATTTTGGGTGGGTTATTTTCACAATAACCATGTTTTATTTGTCTCGTTCATATCATGCAAAAAAACAAATTTGTATACTAAAATTATGAATAGATAGAAAACTATTTTGTAACTTGTACCCTTCAGAACAAGGAGAAGACTAATTTTGTAAAGATTACCTAGGAGGAGGTGAATAACCTAATAGTTTTCTCTATCTTTGAATGTGTTTTACTCCAAATAAAAGTTCATTATGCTCTCTCAATTTTCTATAAACTACTATTCTTCGAAATATGTGTCATATATCTAAAGAGCGGACAAAATGTCACATAGTTGAATTCAGGTAAGAATTGTACGTAAGAATTTTATAAGCAAGTAACACTTCTCTAATGTAATATGTGATTGCTGTGAGCTATATTTCCACAATCATTATATTTTATGTATTCTCCAGTGTATAGGACTTGTTAGACTTGTTTTATGCGGTATGCCTATATTCCTTATTTTCTATTAAAAAAAAATTATGCTACTAATTTGTGACTTAGTATAATTAAATTTCATTACATGATACACTAAATTTTATAGATCTAGATTGATCCCATGAATTTTTTTCTTCATATTTTACAATTAAATTGCATTTTAACTAGTACAATATATACTTAGAAAGCATTTTTTTTAATGTAAATTATTTGTTTTACTTTGTGCTCTTCCCCAACTTGTATTATAAAACTCCTCTTCGTGAATAAATGTTACCAAAAAATCGTGACATCAAATCACTATAAATATATGAATTAGCATTTGCCCCTAAGGGTGCAAAGGTACACCGAAGGAGTGAATTTTGTGCTAACTCTTGTGCATATCAAAGGGTTCGGTCTCCATTGATCTTAAATCAACGAAAAACTGCAGGCACAAACAAGCTCAATGTTTAAACCAAGATTTTAGGTCCACGAAATTAATCTTCTCACATTTATAAACAAACACATTACCTCTATTTCTCATCCTCTCTAATTTAATTCTTTGAAGCAAGAATCTCCTTAGCATGGCCGCTGCAACCATCAATGGTAAATACTGCCCTGCAATAATTGTCTGCGTGACAGGAGAAACATGTTTCCCTTGATCAAGCGCTTACTGGACAAAGGCTATACTATGCATGCAACAGTGCGTGATCTAGGTAATGTCAGTATTTATATTTATTCCCCCATATTTATTTAAAATTAGGCAAAACTGGGGAAAATTATGCAGGGGCATTTGGCTGTAGAAATACTTTGTACATAAGTAGACATAGGGGGGTCTTATGTATTTAAATTCTCATGTAATTATTAGTATTTTGAATAAAACAGTGAGGAATTGTGATGTTCTCTAACCATTCGAGAACATGAGAGGAAGATGATCAGTTAGGAATATGAAGAGATAAGAAGTTCAGTTTGAGTCTAAATTTAGGATTTAGGAATTTTAAGAGTCTTAGGCGAGCTCTCAAAGAAGCTCAACCAATTCATTCACCATTATGTATAAATGTAAGTATGATGGATAGTGTAAGGGTTCACCCCTGTTCAGAGGTAGATAGAGTTCAAAGGTAGGGTAAGAGGATAGAATGGCCATCGAACTGAAAATCTGGCCAAGTAAGAAGTTGTAAGTGGATACTTTTGTACTTAAGTTCATGTATATAATGAGGAAACTGGCTCAGAATGTATGTGGTTTAATTGACTGAAATTCTGTGTAAAGGGGCTCCGATTTCCACTAAGTAATTGTATAAAACCGTGTTATGAACCTTTGTGATTTGTGAGACTTTGTGTCTGATAAAAGAATGAATGTTAACTAACACTGGCACTTTGTTTTGAACTAAATGCATAGAGGAGTTGTATGTTCCTTTCATAAGACAAGAGATTGTTGCAATCATCGACCACTGCAAGGGCCGATGACCTGGATTGCAATTGAGTTTTAGTACCGAGATTGACTATCGAATACATTGGATCTTGAGAAGAATCCCGTTGAAGGGAATGGAGGAAGGGGATTCATTATATGGTGTATTGGGTTCCGATTTTCATATCGGGTCAGACTCTTGTTTAAGCAGGGTGTGATTGTACCCTTGAAGCCTGTTGAGGCAGAACTGTACATTCGGAGCGCGAGTCTTTGATTCGAAGAAATAGAAATTCCTTTCTCAGATGAGTTACTGAGAAAGGTAGAAGAGTAAACTGTGAGTGATAGTGCATATGTGGAAGTCTACTGAAAGGGTTGGTTTGATAAACCGTGAAGTCGAAATGTACAGACGAAACCGATAGTTGGATGGAACCGGGAGCAAAGGAAACAATTGGAACTGTGAGGAACAGTGAAGGCGGATTTCCAAACCCGTGTGTGGATTTCGCGTGATTTAAAATCAGTAAGAGGTATGAGGAAGAAAAACGTGATTCCATTAGCTGTCTGACGCGTGGCAAAGGGTGGTAATGGAAAACCGCTTATATCACGTTTTTTTGGAGAGTTAACTCACGGACGTTGAGAAAACGCGATATGCGTTACAATCGTCCGATGGATGGTTGTGGAGATTCGACGGTATGTGAAAATTGAACTGCGTGGAGGTTAATAGGGTGTGAATTAACGATGGAAATTTTAAGTTGGAGCGCGATAAATTGTGGACCCTTGGATCTGTTCAACATTAGTTAATGAGATGTTGTTGATTAAATGAGCACAGTTATGTGGGGCCGCGAGGGAGTTCATGTTGATTGATTATATTGAATTGTTTTATGCTGGAAGTCCAAATTCGAAGGTCTTACTATAATGTTGAAAGCGTATATATGTGATGGTCGAAGGAGATATTAAACCAAAGGCTTAATATAAATTGATCCATGATTCATAAAGTGGGCTTTAGAATATTAAGGGTTCTTAACGATGGGATTGGTGTCACAATACAGTTGAGGTATATATGTAAGGTTTATGATAAACCCAAACCTTACATTTGAAATGAAACTGGGTGCGGAGGCGCATTATAGTTAGATGCGAACGGTAAGCCTTGTGGCTATAATGTATGGGTTTTTATAAAGTTCAAAATTTGGGTTGAGCTCCTTCGAGGTGGGAACCTTTAGATTATTGGAATATTGAATGGTGATTCAATATATGAGTTTAACCATGAGTGAAGAAAGGTAACTTCCATACACAGGGTTGATATATATATGGAGATAGAACAGCTTCCACATTAAGATGTTATTAAGTTTTCCCAGATTTAAAATTATTGGGCAATAAAGGGAAGATTGTGGGCTTAAAAATAAAATTGAAATTTTATATGTGGAAGAAGAGTGTAGCCCAGGCATCAAAAAATCTTTATATTTCTGACCCCAAAATCTTTATCTCAGAGAACAAGGCAAAGGTGAAGCATCTCCTGGACATTTTAGAAGGTGGGGAGAAGCTCAAACTCTTCAGAGCTGATCTAATCGAAGAAGGCAGTTTCGACGTTGCCATCAACGGCTGTGACGAGGTTTTCCATGTCGCCACTCCCATCAACTATGCCCCCAAAGATCCCAAGGTAAGCAATTTCGTCGAGAAAAATTGGGCAGCAAATGCGCGGGCTGTATATTTTTATTGTTGGATTTAAGCAAATTTATTATCTAATAGTGAACATATATAACAAACCCAGAGCAGTAACTGCAAAACAGTTATTTATGACCGAGGTATTTAAATTTAGAAAATGAAATTGCAGCTACGCAGAATGATGTGATCAAGTCGGCAATTGACGGAACACTGAATGTTCTAAGGGTGTGCACCAAGGCCAAAACCGTTAAGCGCGTGGTGATCACATCGTCTACAGTCACGGTTGCTCTTTCACTCTACACGCCTTTGTAGAATCCACTATATCTGCTCAGAGTTTGCAAATCATTTGCCAAAGCTCCAATATTCCAATAACACAGAGTCTGGAACATGGAGTCCAGTAATCCATAGCTGAAATATAGAACAAATGGCCCTGCAAAAGCAAAGCCGGAGTCTTTGAAATCGATCTCCTGTAAGGGCCTATTTCTGCTATATCTCAGTTGATTCGCAATCCCTCCTCCCCAGATTGTTGTTCTGAGAATTGCAACGATGGCCACGCCCACAAACCCCCTTTTCTTCCTGTTGTGGAAGCTGAAATCGAGAACGTACCCAATTGCGACAAACCCTATCATCTGTGTGCCCCAGTAAAACACATTGTTGAATCCTCTGGTTCTCACTGTGAAGATATTTCCGTTGACGTTATTGAATTGATAAGTGTAAAAGAAGTTACTGGCCCATGAAGCAGGGACGAGCAGTAGCATCTTCCAGTTGGAGAATAGCTTAAGAATCTCCATGGCCTCGATTTTCACATTAGAGTACAATCCTGCTCCCACTCCCAAAATCGCTCCTGCAATAACAACAAAAGTCTCGTTGTGGTTATGATTGTAAGAGAGAAAGGAACCGACATAGAGGATATAAGTGGAGCACCCAGCGAAGAGGGTTACATGGGGACCGAAGAGGTTGTAAATCCCATCGCCAGCGTAAACGAGTCGAAGGAGTAGAGTCAGTCTATTGACGAAACAAGTTGGACAGACGTGGATTTCGATGCGGGACACTATTCAGATTCTGTCAGGAATGACGAATCTGAACAGTGTCGCAAACTAAAACCCCACAATATAACACCTTCGGTGTAAATATATAGGAATTCCAAGTAAATACCTATATTGTGAATAGCAATTGAAATTTTTTTTTGTAAATTGCAAAAAAAAAAAAAAAATTAATCTATGTAAAAGAAAATTAAAAACATATCATTTTCGATAAATAATATAGTTTTATAACCATTAGAAAATTAACTTTGCACTACAATTTTCATTCACTAACGTATAAGCCTATAAATTTAAAAATTAGTTATGGCCATTTGGTCTTCCCCTTTCATGGTATGGGGCTCACCCCTTTCATTGTACGGGGCTCACAATATATGTCTCAAGACATTAACTATTAATAATTTAATTTTTTTTAAATACTAATTTAATTAATAAAATAAAGTATTTTTTTAATTAATTTTTAATTAAATATATATTTAATAGGATGATATAAATTTAATTTTAATCAATTAATTTTATTTTTTTAAATACTAATTTAATTAATAAAATAAAGTATTTTTTAATTAAATATATATTTAATAGGATGATAAAATGGTTCTAATTAGTTATTTATTGGATATTAAAGTAAATTAGTAAACGATATAATTTTAATTTAGTGGGATGAAGAATCTAGTTTCTATTCTTAAAAAGGTAATAAAGTGGTGAAGGAATTCTTAATTGAGTTATACAATAGTTATATGCGAAATTGGTGTTGTTATGGATATTGCTATTTGGTCATCAATTTTGATAAATTTTCACAAATACAAAATATTATTTTTGTTTTATTTTTTACTATTGTATTATGTTTTATTTTTATTTTTAGTTTCTTTTCTGTTTATAATGATTTTGACTCAATGTATGTAATAGTTGTATTATTGTTTTATTTTTGATAAATATTTTTCTTTGAATTTTTACTTTGTAAAAAAATCAATCCAAAAAATTAAGTTATTGATTTAATTATATGGTTAGATGGTTAGAGTGAGGGTTAATTTTGATTCAGATTTATAAGACGAAAATTCTATTAAGTTATGTAGGTTTCATACACTCTAGATTTTTGAATTCACATATTGAATCCAGTGAATCAACTAGATAGATCACAAAGGTAATATTTAACTATTATATGGAAGTCCAAAGGGACACATTTCATGGATTGCACTAAATAGAGTGAACCTAAATTAAACCAATAAAGCTTGAATTTGTTTTTGATGTTTGTTGAACTTCGAACTTCAAGGTTCAAGTTCAATGAACCTGGTAACATAAGTCTACACAAAAATCATTTTTCCTTCTTGCAAAGCAATCTTTTCTTTCTTCTCTCTCCACACATAACATAAATTTCATGGAGAACTACAAAATTATAGTTTCACACAAATAAACATTATTTTATTGCAAAATTCTTTCAACATCAACAAAAATGTTGCATTAAAAGGCCTGGTTTGGATAAAGTTTATCTTTTAAAGTTTCTAAGCTTTTGTTTTTTCTTTTTAGACAATTGATTTCTAAATATGAGAGTAATTTCCATAAATAATAATTTCTTGATGGGGCTATATGTTGTGTGCATGAGAGTGTTTATTATTGTATTTTGTGTTATGTACATAACTTTACTTTTATTAGGTTTAGCATTTTACACCTTGTTTTGTCTACCTAGTTGATAAGCTCCTAAGCTTGGTAAATGCAATTGTCATGTTATTGTTTTACTCTTAGATAAATATTTTTTTTAGGTGTTTATCCTTTAAAGAAAATATATCTAAAACATTGCATTTTTTATTGAGCATCAAGGCTCAAAGATATATATGAAATCCCCATTCCTTTATGCAAAGCAATCTATTTTTTAGTTTCTAACTCAAACCTTGTGGCTACCAAGTTTGTTTGATTTTCATCCTTTGATGTGGAAGAAATGTTACATACAACTTATTGATAAATGCTTCATCCTTTGCAATTTTGCAACTGCCATCATCTTTAAATATCTTGAATGTCAAAAATAAAAGATGTAAATTCTTTTTGGTAAACCCTAAATATATTGTAAGAGTTGTACTAAACCCTAAACATATTGTAAGAGTCGTAAATTCAACAACTAAAATTTGTCGACCAACTAAAATTTGTTGACCTTTCTTTGAAAGTTCATTTAAAATCCATTAACCTAATTTGATTCAAACATGTGTATATGTAAACTATTGGTATGCCATATGTGAACTCGCCATGGCCATTATATTGACAACCTTCTTCAGACAAAATATAGATTGTTAGGATAACTACCAAATTCTAGTTTAATATAAATAAATTTTACTTTATTGTAAAATGTTTCAAGCATCAACTAAAATGCCCTATATGAACACAGTGACTTGGTAAAATTGAATTTGTGGAGTTTAGTCCATAAAAATGAGTTAAGTCAACAATTACCCCTTGACTCATTAACTATTGAGTTCTACTAATTGATGTTTTTCACTATCTAGATAGTTAATTGTACAACCCTTTTTGTCTCTACAAGGAGTACAATTTCTTCTAAGGGAATGCATTTATTTTTTAGTATCCCATGAAAATAAATGTTATGTCAAAGGTTCACAAGTGAACATTAGGTGGGTCATCTCAATTGGAAGGTTTTCATTCAACCTTCTAAGGGTGAATTTCTTATGCATTATGACTAAAATTCCATGTTTGAGATCTTTCTATTGGGAGTTAATGAATCATTACCACTACAAATTATTGAGGTAATGACCTTTTTGTGGGTTTTGAACTATGGTTGTTATATAAATGAATGATTTCTAACCTCTAATTGAATTGCACTAGTGACCCCTCAAAAATATCTTAATAAATAATACTTACCTTCCATTTCCTCATATTCCAATAGTCTTAGGAAGAATAGAAACACCAATTATGGGAAATTTACAATGAATGGTTATTTTAGAATCTCCTACACCACATTCTCTTGGCATGCATCCCGTTATGTTCACCTCTTCTAGAAGACTTTTTGAAGTTTTCATCTTTCATCCAAAAAACATTCTCTCAATTTGAATAACATAACCATCATGATTCACTTCAAAGTTGGTTTTCCCTCACTTAGGGGTATGCTAGTTTATTCTATAACTTTAAATGAAAATCCCTAACTAAAATTTAAGTATAAGAATATAGATAGGTTGGAAATTCAATTCTCCATGACTTTAATATATATTGTTACTATTGAATAGAAAATGAGGGAAAATAAAAAATCCTTAGCTTCATGGTTATATAGAAGAGGACAGACTAGGCTAATGACAAAGAAGGTAAAATGTGGCTACTACTAAGGATGAAGGAAGTTGGTTTTGTTTGTGGTTGCAATTCAATTCAATTTTATTTTAGGGTAAAGGAAAGAGAAAAGGAATAATTATAATTATAGGCATCCTTCCTATTGAAAGTTGGCAAATTAATCTTTCTTTTAATCCAAATCTTTATTGGGCGAAGAGGCGCTCTCCAAACCAGTATGTAAGAGATATTGTAACGTCATGTCTTGTAAACATTTTGACTAAGTCAAAATAATATAAAATAAAAAGAAAAATAACCCTATGTTAACATAAAAATTCTACTTTATTTTTTTAATCAATTTTTGTTGGGTAGTTAAGGTAAACTTGAAATAAAAATAAAATTAAGTCTATGTTAAAATAAAAATTCTAAGTTATTATTTTCTTTTATTAGTTTTTGTTGGGTAGTTAAGGTAAGCTTTGTTGAGAAGTCAACAAGAAATGTGTGTCTAATTTAATTTTCCCTTAATTAAATTGGACAATAAATTATAATTTTATCTCATAATCACTTTTAATAATTAACTGAGTGTGATAAACTCAGTTAGCTCATGAAATTCGAGTTGAGGTTGGTTGGTGAGGCATGTAGAGTGATTCTATTTGTTTTAGAGTCCAAGTTGCAGTTATGGTATTAGTTTAATGCATGAGAAATCAGCTAACTCAATTAATTGAGTTAAAATCAGTTTAACTAGTTGTAACTTATTGTTGCACTAGTGAGAAGTCAAGTGAATTAAATCAGATTTAATTCACATGCAATGATATTTCAAGTAACTTATGATTTACTATTAATAGCTGCATGCATGTCAGTTCCGATGAAGACCCAGTTGAGACAGAGGTTAAAGGGATGTTAACTATTAGTTGTATTATTAGTAAACTGCCCACATGCAGTAATACACCCATAGGATTGCCCATGAGAATTATGCAGTTTTGGAAGGCTAAAATTCCTAAATAATAGGGATTTAATTCTATAGAAATTATGCAAGCAAGGCAAAGGCGGGAAATTAGCTAAGTGTTGGTCGATTTTGTCCGGATCAGTGTGAGACAGTTGGTAGTGTGCAACAAACTTGTGAGAAGAGTGCATTGTATTGTTTCATGATTCCTTGGTTGAATATACAATAGAAGATATAGGGATTTTGAGCAGCAAGCTTTCCCCAAGAAAAATATCTGTGTTGTGGATTGATTTGCTTCTTTCTTTTACTTGATGTGATTGTGTGAGCGTGTTTATTTTCCGCAAATTAATTTGTAGAAGTATTCAATATCTTGCTTTAGCATATTGCATGATCGGATTGAATCCATTGGCATACATATTGTTTGTATAATTTCTACAAGCTTGACTTGATCAAGTTATCAGTGGATTTTGAGCTCCAAGTTTATGAGAACCCATGATATTGCCCATGATATTAATGTAGAATATAGCATATATAAAAAGGGGAATTAAACCAGTCTAGATCCATTTAAACTTTGGATCTGCCAAGAACCAAGAGAGATCAAATTTGTTAAAATGCAACATCTTAAGATGCAAAGACATCTGATCCCCTAGATACATAGTAGATCCTGAGTGATCTAATGATCATAAATTAAAAATAGAATTGATCTAATGACCATAAATTAAAAATAATTAAATATTTTAGTCCATCTCCTTTACATCAATTTATAACATTTCAAATATTAACTCCCTTATATCTCTAAATCCATATTTACTTTTTAATATTTACCAAATAAAATTACAAAATTACCAACCAATAGTTTAAAGTTAATAAGTAAAGTGTTCTTATCTTATAAAACTTTCATTAATTTGCAGTTCGATCAAACAGCTACCGCTGCCTATCAGCTTTCAGCGGCCACGACTTAGCCAGCTGTGCCTGTGCATTATATATAATACTCTTTTCGTTCAAGTGGCCTGTGGAACAGCACCAAATTCTAAACCAATTAATGGATGATATGATATCATATTCATTATTCAGAACGATTTCTTTCAGTGTTTTGTCTTTGTATTAAACAGACGCTTGTGCGCTTTTGAATAAATAATAAAGAGTTCAATTAAATCCCTTAACAGCTCCGTTGTAGTCTAGTTGGTTAGGATACTCGGCTCTCACCCGAGAGACCCGGGTTCAAGTCCCGGCAACGGAAATTTTGTCCCTGATAGTCCGTCTCACTTTTATACAGAAGTTGTTCATTTGTTTTAGGGTTGAAGTCCGGCAACGGAAACTCCGTCTCATTTTTAGAATTGTTCATTTATTTTATTGATTAGTGTTTTGAAGTCCGGCAACGGAAATTTTATGCTTGATACTCCGTCTCATTTTTAGAATTGTTCATTTATTTTATTGATTAGTGGTTCTTCTCTTTTCACAAAAAATACTTCCACTTTGAAGTGTTCTTTATTAATTAAAATGCTAAATTATTGAACTTGCATAGTCTAAACCCTTATATTTATAATCTATAAAGATAATGAAGCTTATAAATCTATTTGAGTGGGCAACCTCCAAATAAGCAGAGCTAATTTATATTAAAAATACTTGACACATTTATAAATAGTTTATTACTAAGAACCCCTAACTATTTGTTTTGTGATCTCGTCATTAATGAGTACATACCATCCAGCTTATAAATCTATTTGAGGGGGTAACCTCCAAATAAGCAGAGCTAATTTATATTAAAAATACTTGACACATTTATATATAGTTTATTACTAAGAACCCCTAACTATTTCTTTTGTGATCTCGTCATTAATGAGTACATACCATCCAAGTGGTTTTATTTAATAAAACCAATCCTTTTAGATTCAATAGCCACATACCAACTATCTAACAAGACTTATTAAAAAACATGGCCTCATACTTAATTGAGTATGTGCACCACACAATTTGGCTTTTAAACAACTAAATGTGACCATGACCTATATTGCTTTTCATTTTCTTAATATATGTTGAATTTAGCTAGACTAATATAACTATATTATGATGACATGTGAGCTTACATATAAGTGGAAATTAATATATGAGTTTTACTAGTATGTTATTAATGAAGATAATTCGATGATTTTCTTAAGCATATAAAAATTAAAATGAAATCTTGGAATGTGGATACTAGTTTGATTTATATTCTAAAGGAATTATAGCTGTGAAGCACATGGTAAATAAACACACGCACTTATTTTAAATGTCAATATGTAATATTGGTAATAGCATGAAAGTAGTCATATAGTTACGCATGATGATGTGTTTTGGTGGGATAACCTAAAGGTTAACTGGCTAAGAGATAGCTAAATAACTATGGCACTGATGTAACACTGATGTCATGGACATCAAAAGAGTAATGGTGTGCTATGAAGCATTATTTTGTGATTTAATTGGTGGAAAAAAATGTTATGATACATGGGAAAGTGTAGGCTCTATGGGAAGCATCATTGCTTAAATTGGTTACTCAATGCCAAAGCTCTAAGAATAACAACAATGAAAGAGTAAGGTCAATAATAGGGCAATGTCCCTAGTTTTATCATGAGGGGTAGATATATTTCCCACAATTTTTCTTTTGAAACTTGGATTTGTGAGAAAGTTATCAAACAACACTCCCGTAGATGTGTGATGGAAACTACTAGTTGCATGCTAGGTGTTAGTGTCGGTATCTTCATCCCTCCATCAGTGATCAAATTCTCTTGTTGCATCGCATGTTAGGTGTCTCGCTCAGTCGGCTGCATTCCATTAGGATCATGGATCATCTGACAGTAGTGGCTTGTTGTACATTTTCCCTCATGCCCTTTACCTGCTGGCACATTTCCATTCATCTAGATCATCTACAAGAGTCATTTTTAGAGTTTCCGATTTATTAGGTCTAGGGTTTTGTCAAAAAGGTCTTCAAAATGTTCAATAACAGTCAGCAGGAACATGAGGCGATCGAATAAAATTTCAGTACCAATAAATTCCATAAACACATGCTCAGAGACTTATTTTTCCTCAAAACCTTATTTTGAGGAAAAATAGAGTATTCTATGTTTTCATGTATAAAATTTGATGTAATTTCAGTTTTTCCTATGTAAGCAACTTCAGTAGCAACCCTGGTCACCTTACCAAGCATCAGCAACTCCATCCCTTGCAAGGCAAATCAAAAAAATCAAATCATTCAGTTCATCAAAGGTAAAAAATGAAGTAAACTGCCCCAAAACAGAGTTGAAAAAGTAAGTTACAATGCAAACATTATAAAAGTGGGTTTTATGAGTGAAAAATCAAAAGCTCTTGTATATAAACTCATTGGTCATGTTCAAAGAGCTCATTTGCATTCAAAGGAGAAAAATTGAGCAAGAGAAGGTCGTGTTGGAGAAAGGGAGCGAGTTTGAAGCAAAACTGTGCAAGTTCAAAGGCGTGGCGCGTTGGGTTTGTGGTGCGGCGCATAGAGAAGGTGTGGCACATTGGGCTGCCCTCCACAGTGTAAAAAATACATTGGCGCGACACATATAGAAGGCGTAGTGCGTTGGGTTTATGGTGCGGCGCATAGAGCTGCAAGCCCGATTTCACCATAAACTCCCTCAAATTTCCAAATTTGCTCAATCCCATGGTGTGCAAGTAAGTCAATGTTTCTTCCATTGCTAGTGAAAAAGTTTTTCTTAAAATTTATGGTGGTTTAGTGTGATAAAACTCAAACCCTTCCTCTTTGCAATTTTGGCTCAAAAACAATTTCCTAGGGTTTGCAATTGTGTTTTTGCTACCAAGTCCACTTCATCACTCCCTCACTCTTCGACTCCTCCATTCATTTTTCACTTTCATCCACTCATTCCCTAATTCCCATATTCCAAAAATTCCCTAATTCCCATATCCCTAACTCCCACTATCCCAAAACCTAGTTACAAATCCAAAACGCTAATTGTTGTCCCTAAGCCTATATACTATTCCCTACACCCCCTATTCCCAAAAAAACTTGTCCATATCATTCCCAAAAACCCCTCATACCCTTTCCCTCCACAATCCCTCATACATTCTCATCCTTGGTAGCAGAAAACTAAAAACACCATAAATCTCTGCATACTCATCAAGAAAACTCACACATTAGCAAACATGGAATCTGATCCCTCCTATGACCGAGATGAGGGGACACACAGTGATTCTCCTACATAAATGCATGCACCAAGGAGACCTCACAAGGGTGGTAAACATATACGAGAGGAGCCTACTTCACTTGCCGAGTTGTAGGCCTGCCCTCTTGCTATCACATGCTTTCAACACCAATCCTGTTATCAGTTCTGTGAGATGGTAGAGAGAGTTCAATACCATCATGAGTTGGCTAGGTTGTTTGTGCTCCATATTCAAAATGGCCAAGTCACTCTAGCAGGTGTGACATTTACCTTGACACCGGAGTCCATTTCTCTAGCAACTGGCATTCCAAATGTCAGTGAGCAGTGGAAAAAAAGGCAGTTGATTGACAGAGAATAGTATGAGCCTTACATCAAGGCTGGTTATCAAAGACATCTCAGCAGAGTTTTTCCTTTCCGGTATCTAAAAGACTCATATGCTCCCTTAATGAAACTCATAATTAAGTATTTCAACTGTGAGGGTCGGTTTTCTCGCCTATATGCTTATCACATTAGATTGTTGATGCACTTTACTAGGGTGAGAATGATGAATCTCCCCTACTTTATTTGCCAGAACATTGAGAAGATGACCACCTTAGTGCACAAGAAGACTCCCCAACAGAAGTATACCAACATATATCATTTTTCACTAATCAAGATTGTGGTCATGCATCAGCTTGGTTTACAGAACATCTCATGGGATGATTTCATTTCACATGAGGTCTTCACTGCTCCTCAAGTACCTCCAACAGCTTTTCATGAGACAGGTGGGCCTTCACATCAACAGGAGCTTCATGAGACACAAACTGCTAGTGTGCCAGTATTTGTCACCTACCAAAAGGGAGCTAGAAGGCTGTTTGCAACAGCAAAGCGAGTATTATCTCCACCCGGCGTGGAAGGGGTCTCGCTTCTTCCATCACCAGAGCAGGTACAGGATAAGGTCAAGCGGCCATTACATGATGAGGAGCCTTCAGGAGGGTAGGAGAAAGATTTCATTCTTATTCAAGATGATGACACCGATTTGGGCTCACAAAGTTCAAAGCTTAAAGAGATCATTCAGGAGTAGCAAGAGGAAATCCATGGTTTGTCTCTCAACCTAGAAAGAGCCAAATGGATAATTAACTATCTGGAGCAAAGAAACATGCAGCTAGAGAATCAACAAACCATTATGGAGCTGCAAAACATACGAGAAAATCGGCAAGCTGCCAAGAGGAGGAAAACCAAGTTGACACCACTTGAACAAGAAATTGAAGCTGATCGTGAATCTTGGCTCGAAAGGATAAACATACATTTGGAAAAGGTGTTGGAGAAGGCCAACAAAGAGAAAAACATGTTGAGGCACATGGCCCACCATTACTGAGCGAGAAACCAGGTGTGCAAAGCAAGAATCAGGAACTGGAAGGCCAAGTTGAAGAAGGCATCAAAGAGGTGAAAAGAGCATGATAGACTTCAGATCTTGGTTGAGGCTTCCTTGGCCCAACACAGCTCTTAAGGGAGGACACTCAGCCCAAATTTCAAAAAATTTGGGACACTTTTTGTAATTTTTGAATTTTTGGCTCAAAAAATAGACTTTTCTGCCCAATACGTCGTGCCACCTGGCGCTCGCTTTTGCTGGAGGCATCATTTTGAGGAAAACTCAGAATATTTGGATTTTTCATGAAAAAACATGCATGCTCACAAATGTCCAAGAAATTTTGACAGGTTTTGGGCTTCCAAAAAGGTCAAAAACACCCCAAAAATGACCTTTCCGCCCCTTTTTTGACACACAGGAAGCAGTCTTGGGAGAACTTAGTTTTGGAGGGGAAAATGGAGGCCAAATTCAAAAATTCCACTTGTGTTGGAAATTAGAAAGGCAGACCTTTCCAACAAGTCCACTTGGAGAAAATTTGGACACTGGGAAGGCCTCCAAAAGCAGCTGCAAAAAGGTGCTACACATAGGGAAATTAGTGCGGCGCATTGGAGGAAATTTGCTCAGTTTGACCAAAAATACTCTGTTTTTCGCCTAGTTTCTTAACAGTTTGACTTTTCTCCTTCCAATTGTAAAACCTATGATGTAATTTAATGTGACTTGATGGATTTTGATGTAATTATGCTGATTTTTCACTCATAGAGGTAGATTCATCCATGAAAAGGTAGTTTACAACTGAATGAATCAGTTCCCTAGTTTTTAGAGGCAAGCTATTCCACTGCCTACTTTTTAGTTTCTCAGTTTAGAATTTTTTGGAACAGCTCCTAAACTCATGAGCTCGACCCCTAGAGGCTAGGATGAGTTGTTGTTTGCCTATATCTTATGTTTTTTCAGTCATTAGCATGGGTGGATTTTTGGGAAAGCTTGGAGCTTATTGTATACTCATTTCAGCAGTTTGGCTAAGGAATAGACCAGTGGTTTGCAGCACTTTATGGGATTCATGTGGAATATTTCTTTGGTATTGTGTTTTCTTCTGTAATTGTAACTCTACATATGTTTTATGTATGTTATATCTCTCTTTATTTCATCTTAACTAAATCAAACAAAGATAAAGGTAGAATACATTGAAAGTGCAGTGCTCTACCTAGGGTTTGCTTAGTTATCTATGTTTTCAGCTGATTGAAAATGATCCTTGAGTTATTCATGCCCTTTTCAACTCCTCATCTATCTAAAACCTCTCCATATCACTCAATTTGAAGTACCAAATCACTTGCCTACCTTGCCCCATAGAGATCTCTGCAAAACTAAGCCTCATTCCCTAGGCCTCAAATCTGCCTTTCACATTTGAGCCAACAAAACATCGTCAAATTCAATAAAACACCTCTGTACACATACCTAGCCTAAAATCAGTCATCACATCAGTCATCTCAAGCTTTCATTGGCCATATTTTCTGAGATTGACAAGGAGAGAGCCCTCTCTCGACTTGGTAGGGCTAGCTACCAGGTTAAGCGTGGTATGATGTTATCCTGGATCCTACCTTTCTCAGCCTGAGGTAGATTTATGCCCTAACATAGTGGTGACCATACTGGGGACGTTTTTAGCATAAAGGATGAATCACCCCAGTAATATCTTCTACGGTAAAGAATGACAGAGTATTATATTTGAATGTTGATGGTGAACAACAATCAGATGCATATGAAGGCTGAATTTTTCACCTAGCGACTCCAACTTAATGTAAAGAATCCACTGGAAGACCGACTCTTCTCGCAGAAAAATGGAAGGATCTTACACAAAGTTTAGGTATTCAAAGTGGAATGGTATTCAAGATCTAATCTGCTTTCTTGTAAATTACTTCTTTTCTTTTCTTGAAGTTGTCCTGAAAGTCTTCCAGAATTTGTTGTATGATAAAGGTGATCGAAATCTTCATTCAAATTATTCAAAAAGTGTAAACACTGAGTTTTCCTTTGATCTCGGCCTCCACCCTTTTCCTAAACCCTATGATGAACATCTTCAGATTGATGAGCCTAAAGAGACCAAGACTAATCCTGTAGCTCCTGTATATACTCCTAGACCTTCTATAGTCCCTGATAGATATTAACCTCTCATCTTACCTCCTATACTCCATGCTTTCCCTGCAAATTATTACCTTTATTTGCCGAGGTTTGATGGTGAATGTGACAACATCAATTTTGAGCAACATGTGCAAAAGGTTGAGAATTTCCTAGACCTTTTTGAATTTGATAAAGAAGATGTTAGTATTAGGCTTTTTGCTCTTTCTTTGCAAGGAAAAGTCAAGAGTTGGTTCAAAACCCTGCCTAATGCGAGCATCTTAGATTTCCAGCAGCTCGTCAAAGTCTTCCTCAACAGATGGTTGGTAAAACAAAACCCTTTCCTGATTTTAGAAGAGTATGCCCAATTGAAAAGACAGTTAGGGGAGACAGTACAACAATTTTCTGCCAGGTCCAATCAATTCTATTATTCGATACCTGCCAATATAAGACCTCCTCCAGGCTCAACTCTCTTACATTACACGGGCGCTTTTGATCCAGAAATGGAGTTTCAGCTAAGAGAAAGGAACTTAGAAACACTTGAAGAGATACAGAACAATGCAGTATATGTAGAAGCTAATCTGTTGATCAGAAGAGCAAAGCTGAAGGAAGAAGAAAAGAAGAATGTTGCAGAGCACCTAACACCTTTAGAGGTAAAGCTTGACCTTTTAGTAAGGGCAGTGGAAAAAATGATGCGAAAAATCACTACAAGGAATGAATATGATGTTCAAGAACAAGTGGCTGAACCGAAAAATGTTCTTTCTTATCCCAGTTCTCATCTATCTAATAACGACTGTGTTTTAGAACATCTCGGAGATGAGAAATCTTTTGATATGACTTGTATGCTTGATGATATGTTTTATGTTGATGATTTGCCAAAATTCGATCAATACAATGATGATGATTTTTTCCAAACACAAGCTAGTCTCGCAGCACAATCAACTATTGATTTGTGGGAGGAAGTTCTGTTTCAACAACTTGAAAACAGTAATCATCCGATGCATATCATCCAGGAAAGTGATGAGGAAAGTCTAGAAAATTGGGAAGTAAGTGAAGGATCTCTGCCTCTTTATTTCGCTTCAATTCAGTTCATCAAAGATAACTTTCATGCAATTAGAAATCAACAATCTCTCAGTTCTAATGTTGAGGATGAGACAGATAGTGAAATTCCTGGGCTCGTCAATGAGAAATATTCCCCTGAAACGACTGATGAAATCATTTGCGATATAAAAGCCTCCCTAGCTCCAGATTTGCAGCCACGAAACACAATTGAAGGCCAGATTACAGATGAAGGCTTGGAAGCTGAAACATATGATCTACTGATGCAAGAGGATTTTGTACCCTTATGTTTTGAAGCATTTCAGTTCATGAAGCAAAATTTTCATAATATCTCAAAAGGAAAGGATGAACAACCTATAGAATGTCATACAGTTCCAATGGATACGTCGCAGCGGTCTTTCCAATTTTTTTATGATCCTATGGCTGATGTGTTAGATGATATTTTTTGTAAAAGTCCTTCTCCATTGGCTGACCATATGCCAGAAAAGAGTGTTAACCATAAATTTATTCGACAATCAACTTCATTATCTTGTTCAGTAGATGTTTCATTACAAAGCCCGTATCGAGATTTGCAATCATATGAGGAGACTAATGAAGAAGATTTTTGTTTTGTTTGGGATCAGCAAGAGAGTTTGATTATTCACGAATTTCAGGATCTTTTTGACAGCTTGTTGTAGTCATCAAAGAGAGACAGCTCAGAGGTTAGGAAAATTTTAAGATCAAGGTATGAAGATTACCTGGAGCAGAGCAGTAATGTATTAATGGAGATCAATAGCTATTCTTATGAAGACCCTTTCGCAGCATTCTTGAGGTCATCCAGTCAACTCATGCTTTGCAAGTTTATCAAGATTCAATTTGATTCCAAGTTTCCATGGGAGTTGCCTTTCAGTTCTTCCCTCTACTTGCTCATCAGAAAACAACTGGCGAGAATTCAAGTAGCAGCCAGGACGCTTACATGGTTGCATTGGTTGTTCCATTTCACTTGATATGGTGGTGAAATAGAACAATTAGAGTAGGTTTTGATGAATAAGTCCAATTATGAGCATCTTTTCCAGTCTGTCAATTTTTTTTTAGTTTTCAGTCTTAGTTTTGAGTCAGATTTCGGTCTTGAAATTGAGTCAAGAGTTTGGTTTTATTTTGTCGAAGTTATTGACTCCATATCCAAATGGACGAAGGCACTGCCTGCTTTCACAGAGATCTGTAGTTCTTGGCACCTCCAAGGAGCTACCATCCCCATTGGAGCCAATGTTAGTGTCTGTATCTTCATCCCTTCGTCAGTGATCAAATTCTCTTGTTGCATTGCATGTTAGGTGTCTCACTTAGTCAGCTGCATTCCATTAGGATCATGGATCATCTGACGGTAGTGGCTTTTGGTACATTTTCCCTCATGCCCTTTACCTGCTGGCACATTTCCATTCATCTAGATCATCTGCAAGAGTCATTTTTAGAGTTTCCACATTATTAGGTCTAGGGTTTTGTCAAAAAGGTCTTCAAAATGTTCAATAACAGTCAGCAGGCGCATGAGGCGATCGAATAAAGTTTCAGTACCAATAAATTCCATAATCACATGCTCAGAGACTTATTTAATAGAGTATTATATGTTTTCATGTATAAAATTTGATGTAATTTCAGTTTTTCCTATGTAAGCAACTTCAGTGGCAACCCTAGTCACCTTACCAAGCATCAACAACTCCATCCCTTGCAAGGCAAACCAAAAAAATCAAATCATTCAGTTCATCAAAGGTAAAAAATGAAGTAAACTGCCCCAAAACAGAGTTGAAAAAGTAAGTTACAATGCAAACATTATAAAAGTGGATTTTATGAGTGAAAAATCAAAATCTCTTGTATATAAACTCATTGGTCATGTTCAAAGAGCTCATTTGCATTCAAAGGAGAAAAATTGAGCAAGAGAAGGTCGTGTTGGAGAAAGGGAGCGAGTTTGAAGCAAAACTGTGCAAGTTCAAAGGCACGGCGAGTTGGGTTTGTGGCACGGTTCATAGAGAAGGCGTGGCGCATTGGGCTGCCCTCCACAGTGTAAAAAATACATTGGTGTGACGCATACATAAGGCACAGCGCGTTGGATTTATGGCATGGCGCATAGAGCTGCAAGCCCGATTTCACCATAAACTCCCTCAAATTTCCAAATTTTCTCAATCCCATGGTGTGCAAGTAAGTCAAGATTTCTTCCGTTGCTAGTGAAATTTTTTTTCTTAAAATTTATGGTGGTTTAGTGTGATAAAACTCAAACCCTTCCTCTTTGCAATTTTGGCTCAAAAACAATTGCCTAGGGTTTGCATTTGTGTTTTTTCTACCAAGTCCACTCCATCACTCCCTCACTCTTTGACTCCCCCATTCATTTTTCACTTTCATCCACTCATTCCCTAATTCCTATATTCCAAAAATTCCCTAATTCCCATATCCCTAACTCCCACTATCCCAAAACCTAGTTACAAATCCAAAACCCTAATTGTTGTCCCTAAGCTTATATACTATTCCCTAAACCCCCTATTCCCAAAAAAACTTGTCCATATCATTCCCAAAAACCCCTCATATCCTTTCCCTCCACAATTTCTCATACATTCTCATCCTTGGTAGTAGAAAACTAAAAACACCATAAATCTCTTCATACTCATCAAGAAAACTCACACATTAGCAAACATGGAGTTTGATCCCTCCTATGACCGAGATGAGGGGACACACAGTGATTCTCCTACAGAAATGCATGCACCAAGGAGACCTCACAAGGGTGGTAAACATATACGAGAGGAGCCTACTTCACTTGCCGAGTTGCAGACCTGCCCTCTTGCTGTCACATGCTTTCAACACTAATCCTGTTATCAGTTCTGTGAGATGGTAGAGATAGTTCAATGCCATCATGAGATGGCCAGGTTGTTTGTGCTCCATCTTCAAAATGGCCAAGTCACTCTAGTAGGTGTGACATTTACCTTGACACCAGAGTCCATTTCTCTAGCAACTGGCATTCCAATTATCGGTGAGCAGTGGAAAAAAAGGTAGCAGATTGAAAAAGAACAATATGAGCCTTACGTCAAGGCTGGTTATCAGAGACATCTCAGCATATTTTTTCCTTTCCAGTACCTAAAAGACTCATATGCTCCCTTGATGAAACTCATAATTAAGTATTTCAGCTGTGAGAGCTGGTTTTCTCGCCTATATGCTTATCACATCAGATTGTTCATGCACTTTACTAGGGTGAGAATGATGGATCTCCCCTACTTTATTTGCCGAAACATTGAGAAGATGACCACCTTAGTGCACAAGAAGACTCCCCAGCAGCAGTATAACAACATATATCATTTTGCACTAATCAAGATTGTGGTCATGCATCAGCTTGGTTTACAGAACATCTCATGGGATGATTTCATTTCACATGAGGTCTTCACCGCTCCTCAAGTACCTCCAACAACTTTTCATGAGACAGGTGGGCCTTCACATCAACAGGAGCTTCATGAGACACAAATTACTAGTGTGCCAGTATTTGTCACCTACCAAAAGGGCGCTAGAAGGTTGTTTGCAGCAACAAAGCGAGTATTATCTCCACCTGCCGTGGAAGGGGTCTCGCTTCCTCCATCACCAGAGAAGGTATAGGATAAGGACAATCGTCCATTACATGATGAGGAGCCTTCAGAAGGGCAGGAGACAGATTTCATTCTTATTCAGGATAATGACACCGATTTGGGCTCACAAAGCTCAAAGCTTAAAGAGATCATTTAGGAGCAACAAGAGGACATACATGCTTTGTCTCTCAACGTAGAAAGAGCCAAATGGATAATTAACTATCTGGAGCAAAGAAACAAGCAGCTAGAGGATCAGAAAACCATTATGGAGCTGCAAAACATACGAGAAAACCGGCAAGCTGCCAAGAGGAGGAAAACCAAGTTGACACCACTTGAACAAGAAATTGAAGATGATCGTGAATATTGGCTCGAAAGGATAAAAATACATTTGGAAAAGATGTTGGAGAAGGCCAAAAAAGAGAAAAACATGTTGAGGCACATGGCCCACCATTACTGGGCGAGAAACTAGGTGTGCAAAGCAAGAATCAGGAACTTGAAGGCCAAGTTGAAGAAGGCATCAAAGAGGCGAAAAGAGCATGATAGACTTCAGGTCTTGGCTGAGGCTTCCTTGGCCCAACACAGCTCTTAAGGGAGGACACTCGGCCCAAATTTCAAAAAAATTGTGACACTTTTTGTAATTTTTGAATTTTTGGCTCAAAAAACAGACTTTTCTGCCCAATGCGCCCCGCCACCTGGCGCTCACTTTTGATGGAGGCATCATTTTGAGGAAAACTCAGCATATTTGGATTTTTCATGAAAAAACATGCATGCTCACAAATGGGCAAGAGAGTTTGACAGGTTTTGGGCTTCCAAAAAGGTCAAAAACACCCAAAAAATGACCTTTTTGCCCCTTTTTTGACACACAGGAAGAAATCTTGGAAGAAATCAGTTTTGGAGGGGCAAATGGAGGCCAAATTCAAAAATTCCACTTGTGATGGAAAGTAGACAAGCAGACCTTTCCAACAAGACCACTTGGAGAAAATTTGGACACTGGGAAGGCCTCAAAAAGCATCTTCAAAAAGGAGCTACGCATAGGGAAATCAGTGCGGCGCATTGGAGGAAATTTGCTCAGTTTGACCAAAAATACTCTTTTTTTCGCCTAGTTTCTTGACAGTTTGACTTTTCTCCTTCTAATTGTCAAACTTATGATGTAATTTAATGTGACTTGATGGATTTTGATGTAATTATGCTGAATTTTCACTCATAGAGGTAGATTCATCCATGAAAAGGTAGTTTACAACTGAATGAATAAGTTCCCTAGTTTTTAGAGGCAAGCTGTTCCACTGCCTACTTTTTAGTTTCTTAGTTTAGAATTTGTTGGAATAGCTCCTAAACTCATGAGCTCGACCCCTAAAGGCTAGGATGAGTTGTTGTTTGCCTATATCTTATGTTTTTTCAGTCATTAGCATGGTTGGATTTTTGGGAAAGCTTGGAGCTTATTGTATACTCATTTCAGCAGTTTGGCTAAGGAATAGACCAATGGTTTGCAACACTTTATGGGATTCATGTGGCATATTGCTTTGGTAATGTGTTTTCTTCTGTAATTGTAACTCTACATGTGTTTTATGTATGCCATATCTCTCTTTATTTCATCTTAAGTAAATCAAACAAAGATAAAGGTAGAATACATTGAAAGTGCAGTGCTCTACCTAGGGTTTGCTAAGTTATCTACGTTTTCAGCTGATTGAAAAGGATCCCTGAGTTCTTCATGCCCTTTTCAACTCCTCGTATGTCTAAAACCTCTCCATATCACTCAATTTGAAGTACCAAATCACTTTCCTACCTTGCCCCATAAAGATTTCTGCAAAACTGAGCCTCATTCCCCAGGCCTCAAATCTGCCTTTCACATTTGAGTGAACAAAACATCATCAAATTCAATCAAACACCTCTGTACACATACCTAGCCTAAAATCAGTCATCACATCAGTCATCTCAAGCTTTCATTGGCCATATTTTCTGAGATTGACAAGGAGAGAGCCCTCTCCTAACCTGGTAGGGCTAGCTACCAGGTTAAGCATGGTATGATGTTATCCTAGATCCTACCTTTCTCAGCCTGAGGTAGATTTAGGTCCTAAAACTAGGGAAGTTGGGTAAATGTAGTCAAAGCTTCCACTTGTAGAGTATATATATAGTTAGATCAATATAGTTGAAGATCCAATATATTGTGGTAGAGAAAAATGATAGGATGTGGAAGATGGAAGTATGATGGGGAGAAAGGATGATCCAAAGTTAGTTGAGGATGTTACTTGGGGATTAGATGTGCCAAAATTATTTTCTTACTTGGTTCCTACCATGTTTATAACACTTTATTTGATTAATTTCTAATAATTTAATCGTGATGATCAATGATTGATGAATTATTGTAATTTAGTTAGTAAAGTTTATTGAATGCTACAATTACTAGATTTATTTTCTTGCATGTTTGGTTGTGAATATATAAAAATTTGCAATGGAGGAAGTACTTATTTATGTTAATGCCTCTAAGTCCCTTATGTTAAGGCCTTAAAAATCATTCATTATTAATCTATTAGTTATGGATAGGTCAGCTTAGTGGTAGTTGGTTATATCATACTCACTTTATCACCTTTTTATATTAAAGGATATTCATTTGTGTAGGCATCTTGACTTGTGCACCGGATATATTGTAAACTGAGGTTCCCTTCTAGAAGATCATTGTTATTCATTGAATGTTCATCATCATCAGGGAATAACACTTCTCATTTTGTATATCCTTATACAGATTCTGGATTTTGGTTCATAAGATTTGGTATGAACAGTGATATATGATCCTAGATTTTTACTCATTTAATAAAAGATATATTGGAATTTTCACTATGAAATTTCTCTAGGAAGTTACATATAGTGAAGTTTTTAGGAGACTAAGTCAAAATAGTGATGTACAAGTGGTAAAAATTTTAGGTTATTATTCATCATAATTTTTGAGGTATAACCTATGAAAGTTAGGATTTGTGACCAATCTCAAAATTAGTCTCAAATGAGAAGTATTTTTGTTTTCTCTATAATTTTCTAAGGGTTGTAAAATGTTTAGCATAGAAAGGAGAAAAATCAAAGTACATGTGGTAAAAATTTCAAGTTCTGAATCATTATACTTTCTAAGATATGATTTATGGAAGTTATGGCTTGTGAATAGTCCCGAAATCAATTTTAAATAGGCTATATTGGAATTTTTTTATAATTTTTTTCATGGAATTTTTAGAATCTTAAGGAGACAATGAATTACAAGTGGAAAAAATTATATTTTGAATCATCAATTTTTAGATTTTGAATCATTTCACTTTATGAGATACATCTTATGACTAATCCTGAAATCAATTTTAAACAAGCTATTTTGTAATTTTTGTAATAACTTTTTTAAACAAGTTTTCAAAAACTTGAGACATATTGAGATATCTATGATTTTTTTTTCAAACTTTGAATCATTATACTTTTATGAGATATATCTTGTGGAAGTTATGGTTTTTTACTAAGCTTCAAATTAGTCTGTAGTGAAACTTCTAGGAATTCTCGTTGTGTTTTCATGTTGTGAACATTTTGAGAATTTAAGAAGATCTTTATAAGTACTACAAGACATAATTTCATACTCAAATGGGCTCAAAATTAAAATATATATCAGGACAAAGCTTGACCATCCTAACAATATCCAAAATTAAATGGTTTGACAGGTATGTAACTTACAATGCACATAAATTTTGTTTACAAGATCTATTTTTGGCAATTCAAAAGTTTCAATAAAGAGAAAAATGGGAGTACTATCACTATTTTCTCGCATGACTAAAGGTGTTCCAAAAGATACTACACCAATTAAACATCCAAGAATCTCAACCATGAATCATGGAGAAAATGAAGAAATGGATAACCAATCATCCATATTTGAGGACAAATTTAAGGAATGGAAGATATTTTGTTGAAAAGGGTTTGTTTTCCACATGTGACAAAGGTAATTAAAGGAGATATGAAATAGAAGATGGATGAAAATAAAGAATTGATGGGGAAAAAATGGAACAATAAAAGATGTATGGACAGTTGGAACATATGGGAAAAAATATATTATAAAATCTCTAGATGAGAGGTTGCCTAAAATTAATAATGTGACTAAAGGAACTCATAAAAATAAAGGTAGTATCCACTTTAAACTAATAAGAATTTGTTAGGTGGATTTAAGTCCAATACTAAAGATATTTATGGATGGTTCCTTAATAGTATCAACTTTCCCAAGGTTGAATTAAAAAAGTTTAATGGAATTAAGGTACTTACATGGGTGAACCAAAGTAAGCAATATTGTGAATTGGATAATATTATGGATAATAAGCAAAGCATTTCCTTAGAAAAATTTCACTTTGAGAGAAAACATTATGAATGGTATCAATGGGTAGTTAAAAGGAAGCCCCATTCTTATCATTATGCTTGGGGTTTATTTATAAGAAACATAAAGGCACAATCGAAAAGTTTGGGAAAAAACCTAATTTAATCAATTAACAACAAGCAAGCACTTAGGTGATCTTTTGAAGATAATAATTCAAAATTTCAGGTATTGACCACAAGGGTGGATAATATAAGTGATGAACATATGTTAGAAGCTTACATGGGTGGATTAAAGAAGAAAATAAACAAGAGATTTTCATAAAACATCCTGAGAATATTATGGAAGCTATGGAATTTGTTTGTCATATTCAAGCCAATAATAGGGCTACACACAAGTCTACCACTAGAACACATGCAAGAAGCAGAGAATATTTTGGGCTTCATAAGACAACCCTACCTCAACCTACTTGAATATCACAAAGGAAATTGGGGAAAGAAGAATAAAAGGAATGTGCTTTGGTTGTAACAACAAAGCATCAAAAGGGCATAAAGTGTCAAGAAAAAAATTGTTCACCTTAGATCATAATTATGAAGAGGAAATGAAGGAAATTTCATAGTGTATGATGAAGAACTTACGAACTTAAAAGAGAAATAAAAATATTTTGAATTGTCATCATCACAAACCCTTAAGATTGCAGGATACATTAAGAAGAAAAAGGCTATGGCACTTATTGATTCAATTGGTATCCATAACTAAATTGTTAATGAATTGGTAGAATAATTTAGTGGGTGACACCCATAGGAGAAAATTTTCTCCTAGATTGTCTTCATCCAGCAACCCCTTGTAGTCACCAAATATCTTGATGTGCCAACATCTTCACCACCTAAGCCAAGCAAGTGCCCTCGCCCATTTTTTATGATCGAATTTTTGAAGGTGGCCTTTCCAACCCTTAAGCTATGCCTTTCATTGTGAAGTTGGGTAATTTCATGAACGCTTCTGGGCGTGGATTAGTGGGGATAATTCAGCAAAAATAATGGGATTGTTCAGTACTCTTGTCACCTTGTCCAACTTGGTGGTTAACCTTGTATCCTAGTCTCGTGGCATGTCCTCTATTGGCTACTAACTTTAAGAGTAGCACTACATGGGAAACCCATATTTTGGTTGTGTGGTCCCACTCCCTGAAATCACATGCATTACTTCCCTCCACTCATTATAACTCCTTTTCACATGTTTCTCATTCGAGCCCACATTTTTCCATTGGGTCCATAAGGAGTTAGCCTCCCTTCCCCTTGTCCACACTTTGGGTCGGGCCTGGAACGATGTCTTGAAGGTTGATGTAGATAAAATAAAGTTAAAATAATAATTTGGCCACGTACAATAGGAAATGTACCATAAAATGCAAAAGATGGTCAAGACATAAAAATTTAGCATGTGGGAAAAAGACAAACATTAGCTCTACCCCTATCATTATGGTAATCACTTGGGTTATTAGGGCCCCTTATGTGAACCCCCTGCATCATTAAGGAACCCATGATTGTACCAACCCCTGGTGGGTGACGAACTTCCCAGCCTTACTGGGGTATCCATTGTTATATCATTCACATCACGCTCTCATTCCCTAGAGCCTGAAGGAGTTAAATAAAAGAAAAATCATTGAAAGGAAGAAGACATATGAAGAAGGGTGGAAAATTGTTTTTGGGGTAACACATGTACCACGATTACTCCATCCTACATCTATACACCCTAGTGTGGGCTTCCCTCATTATAGTTATCGTTGTACCATGGTATGTGGCCTAGATCCTTTGTTGCTACCCCACTTCGTTCCATCACTATTTCACATGATACCTATCATCTGGGAGATGTACCATGGACCTTTCACTCCCTTAGAGGGTGAAACCACCTAATTGGGTCATTTATTAACCTCCTTCTTGAGCCTGGAGACACTTGTACATTCTAAAGCCCATTATGGAAGGGCATGCCACTATGAAGTGTTGTTAAAAATTGAAACTAGGGCCAAATTCCACCTTGATACAACTCATTTGATGGAGATGATGATTTCATTAAATTTCTCTTTCTAAGAGGACCAAAATTGATATAAAGATCATCTAATTTTGACAAGTGGAAGTGCATTTTTGAATTTATGCCCACACATGTGCAAATAGTTCAGGTTAGCCACATCAACATGTAGGCTTATGAAGCCCAATGGACGTGACTCTTCACCCTAAAAGAATTGTATTAATATAAGTAACCTCTCACCTCATTTGGCATATTCATCAATCTCACATTCTCTCTCTCCTTCTCACATTGGTTCGTACTACATTGGGAATTCTTCTCTCTCACATGTGTGGATCAAGAAGGACGCATTTCATAAGTAAAATTACAAGGCCAAAATTATAGAGTTGACTGCAGTTTGACTAGTGTTTACCAACACCTTTTGGGCATCATTTCACTTCAATCTTTTGGGGATGTTTCTATCTCAACTGTCCGCAAATTTTGGCATAGAAGCTGAGGTTTTCTTAGCACTTTGACCACAAACCAAATTGCAGGTTGAGTGCATATTTCAAGACAACAGTTTGACTATTGAATTTATCATTGTTTTTGGTTGAGTTTTACCTCCTGATCAGGTCGTGTTTGACTGGGGAAGACTGAGTTGTTTTGAGAACATTCAATTGTTTTTTTGACCAATGTTGACTTTCTGGTTAGGGTTGAAGTTTGACTGCAACTCATTGGGGAAATTGATAGGGTTGTTTTGACTTTGAATTGGGAAATTCAATTTGACTTTTGTACTCTCTCTCTCTCTCTCTGCTGAACATTTTGATATAAAAATAAGAAGAATTGATCAAAGGGTTTTCCCCACATTGGGTTTTTTCCTTGACATCCGTCAAATTTGGTGTCCTCTTGTCTTGACTTGTCTTTTGCATTTTGTTTCATGTTCTATCTACTTTTACTGTCAATTTTGTTAATGTTTAATGTGATTTCTATTGGAAATCTAAATTGGAAATTATATTTGGGCTACAAAAGAAACATTGAAGTAATTGTGCTAAGCATAGAACATGCCATTTTAACTAAAATTAACATGGTATCGAAGCCCAGCTGAAGACAAAGCCCAATCAGGACAAAGAAAATCAATCACTAATAAAGGGTTGTTGTAAAATAATATTGGTCTAGCTTCAATGACGACTACATCATACTTCAAATCTGAGGATAAGATCAAGGACAAATCTGACTATCATGCATGGAAGATGACTTTGAATTTGAATTTGGAAAAGCATGATGCTATGGACTATGTATAGGGAAAAGTGGTGGAGCCTATTTCAAATGCACCTGTTGTTGCAAAGACAAAGTACAATAAAGGTGAGGTCAAAGCTAAAAGAATTATCATTGATTCCATTCAAAAGCATTTGGTTGCCTATATTTCTAATTTTGGAACATCTAAGGAGATGTATGATAAGTTAATTAGGATGTTCAAAGTAAACAATGAAAATCAAATCCTCTTTCTCAAGAAAAAGTTGAAGGACATCAAGATGGATAGAGGGGAGTCTATCCAATCCTACTTCATGAGGATTACAAAAATCAAGAATGATCTTCTATCTATTGGAGAAATGGTTGTTGACAGGGAGCTCACTCTCATCGCTCGTGTACGTCTCACAAGAGCATGGGATTTTTTTAACACCACCATTCTTAATAATGACATGATTCCTAGTTTCGATGAAATATTGGCTAGGTGCACTCAAGAAGAAATGATGACGATGGAGAGAGACAAGCCTTCTAATGGAAATGAATCTACTACTTTCTCCGCTCATGAAAAGAGGAGGAAAAATGTTGGTCCAAAGAGACAAGGTCAAGGATTCAAGCCGAGATTCAAAGAAGGAATAAAATGAAGGTGCCACAATTGCAATAGGTTTGGCCATTATGTTAGAGAGTGTCCCCACAAGAAGGACACTCCCTGGGATGACGAAAACAACAACAATAATCACAAAATTTTTGAAAGCAATGGAAATCAAAGGAAAAACACGTTCAACAATTAATGAAAGAGGATTTCTCCCTCTACTTGATATGGTAATGGTCGACCTCCCAAAAGGATGAGAAACTCTAGGAACTTCACTAGGTATAAGGAGGCCCTCTCAAATTTGATTGAAAAGAATTCTAATTTGGAGATCGTACTTAGAGACAATGCCACCTACACAATGAAATGGATAAGGATTGTCACTCTTCACTTAAATCAAGGTCAAACCCTTCATCTATAAGAAGTATTGTATCTACCTGATTTGAAGAAGAACCTGGTGTTTATTTATGCGATGGAAGATAAATGATTCAAGGTAGAATTCATTGATGGAAATGTACGTATTTGGACAAGAAACCCTAAAAATAAATTTACACTTGGATTTAGGGTTGAAGATATCTACTAAGTTTGAGGAAGTCTTATGGGAGCTATGACTGGTGATACTTCTCTTCAATCTGAATTATGGCACCAGATATTTTCTCACCTTGATTACAAAGCCTTACCTGGGGTAAGGAAGATGGTCACAAGTATTCCCGAGTTCAACATGAATCATGAAGGTGTTTTTTAGGGTTGAAACTTACAAGGGGACCATTCCCTTCAAGTGAAAGTCAAACTACCAACATTCTTCAATTGGTCCATTTTGATCTATCTAGTATGTTTCCTGTAATATCATTAGGAGGATATTTATACTATGTGATTTTTGTGGATGACTTATCTTGTAAAACGTGGATCTATTTCTTGAAGAAGAAGGACAAAGTGTTCAAATGGTTCCATTCTTTCAAAGCATTGTTTTGAAATGAAACGGGGAAGAATATCAAAATATTGAGGACCGATAATGGAACCAAATATGAATAAAATGAATTCAATAACTTTTCTAGAGAGGCTGGCATTAAGAGGGAGACCACCACTCCATATACTCTTGAGAAAAATGGAGTTGCTAAAAGGAGGAATCAAACAATCATACAAGCCACATGTGCCATGCTTCTTGACCAAGGCCTACTAAAGTTGTTATGGGGATAATTGTATGCTCAATTTAGTGTTCCTAAAATGATGTCATTAATTGTCAACCAGGGCTAGTAAACTGTTGAAGTGAAGTGAACTATATGTGCCTAGGTATCTGCTTCCTACTTCGTTGTGTTTAGTGTTTTTTTTAATGTTTTTGGTTTTTTGTTTTTATGATAAAAGGAAAAGAACTAAGTTGTTGGAAAAGAGAAGTTGTTGGTCACACTAAAACATAGCAAAATCTATTCTAAACTATGTATGGCACTTAAGAACAGAGAATGAAAAACTTGACAAGAAAAATAACCCATAACATGAACTCAGTCCAATTCATTCATTAGAAGTATGTTGGAACAGCTTGAGAAAAGGATAAGCTTAATGCAATGAGGTTCTTCTAAGTAAACAACAACTTACAATATCACAAAAAAAATCTCATCCATGGTTAGAAATTTGGTGGAACACATTTGGAAAAGATTATCTGTAGAATAGTAAGGAATCCTACTCTAAATTAACTTATGACACTGAAATTAATCCATTCTGCAACTCAAACTGTCATTATTAAGCCTCATTCAAGGGTTAGAAATCTTTTGGAATAGTTTTGGAAAAAGGCTATTTGTAAAATTATGAGAAATTGCAAAACAATCAAGACCTCAAACTGATATCACTAATTCTTGTCCGTATGATGATGTGTTTGAAGAGATTAATAACAAGAGTAGTTTGTAAATAATGAAGGCCTTTAAGTCTAGTTTAACAGAACGAGAATACAACTAGCTAATGAAACTTAAAATACATTAAACAGAACCAAACTAATATGTAATTAACCTCTGAAATACTACAGCTAAACTAAAATGCAATTAGTCTCTGAGATACTACAACTCTTTCTCATTCAGTGTTGGTGATATTTTGGAACAATTCATAAGAACAAGACTGGCTATAACATCCGATGTAAGTGAGCATAAAACATAAAGTTCAGAAAACTGGTTAAATTAGGAATGAAACAGAGCTAAAGTTACTTATCTAAACAATATGCATAGAGCTTCTCGGGCAGTAGGGGCCCTCTACCACCGGATTAGCATACAAATCTCTTCAATATTGCCTCAGATCATGCAATGAAGTTGAACTTATTTCATTAAAGGAAAAATACTTCAGAAACAGAGTATTACGGACTTTTGAGATCTAACAACAAAACATCAATCTAGCTAGCTATCTCTCGTTCTCCCGAGTCATTCTTATAAGAGAAATACATAACTTCCCTTGAGAAGAAATAGGGATAAGTGTCTTTCCCAATTAAAATCAAATTAGAACTCTTGTGGAAGCCTCGTACTTTTGCTGAAGACATCTGTAGAGTTCTTGTCTCGATAGAAGTCTATCTCTTAGTTTCGATTTCTTCCACGTGCATAACCACTTGGAGATTTTTGCTCAGACTTCGTAGAGGGAAAGGAATGATGTAGATGAGGTCTAGAATTCAACCATATGAGTTTTTCCTTTAAGTGACACCTGTAACCTGTGTGAAAATGAAGATAGCTGCGGAATAGGCGACTGACTACAAAATGGATGCATTCTGTAGCTGAGTCTAGTCAAAAAATACTACAACAACAAAACCACGAAAATATAGCAAGTCAGTCATTATATGAATTCCTAAAGTGACTTTAATCAATCCTATTGATCTTTTAAGCCTGCAACTGATAAAGGAAAAAGGAAATGAAGTGAAATTTGGTGAAAGAGAAGGACATCTTTGGGGCTCAACATACCCCCACTGCAAAGCTTTTGCATGTCCTCATGCAATTAATCCATGTATTCTGAAACTTCTGCTAGGACATCCAACTTCCTTTTTCTGCTTTGCCTGATGTTCAATGACCTCATAGGCTTCCTTATGAACAATTTGAATCTCAGGTTTATAAGTGCCCTACTCAACTTTTTTTTTTTGTTTTTCAGCTTCTCATTAGCCTTGTATAGTTTTTCCATTTGCAGAGAGAGAGTTGTGTTCATGTTACTCTTCAGCTTGACTTGTTCCCTGAGAATTTCATTTTCTTTTTTTATGTGCCTATTAAGTACTTCCAGTTCATATTTATCTCTTCTTAGTACCTCAATTTCAGATTCTGGTGGGCTAGGAGTTCTACTTTTGCTTTTTTAGGCTCTACTTTCTAATGTATCAACATAATTATAGATTTGTTGTTGTGTTGGGTCTATCTCCAGAGTTTCTTCATCAAGATCCTCTTCGTACTGGTATACAGGAGATTTATCAGCTGGTGTCTCTTCATATTCAATCTTTATGATGCATGTTTGCTTAACTCCTATCTTCTTCAATATGCCTCTAAGCCTATAGCTTCGTCTTAGTTTATTAGTGGTCCATCACCTCTCTCCTTGGCATACTTTCTTATTATCTTCTCATTTTTAAGCTGTTTCTTGATTTCAGCCAGTTTTTCAGAGATAATCTCCTCACCGTCCTCTTGTATGGATTTACCAGTTTTAATTTCTACAGATTTGGAAATTTTCCTTCTCCTGCTTCTTCTTGCAAGTTTGCCTTCGGATGGAGATTCCTTGGGTTCTTCAAAGTGATTCCTCACTAGGAACTCATCCCAATTGTCTCCCACCTTTCTCAAATGATGTTCAATTAGGATTTTAACTAGGCCATGGTGATATAAAGTGGTTTCCAAGAATTGAACCCTCTTTTGGATATTAGAGGCCATTCTCTTTAGGCTATGAAGTAAGAAGAAGGGTAAATTGATTTCTTCATCTAAGAAATGCATCATGATCCGAATGTGATAAACATATAGGGTACCAAACCTTCCCTCACAAATTATAAACTTTTGCAAAATGAGCAACATTTTTCGCCATTTATTCTTCAGTGCTGAGCTAGGGATTCCCTTCTTAAAAACTGAAATATCCATACCTGGTGTTTTGAGCATCTACCTCCATGCCTCATTGTGAAATTCCTTATTTTTGAACCATCGTTCACCTTTCCTTGGTAATTCTGCTGCTTCTGCAATGAAGGATTCTGTAATAGTGAACTTGACATCTCCTATTTCAACCTCTGCTCCATTGAAGGAACGTGCAAATGTCTTGGTTACCTCGTTATGAAAACCATTGAACTTTTCCAAAAACTGTAACCACCCAACCTGCTATAGAATTTCTCTAATTTGTGGGTAACCCTCTAAGTATTTGGTTCCGACTGGTTCGGACCTTACAATGAGACCCATGGCTTCTTTTCTCAACCTTCAATTTACTGCTCCGTTACTGCTCTTCTATTCACGGTAAAAATGGCTACAGAGAGTTGTTTTCACCCCAAAGATGCCTTCTCTGCTTATGCAGCAGGAATTAGCTACGAAAAGATGATATGAAGTGGTTATGGGATGAGTGAAATACGGTGAAGGTGATTCACACGAATTAATGATTTTGAGAGCTATCATGAAAGAAAAGACTGCGGAAAAATCTCGTGAGAAATTCAAAATCATCACTAAATACTTCGGGTTAGTGACGTGACCGAATAGGTCACTTCAGTACTAACCGTTAATTTTTAATAAATGATGGTTTGGTATGGCGGAATGGAAGGGATTTTGTCCAAGGTTTTTATGATAGGTTTAATAGGCTCGATCAACATGAATAATAAAAATAACTTTATGAATCATACATGACTTAACTATACTATAACTTTCATAATCTGTCATCATAATAAATTCACAACTTTACCTTAGCCTTTCCTTTGATTTTTGTGGTTTTAATATGCTTTGTTTTCCTTTGAAAATCATTGATTCTTCAGTCTTCATAATTCCTTTGATTTTGCTTGTTGACATAGGTGTGCAGGGTCAATTTGCTACTGAACAAGTGGTTGCTGGATACTTTCCTACAGGGTATTTGGCTACATAATGTCTGGCTGGCTGCAGAATGTCTGACTAGCTGCAGAATGTCTGACTGCAGAATATCTGGCTGCAGAATATACTTGTAAGAGCTTTGAAACATGAAATGAAATGATTTGAAACATGGATGGAGTGTAGTATGAAATGAATTAATCATGGATCATGAAATATGGTGGAATAGAGCATGAATGAAGTGGAATATAATGGAGTGGAATGAATCACAAATGTGAAGTGGCATAAAAAGTGGTCTACAACTTATGATTTGTAATACTCAATTTGCAGAAAGAGATCAAATTTAGAAATTTGAGATGGAAATGAGATGGACCATGAAAGGGAGTGAATGAAGTATGGATGAATGGAGTGAATGAAATATGAATGAATGGAGTGAATGAAGTGAGACATGATGGAATGAAATGGATCATAAGTGGAACATGATATATAAAATGGATCTGCACTTATGATTTTGTGATAGCTGCTTGCAGGGAAAGAACAAATTTGAAAAGCTAAAGTGTCATAAGGATTCTTATTTTCACTTTATCTTTTCTGTATAAACATGCTAATTAGTGATTAGTTTTCATTTTTATACTTTTTTTTTTTTTTATGCATTCGAATTCAGAAAATTCAATTAAGTTGATGAAGAAGAAGAATTCTTCTTCATTAACTTCACATCACTGTTTTCCTGGAATCTCTTGATAAATTCTTCTCTTGAAAGTGGCTTATGATACAGCTTCAATCTATGACCATTTACAAGAAAAGTGACCTTCTCTTCATCTATTGTCCTGATTTTTATTGCTCCATTGTAAAAAAATTTCATAACTTCATATGGCCCAAGCCAATGTGTTTGGAATTTACCTTGAAAATCTTTGAACTTTGAATCAAACAAGAGGGCCCAGTCACCTTCTTTGAATTTCTTTCCTTTGATGTACTTATCATGCCATCTAGTCCTTTGTTGCTGGACTATACTTGTTTTCTGGACTACATCTTGTCTAATCTCATCCAATTCATTAATATGCTCCAATCTGTGCTTTTGTGCTTCTGTTAGATCAAGTCCTAGCTGAACTTCCATTTTAAAAGTTTGAATCTGAAACTCTATGGGAAACAAGACTTGTTTTCCATAAACAAGTTCATAAGGAGTATGGCTTATTGTGCTTCTCCATGTAGTTCTATAGGCCCACAAGGCTTCAGGAAGCCTGTTTGCCCAATCTCTTTTATGTAAATGAACAGTCTTTGTTAGGATCCCTTCAATGATTTTATTAGTAGATTCCACTTGACCATTTGCTTGTGGATGATAGGGAGTAGATTTTCTGTGTCTGATTTTGTACCTCTCCACCATTTGTTCCACTAGCCTTGATGTGAATTGAGCTCCTTTATCTGTAACAATTTCCCTTGGGACACCAAAACGAGTAAAAATATCCTCAAAAAGAAAATTAACTACATATGCTTCAGTAGCAGAAAGTAATGGCTTGGCCTCTACCCATTTGGTAACATAATCAGTGCAAACTAATATATATTTCCTTTGTCTTGATGGAGGACTAATAGGTCCTACAAAATCTAAAGCCCATTTCTCAAAAGGTTCAATATGTACCTGAGGCTGCAATGGCATCTCACCTGAAGGAGAAGGTTTCCCTACCCTTTGGAAACTGTCACACCTTTTGACATACTCTTTAGCATCTTTAAAAAGGGATGGCCAAGAGTATCCTAAAGGAAGGACCTTATAATTTGTCCTTTTATCAGCAAAGTGTTCGCCACAAGGTTCATCATGACATGCCTTGAGGATCTCAGGCATCTCATCTTTCCGAACACATCTCCTAATGATAAAATATGGACCTGTTTTGTATAACTCATTAGCAACCCATGAATATTTTGCACTATCATAAATGATATTTCTTTTGTTTCTTGCATTCATTATTGAAGGAAATTTCCCTGAAACTAAATAATTAGCAATGTCAGCAAACCAAGGAGTTTGAGTAGAAATTGCAAAAAGATATTCATCGGGGAATTGATCTTCAACTGGAGTATTATCTTTGATGTTTTGGAGTCTAGATAGGAAATCAGCTACTGTATTTTGTTTCCCAGACCTATCTAGAATGGTAATGTTGAATTCTTGTAAAAGCAATAACCATCTTATGACTCTGCCATTAGTAATTGATTTGTTCATTAGATATCTAATTGCAAAGTGATCTGTGTGAACAAAAGTTTCATAGCCTGTTATATAGTGTCTGAATTTGTTTATGGCATGAACAATAGCTAAAAACTCTTTTTCAGTTACAGTATAGTTTAACTCTGAAGGAGTCAAATTTTTACTGGTATAGTAGATGGCATAAAGAATCAGGTCTTTTTGTCCCAATACTGCTCCTAGAGCTGTATCTGAGGCATCTGTTGAAATATGAAAAGGTAGCTTCCAGTTAGGTCCCCTTAAAATAGGTGCTTCAGAAATTTTTGTTTTCAGGGTCTCAAGAATAGCGGCAATCAAGATTCCATTTGAATTCACAGTCCTTGGTAAGTAATTTGAAAAGTGGAGATGCTATCTTGGTGAAGTTTTCTATAAACCTTCTATAATATCCTGTAAATCCTAGAAAACTCCTAACATCCTTTTGAAAGCTTGGAACAGATAAGTTAGAGATGACTTCAACTTTTGACTCATCAACTCTAATCACATCCCCTGAAATTTGGTGCCCCAAAACAATTCCTTTAGTAAACATCATAAAACACTTCTCATGACTTAGTGAAAGATTTTCTTCTTTACATCTCTTTAAAAAAATTTCCAAGTTTACTAAGGCTTCTTCAAATGTGTTTCCATAAACTGTGAAATCATCCATATATACCTCTACACAATCATGTATTATATCTGAAAAGATTCCTAGTACTGCCCTTTGAAATGTTGCAGATGCATTGCATAGTCCAAATGGCAATACTCGGTAAGCATAGGTACCCCAAGGACAGGTAAATGTGGTTTTGTCTTGATCTTCAAGTGCTACTTGAATTTGGTTATAACCACTAAACCCATCTAAATATGAGAAGTACTTTTTTCCAGCTAATGTATCTAATACCCGATCTATGAAAGGTAGGGGAAAATTATCTTTAAGAGTAGCTTTGTTTAATTCCCGGTAGTCAATACATACCCTCCATTTACCATTTTTCTTCGGCACAATTACCAAAGGAGAAACCCACTGACTATCTGAAATGGGATAGATAAATTTGACATTTAACAATGTCTGCAATTCTTCTTTAGCAATCTCCCTAAGATTTGGATTCATCCGTCTCTGAGGTTGTCTGATTGGTTTACAATTTTCCTCTATGTAGATGTGATGAGTGCAAGTCTTAGGGCTTATCCCTTTCATATCAGTGTACTCCCATGCATATGTAGAAGAATGTCTCTGTAATATCTTGACTAGCTCTTCTTGTTGAGATTTCTCTAGGTTCTTGTTTATGTTTAAGGTTTTGCCTGGAAATATCTCAATTGTAGAGCTGCCAAATTTATCCATGGAATAGAGAGACATCTGTCTTGATGATAAAAACTCAATGTTGGATTCTTCTTGAAATTGTTCATGTTTGTATTCCAAAGAGGATTCAAATTTTTCTAAGGTATTCAGAATCTGGCTATCTTCACTAATTTCTGAAATTGTGAAGAGAGGTTGTAAGTCTTCTTCATCCTCAATCCACTGAGTATCATCTAATTCTGTAATTGTTTTTGCTGGAGGATACAAGGTAAATTTCTTGGTTGAACTACCATCAGAGATGTACATATCACCAGATCTACAGCTAATGAAAGCATCAGCTGTAGCTAACCAAGGTGTTCCTAATATAATAGGATGTCCTCCTAGATTATTCTTAGGAGTTAGGATCATAAAATCCACAGGATACTCCCAAGAATCTAGGGACACTGGAATGTATTCTATTACCCCATCAGATTTGATCACAGACCTGTCTGTTAATTGTAATAATGTGGGTGTAAAAAGAAGGTTAGGAAGTTTTAGTTTATCCATGATTTGTCTACTCATGATATTGATTGCTGCTCCTAAATCAATAAGTGTGTTTTGGATCTCAGTTCCATTGATGTGTATCTTAACAACTGGATTTCCTGGTTCTAGATACTTTGGAATGGCAATCTTACCCATCATGATGTCTGCTATTTTTCTTGCCAGTTGAATTTTCTTTGTCTCTTTGATTCTTTTTCCTGTTTTTTTCATGCTCAACTCCTTTATTGTTTTTGCTAAAATTGGAATTTCCTTAATAGCTTGTAATAATGGGATCTTAATACAAACATTTCTCAGCTCATCTAGGAAATCACAATTAGGCACCATAATTTGTTTTTCTACACCCCTATCAATTTGTAATCTTTCTGGAAAGGGAGGTGTAGAGGTGGATGTTGATGGCTGCTCTAATATAGGAGTTGAAATTATTGGTTCTTTTTGTTTTGGATTTTCAATATTTGGGTCTTGAAAATATTTGTTTTCTTCAAGACTTTTATTTACCCATAGAGAATCTTCCTCAGAGTTGTTTTGTTCTTGTATGATTACAGAAGGTTTCCTCTTTTCAAGTATTCTTCCAGACCTAAGTTTAACATCATTAAGGTCTAAAGGAGTGATCAAATAAGTTGGAAAATGTTGTCCTTCTATCATATATGTGTTCTGAGGATTTTTATTGTTGGGGTTTGGTATGGGTTGGGCAGGTAATTGATTTTTTTTCTGAGGAAATGGTAATGGAAGTGGTTGATTTTGATGTTGTGGATTTTGAGGATTTTGTTGAAAATTATGTTGAGGAGGGAAATTTTGTGGATATGGTGGATATTGATAGTACTGAGAGTATCTTCCATAAGGATTTTGTGCTCCTTGTGCCCAAGTTTTAGATTGATTTGGAATTGGGGCCAAGGTTGCTGCCAATAATTCCAATTTGGTGGGGGTTGATTATACAGTTGATCATGGAATCCTTGTGTTTGAGGTCCTTGCCAAGGCCTTCTAGAGATAAAATTGAGAGATTCTGTGGAATTTGTAGGGGTTTTTTCTTGAAAGACAGCTTTAAGACCAGGAAATGAAGGAAAAATCTTGGTCTCATGTTTTTCTGAAAAAATTACATAGGTCTCTACTACTTTTGCATCCAAATGGCACTCTCTCAAGGCATGCTTCTTTCTACATTTGGGACAAAAGATTGCTAGGGCATCAGATTCAACTTTTTGCTTGTTTTGTAACTTAAGGGTGTCTATTTGTTCACTAAAACTCCCTAAAATATCAGATTTGAATTCATCAAGCATATGTCCTATTTCTACCCTATTTACTGTCCCAGAAGCAGACTTACTTTCCCTTGCAAGAGCAGGGTCTCTTGGTCCTTTTACAATTTTAGATTTCCCTCTTGAAAGGTTGATACATAATTCAGCTATTTCAGGTAATGTGAGCTGAGATATATCCCCTTTTCCCATCATGTTAAGGATATCTAACCATTCATCCCTAATTTTCTTCAACAAGAGAGCTTTCAAAGTGTCTTGGTCTAAGTTTTCCATTTTTTCTCTTTTGATGTTGTAGTTGAACCTCTCTAGCAAATCTTCAAGATTTTCATCCTCTTTTTGTAACATTTTAAACACTTCCTCCTTATGGTTGACTAGCATACAGTAATCCAAATACCTCTCTAGAAATGCATGTTTCATGTCTTCCCATGTCCTAATAGAACTATTGATCAAACTCATAAACCATTTTAATGCTGCTCCTTTCAATGTTGAAGGGAACAGTTTAAGTTTTTGGGCATCTTGTAAGCAATCATAGGTTCTACATAGGACTTCAAATTCAAATAGGAAGGTTTCAGGATCTTCACTTTTGAGTCCATAAAAGTTTGGAAGGACAGAGGGTGAAATGTTTTTCATAGTTGCATTGGTTTCTTCATCTACTATAGGAAACCCAAAAGAGCTTCCCATTTCCCTTCTACCTCTTCCTCTACCTCCTTCTGCACCTCTACCTCCTTCTCCTTCTGCACCTCTACCTCCATTAAAGACTCCTCCTCCCCCTTCTTCTGCCATAGTTGATTCCTCTGTGGAAGTGGAAAAGTTTGTGGCTCTAGCAGGGGTCCTTGAATCTTCTTCTAAAACAGGTTCAGTGGATGAAGTGGAAGGTGTTTCTAATGGAATATCTGATCTTAAGCCTTCTAGAAGTCTGTGATTAGTATAGGATGGAATGTAGGTTTGAGTTGGAAGTGTGCTGCTTCTTGGTCTTGGTGGAACAAGTGGTGTTCTAGGAATCAAGCTTCTGCTTCTTATGAATCTACCCCTTGAGTCTCTTTCTCTACGCATGTCATTGTTTTTGGGAGGTAAGGAACAAGGCTACCTAGTTACACTTCCCCGGCAACGGTGCCAAAATGTCTGCTCAATTTAGTGTTCCTAAACTGATGTCATTAATTGTTAACCAGGGCTATTAAACGGTTGAAGTGAAGTGCACTATATGTGCCTAGGTATCTGCTTCCTACTTCGTTGTGTTTAGTGTTTTTTTTAATGTTTTTGGTTTTGTGTTTTTATGATAAAAGAAAAAGAACTAAGTCGTTGGAAAAGAGAAGTTGTTGGTCACACTAAAACAGAGCAAAATCTATTCTAAACTATGTATGGCACTTAAGAACATAGAATGCAAGACTTGACAAGAAAAATAACCCATAACATGAACTCAGTCCAATTCATTCATTAGAAGTATGTTGGAACAACTTGAGAAAAGGATAAGCTTAATGCAATGAGGTTCTTCTAAGTAAACAACAACTTACAATATCACAAAAAAAATCTCATCCATGGTTATAAATTTGTTGGAACACATTTGGAAAAGATTATCTGTAGCATAGTAAGGAACCCTACTCTAAATTAACTTATGACACTGAAATTAATCTATTCTGCAACTCAAACTATCATTATCAAGCCTCATTCAAGGGTTAGAAATATTTTGGAATAGTTTTGGAAAAAGGCTATTTGTAAAATTATGAGAAATTGCAGAACAGTCAAGACCTCAAACTGATATCACTACTTCTTGTCCGTATGATGATGTGTTGGAAGAGATTAATAACAAGAGTAGTTTGTAAATAATGAAGGCCTTTAAGTCTATTTTAACAGAGCGAGAATACAACTAGCTAATGAAACTTAAAATACATTAAACAGAACCGAACTAATATGTAATTAACCTCTGAAATACTACGGCTAAACTAAAATGCAATTAGTCTCTAAGATACTACAGCTCTTTCTCATTCAATGTTGGTGGTATTTTGGAACAATTCATAAGAACAAGATTGGCTGTAACATCCGATGTAAGTGAGCATAAAACATAAAGTTCAGAAAACTACTTAAATTAGGAATGAAACAGAGCTAAAGTTACTTATCTAAACAATATGCACAGAGCTTCTCGGGCAGTAGGGGCCCTCTACCACCGGATTAGCATACAAATCTCCTCAAGATTGCCTTAGATCATGCAATGAAGTTGAACTTCTTTCATTAAAGGAAAAATACTTCAGAAACAGAGTATTACGGACTTTTGAGATCTAACAACAAAACATCAATCTAGCTAGCTGTCTCTCAGTCTCCCAAGTCATTCTTATAAGAGAAATACATAACTACCCTTGAGAAGAAATAGAGATAAGTGTCTTTCCCAATTAAAATCAAATTAGAACTCTTGTGGAAGCCTCGTACTTTTGCTGAAGACATCTGTAGAGTTCTTGTCCCGATAGAAGTCTATCTCTTAGTTTTGATTTCTTCCACGTGCATAACCACTTGGAGATTTTTGCCCAGACTTCGTAGAGGGCAAGGAATGATGTAGATGAGGTCTGGAATTCAACCATATGCGTTTTTCCTTTAAGTGACACATGTAACCTATGTGAACATGAAGATAACTGCGGAATAGGCAACTGGCTACAGAATGGCTGCATTCTGTAGCTGAGTCTAGTAAAAAATTACTACAACAACAAAACCACAAAAAATATAGCAAGTCAGTCATTATATGCATTCCTAAAGTGACTTTAATCAATCCTATTGATCTTTTAAGCCTGCAACTGATAAAGGACAAAGGAAATGAAGTGAAATTTGGTGAAAGAGAAGGACATATTTAGGGCTCAACAATAATTTTTCAACATTTTCATATATATTCACTATAGGATCATTCATCAAGCATTGTATTTCAAGACACCCGAATAAGTTTTCATTAGTAAGAAACCTGCGGTTTCTCATTTTAGAATATTCGGATGTCCTGTGTACTTTCACGTACCTAAAGAGAAAAGAAATAAGTTAGAATAATCTGGGAAGAAAGAAACATTTGTAAGCTATAGTGAAAATTCAAAGGCATATAGAATCTATGTGTCTGGTCAAAGAGAAGTGGAAATAATCCATGATGTCACTTTTGATGAAGATTATTGGCCCTCGTTTTTTATCTAATTTTGTTTAAGAAAATACGCTTTACTACCATGCTATCCATACATAAACCATCATATTCACTCTATTTTTTCCAATTAATTCATATCCAGGTATTTAAATTAAGTTTTTCAAATTTTAGAAGTTTTTATAAAAATTGAATTTTAAGTGCATGTTTGGACCAAACTAGAAATTCCCGTAATGGCTTCATGGATGTCATATTTTAAGGACACTTGGGCTCGAGATGGATAAATTTCTAGAAATATTGGGAACTAATATTTAATTTAAACCTATTGGTTCAGTCAAATTGAGCTTAAACAGGCCCGGTCAAACATGACCTGTTTTTATGGAGATCCCTAGGAAATAGGTCAAATTTCTTAGTTTATGGGATTTTTAAGATTTTGAGAGATTAGATGGATAAGCTCGACCTGAATAGATAGGATAAGGATATCCATGGCTGTAGGAGACATTTTAGATGAGTTTGTTTCATATTTTATCTACTTAGCCTAAGAAATTGAAAGCATTCATATGTAGAATTTGTATAACTTAACTCTGATATTTTTGAAACTTGGAGAGCTAATTGAAAGAACTATTCTATGTCCTTTTCTGCTGTTATATATGGTGAATTCTTGACTAATTTTCAGTAGTTGAAATCACTTACGGTGTGCGAGGCAAGGGTGGAGGGCCCCCACACCGAGCTAAGTGCACTTTTTGGTTATTTTTAGCTGTAATTTCATGAAATAGTTTTGTTTTATGCTTAATTTGTTAATTATATGTATGCTGATGTTTTATGATTGTTGATGAATATAATTATAATTTCTATTATTCATATGAAGGGGAAATCCAATGTTTAAGTTAAACATTCCTTCTATCTGATCAAGAGCTAGAATTCAGCTTTCCTTTTTTTAATTGATTTTTCGAAGTTCCCGTTTTCTAAAAATGGTATCAATGATGAATGAATTGGTAATTAAGGAAAAAAATGATCTCTTTAGTTAAGAGCCTCTTCAATTATTCTTTCGTGCATCTTGATCTATTGTTCATTAGTGGTTTTTGGTTTCTAATTCATGAAGTAGTTTTGTAAGAGAAAAAAAAATATGTTCTCCTAAGTTAGGAGCTTCTTCTGCTGCTGATTACATAATTGAATTAGAGGTTATTTACTTAGATTTATACTTGTAATATGCATTTCCTTTATTATTAATAATTCATCTTCTAAACTTGACTATAGTTGAAACTCGTATATCTTGAAGATGCTTCTAAGTCCTACAAGCCCGGATTGATAATAAAATACTTGTGTTATTTTACCCAGTAAAAAACCCAACATTTTTGACGACGTTGCCGGGGAAGCATATTTTGAAGTGGTCAATTAGGAAGATAAAAAATAAAAATAAAAATACATAAAAAACATAGTTTTTCTTTTAATTTGTGTTTCTTTATGCCTAGAGATAGAGATCATAAGTGTAGATTTATTAAACAAAACCCCCCAACAACTCATCCATCCACAAGACTAACAACACCAGTTGCTGGAAGACCTACTAAAGAGGAGTTAAAGGAAAAAAGGAGATCAGGACAAAGATTAACTCTAGTTGAAAGACAGATCTTGTTAGCCTTGGAGGTAAAAACAAAGCAATCACCAAAAGAAACTCCTTCCTTAGGAAAACAAAAGGAAACAAGAAAACCATTTGTTGAACAATTAGAGCAACTTGTCCTTGAACAAATCAAAGTGGTTGAAGAAACACCAAATCGACCTCATATTGAAACACTGCAAATATTTGAATAGGAAATGGTTGAATAATGACAAGGATCTAATATGCCAATAATGACTCCTGAACAAAGAATTGAATATGAGAGACAACAAAGGGAATGGAGAAGAAAAAGAGAGGAAGAAAGGAAAGTTGAGGAAGAAAGAAAGAGAGAGGAAGATAGAAGAACAGAAGCACTAAGAAAAATAGAAGAAGACACAAGAAGGGAAAATCAAAATAGAATACTACATAATAATGAACAAGAAAATAACAATGATCAGGAAGCTAATTTTGGCTTTCCAGTGTTAGATGCAAGAGCAATATTAGGAGAAGAAGTGAAAATGAAAAACATTCCACCTTCTGTATTGCCTAACTTTTATGGAATGTCAACAAAAAATATTGATTCATTTATGTTTGAGTTTGATATCTTATGTAGAACTTATGGATACATGGATGATACACATAGGCTTCAACTCTTTCCTGCTACTCTGAAATCAACATCATTAAAATGGTTTATGGGTTTAGGAGAACATACAATAGCTTTTTGGTATGATATGAAGAAATTTTTTCTTAAAAAGTATCAAGCTTACTGTAGGGCTAGAGACTCAAAAGAAGAAATTTTTAGAATGACACAACAATAAGATGAAAGTTTGGAGGAGTATTTATAGATATTTCTTTACAATTTGTATAAATCCAAACAACATTCTCCAAATCCCGATACCATCCGTAAAATATTTCTTAAGGGTATCATATATGAATATTTAGATATCCTTAATGTGATGGGAAAAGGAGAAATCTCCAACCTACCATTTGAAGAAATTGTTGAACTTTGTCAGAAATACTCTAGGGGAAGAGAAAAGAGTGGAAAGAGAGATATTACATCAAGAGCTTCCAAATCTGTAGCAAGTGTAGTAACAAGAGCAGAAATAGGAAGTTTACTAGAAAATTTCAAAACATATCTCTCAAGCACTTTGGGAACACAAGTAGATGTCTTAAAAGCTAAGAAGAAGAAGGAAGATGAAATCTTAGCAATCTTCTATCCAAAGTGTAGGCAAAAACATCCACTTAGGGAATGCCCTTTGCAAGGTATACAAGTGTGTGGACTTTGCACAGAAAATCATGAAAAAGAAAATTGCCCTAAATTAAAAGAGTTGAAAATGGAAGAAGTGCAAGGGGTAGACTCTCTCTACTATATGGCACCAAGGATACCTTGGCAACCAAGGATGCTTCAACAGTTCCCTCAACAAAACCCCCAGAATTTTCAATATCCTCAAAATTCATGCAACACTCAAATGCCATGGCAGGCTTTCCCTCCACAACAATATCAAAACCAACCTGCACAAGGTTGGAGGGGATATGGTTATGGAAACCTTCCACCTCATCATATGTACCCTTAAAAATATCAATATCAACAACCATAGCCTCCACAACTATACCCTCAATACCAACAATTCCAACAAACATCAACCAATGTCATTTCCACCCCAAAATCAACTAATTTTAACTCAACCTCAGCAGCTTTAGTTGTCGACTAACCAACCACCTCCTAGAACAACACAATTTCCATCTCATCTAGTAGCTAATATAATTAACAAAGTGGATAGACCAACATACAATGTGGAAGAGGCAACATATTATCCTACATATTTTATTCTTACCATACAAGATGTCCACTTAATTAGGTATGGGAAGGTGTTGCATAGGGATTCTCCTCCAATAATAGAATAAAAAATTGAACAAGGAGAACAAAGTCAACAATCTCAACCAGAACAACAAATCTAGAAGGGTAAATCTATTATGACTCAGACTCCACCATATCTAGAGAGGTTAGTACAACAGAAAATCCCAATATCTCTACCTGAATTTGATATTCTGGATGAATTGAAGAACACATATGTCAAAATTCCTTTATTGTAGGCAATTAAAGATATCCCGATATATGAAAAAACAATAAAGGAATTAGGAATCAAGAAATTTGGCAAAATAAAAGAGATCCACCTACAATCTAGCTAATTGGAAGTTTAGCTAGTCTCATGTCTACAAATACAACCATTGAAAAATATGTTGATCCAGGGATCCCTATGGTTACCATTTCGATCAACAAATTTTCAGTGCCAAACACTTTAATAGACTTGGGAGCAGCTATAAATGTTATGACTACAGAGACTATGAAACATTTGAACTTGAACAACATTAGACCTACTACTATAGTTTTAGAACTTGCAGATAGGTCTAAAGTTGTACCAGAAGGAATATTGGAAGATATCATTGTCTCATTGGATTCATGGGAGTATCTTGTATACTTCTTTATTTTGCAACCAAAAACAAATTTAAGAGGGAATCCCATAATTTTAGGCAGACCATGGTTAGCCACTACAGATGCCTACATTGGATGCAGGTCAGGAAGTATGAGTATTGCACATGGAGATGAAAGAAAACATGTTACATTGTATCCTCCAGCTCAATCTCCTTCTTTATTATCATGGCTTGATGGAGAAGAACAACAAGAACTTCAATATGTTCTTAGTATTAATAAAGTCTATAATTTTAGAGAGGAGGAAGAAAATGAGAATTTATTAAATATTTTCATCTCAGAACCAAACATTTTGGAGTAGCTTAGAATAACACAATATGAAGCTGCAAGTCACCTTTTAAATAAGTGTTTCTAGGAAAACTGTACTATACAATCACTACAAAATACATTTGAAAGAATTTTTCCTGTTAAATCAATTACCAATTCAAAGAGTAAAATCATCGAGATCAGTCATAGGAGAAAATTTAATATTGGTAATAACTTACAATCATCACAAGAGCAAGAGGTAATAGCACTGTTACAGAAATACTCAAAATATTTTTCCTGGGATTACACAGGCATGCCAGGGATTCATCCAAAGACATGTATCCATCACATTTACATTGATGATCAAAGCAAACCTGTAAGGCAACCACAAAGAAGGATGATTCCTATGATGAAGGAAATAGTGAAAGAAGAATTACAGAAACTGTTACAAGTTGGATTTATCTATCCTATTTTTGATATTCAATGGGTTTCACCCTTAGTTGTGGTGCCTAAGAAAAATGGAAAGTGGAGAATTTTTGTAGATTACAGAGAGCTCAATAAGGCTACATTAAAAGATCATTTTCCTTTACCATTTATTGATCAAGTACTAGATTCATTAGCTGGGAAGAAATTATTTTCATTTCTTGATGGATTTAGTGGGTACAATCAGATAAATATAGCACTGGAAGAACAAGATAAGACAACATTTACATGCCCATGGGGAACATATGCAAATGACGTTTTACCCTTTGGTTTATGTAATGCACCTACTACTTTTCAGAGAGAAATCCTTGCAATATTTGCTGATCTAATCCATGAGTGTGTAGAGGTCTACATGTATGATTTCACTATGTATGGCGAAACATTTGATTATTGTTTACAAAATCTTGACAAAGTTTTGAAAAGATGCATAGAGACAAATCTATCACTCAGTAATGAAAAATTCTTTATGATGCTAACTAAGGGAATAATGTTGGGACACCATATTTCTTCTTCAAGAATTAAGGTGGACCTAGCAAAAAATCAAGTCATTGTGAATTTAATGCCACCCACAACACAAAAATAAGTAACAAGTTTCTTGGGTTATGCAGGCTACTATAGGAGATTTATTGAAAATTTTAGTAAAATAGCTTTGCCTTTATTCAACTTACTTGCAAAATATGTGGAATTCCAATGGATAAATAATTGTCAAAATGCAATTGAAAAATTGTCAATTGCACCCATTCTTCGAGGACCTAATTGGTCATTGCCATTTCATATATCAACGGATGCATATGACACTGCTACAGGAGCATCACTTGGAAAAAAATAGAATCAGTTTAATTATTCCATATACTTCATAAGAAAAAACTTAACACCAACATAATTGAACTATATTGTTACAAAGAAAGAAATTTTAGTTGTAGTACATGAAGTTAATAAATTTAGAATTTACATAGCAGTTTATCAAGTATTCATCCATGGATCATTCAACCATAAGATATTTAATGAACAAAGCAATTACAAATAGCAGAATAACTAGATGGTTGTTATTGATGCAAGAATTTAGCATCACTATACGAGATCGACCATGTAAGGATAATCAAGTAGCAGACTTTCTATCAAGACTTCATTCACCTGGTGATCCAAATCCAGTTTCAGATAATTTTCTAGATGAAAATCTATTTTCTACAAATGTCAAAAATCCATGGTTTGTAGATATAGCCAAATATTTATCATCTGGAATCCTACCATCTCATTACACAAATAAACAAAAAAGAAAGATAATTAGAGAAAGTGCTAGATATAGTTGGGTCAATGGTGACCCCTTTTATATTGGTTTTGATCTAATAATAAGAAGATGTGTTAGAGAAGATGAGATTATAGAAATTTTGAAAGCATCTCATGACGAGCCATGTGGTGGTCATTTTGTAGACAAGCGGACGACATACAAAGTGTTGAAACTTGGCTACTACTAGCAGACCATCTTCAAAGACTCCAAGGCCTATGTAAAGAGATGTGAAAACTGCCAAATAATTGGAAGACGATGGCATCAGATGAAATTCCATTAAAGCCACAAGTAGTGATTGAACCATTTGAGAAATGGGCTCTAGACTTTGTGGGACCAATCAATCCGTCATCAAAAGGAAAAAAAGTACATCCTAATATGTACATATTATGTTACTAAGTGGGTGGAGGCAAAGGCAATAGCACGAGCAATATAAGATACAATTGTATCTTTTCTATTTGAATAAATATTTGTAAGGTATGGAGTTCCACGATAGATTGTAACTGACCAAGGCACACAGTTCACATCAAATCTTGTTCGAGATCTTACAGAGAAGTACAATATCAAACATAGAAAATCAACTTTGTATAATCCTCAAGCGAATGGACAAGTGGATTCAACAAAAAAATTCCTAGAGAATATCATAACAAATATTGTAAAAATTAATAGAAAGGACTGGTCAGAGAATTGAGAGATACACTATGGGCATATAGGATAACATGGAAAAACATAATTGGGTTCAGTCCATATCAATTGGTGTATGGAAAAGAAGTCCTATTTCCCATAGAATTTCAAATACATACATTCAAGTTAGCAGCAGAGTTTGAAATGGAATTATCTGAGGCACAACAACAAAGATTCATGGAATTAAATCAACTGGATGAGATATGACAGCAAGCAGTAGAGCACACATCTCTTGTGCAAGAACAAAGAATTAAATGGCATGATTGATTCATCAAGAATAAAGTGTTTCAAAAGGGATACTGGGCACTATCATTCGAATCAAAGTTTAAATATTTCAAGGCAAAGTTTACAACTCATTGGCTTGGGTCATATGAGATCGAAGAAATCTTTGAAAATGGAGCTGTAAAGATAAAAAAAATTGACGAAGCATCGATTTCATTTGTGGTCAATGGACATGGGCTTAAAGTATACAATAAGACTATAAATAAAGATGATTTTATGAAAATAATTTCAATAGATACTGATCTGGAAGTAATGGGACAACATAGAAATATGCCTTCCATAACTCCAAAAGAAGAAAATAATAATAATAATAATAATAAAAGAGTTTGGTTGTGAAAATCCAGGAAAATGACACAATACAATCTCGAATTCATATCGGAAAACCAAATTGTTTGGCCAATATGAATTCTTTTTTTCTTTTGATTTCACTTAAGTATGATTTTTGAAGATTATCCTCCAAGACATGCAAGACTTGAGGACAAGTCTTAATGTCAGCAAGGGGGGGAGCTTGAAATAAAACTATGTAAATAGTTTGAGCAGCTGAATTGAATAAGGAACCTAAATTACAAGTACAAAGGGACCTGCTACATCATTGAACATACTATGTAGAAGGGACCTGATACATCATTGAAAATATTGTACAGAAGTGACCTGATACATCATTGGACATACTATGCAAAAGGGACTTGAGATATCATTGAGAATATTATCCAGAAGGGACCTATATCATATGAAAAAAGAAACTTAAAGCATTGTTGAAAATTATGTCAGAAGTGACTTGAAATAACAAAATCTCAGGAGGGACCTGAACTACATAAATATTCAAGCCTGAAAAACATGACAGAAGGGACCTGAAATGTCAAAATTCAACCTGCAAAAGGGACCTGAACAACATCATCCTGAATCAATAATCATATGCAAAGCATAAATATGTCTCTACATTTCTACATATACTGGAAGAGCTATCGTTATGATAATAAAGACAATGTCGACCATCATTTGACCAAAGGACATCATGGAAATCAAACAGTTTATGGGAGTACAAGTACAGTAAGTGAAATTTTTCTCTTAAAATTTCAAAATTTTTAAAAATATTCTAGAGATTGTTAAGACTAATTTAGTACTTGATATACATATTCTACCTACATTTCCTTACCTCCATATTCTACTCATTACATTCCTATTCCTATTCATCCTTATCCATATCCACTATCATAACCATTTAACTATCATTCCATAAACCATATATCATTTCATATTCCTTAGCCATATCACATTAACCCTAATTTTCTTAAACATAAGGATCATAAACAAAAGGCTCAATTATCAAACTCTTGATTGGACCTACAAAAAGAAAAGAAAGGTCAGTCTCATGGTAAAAAAAATTAATTTTAAAACATGACCATTCTTTGGTCATTTTTAAAATTAAATTAAATAAAGGTCAAAACCTAAGCTAATATCATTTGAGGGTGCAATATGCAAATATCAAAACAAAAAAATATCAAAACTATATCATTTGAGGGTGCAATAGTATATATGATTAAAGCTAAATTATATGGACGGAAATGCAATTATGATACAAACCAAAATGAAAATACAATGAGCTAACCTAGGTGAAAATGATGTGATGGGTTGAACAGAAATATGATGAGGAATGATGCATGTTCGATGGGTATAATGCATTTTGATGGGAGAGATGAATGAGAACGTGGATGGTCAGCATATGCCATGAATACAAAATGAGAGATGGATTGTATAATAAATAAATCCAAGAACATGGATGATGGGAGAATACACCGTGGAGCCAGTACACAAAGACGGTCATAAAATTTAAGCCACAAAGGTATCAAAGGCAGAAGTCGACGGATAGGGTACGGTCAAACAAATTTAAAAACACAGTGTTTCAAACCCTGTGTAATTGGTAAGAGCCTTCGCCATTATCAAACCTTAGAATTCTGAAAAAATCGTGTGTTCTTCACCATCATAGCCTTTTCAGGCTCAGTGAGGGAGTTGAATGTCATGCAAACCATCAGCGCGCATTCGAGAGACCCTGTGAAAAACGAATTGACAAAGGAAAACAAAGGTTGTGAAAGAACATAGGAAATCAAGTAGAGAGAAATGAGAAAAATATATAGCAACAAAAGGACGAAGAGATGAGAAGAAGAGTGGAGTTGAATGGGATTTAAGCCAAGAGATATTGTAGCCATGTCGATCAAACACATTTTCAAGGCGCAAAAATCCCGTGGAGCATGAAGTTAAGAGAAAAAACCTAATTTTTTCTCGTTAAATGCAATGGATATTCATATAAACACATCTCGGGATTTTGTGTGAAAATAAGTTGAAACTATGGGTTATAAATGAAGTGATTCTGCCACTATTTAAAGCTTTCATTGCCACACCACTTGTCACTGCCACCATTCACATAAATTCTACCACCAGTCAACATGTATTTTTCATTGATTTAATGAGTGAATCCTTGAAAATATTGAGGAAGATTGTTGATTGAAATGGCACTGTCAAAACACAGGAACTCAAGTCAACTCAGAGATATCACGAAAAACACCGCTAGATCTCGCAAATTCGCAAATTTCTACATTAGATGTTTCATATACAGTCTTCGATTTTTATTTGGATACAAACATATAAAAGAGTGTTGTTTTGAACACACAATGGCATCATTTGTTTCATTTTTGAATGGTTTGTATGAAAAAATTCATTTCATTTATACACAGTGAGAAATTTCGAAACAAAGAGGAGATTTGTGGTGAATTTTTGCAATGACAGAGATTGAATTATGGGTTAAAAGGAAATAAAAACATGGTCAAAATGTTTTTTTATACAGAGGGCAATGTTTTATGAATTTCGAAGACACGGTGAACCCATTTTTTATGATATTTTTGATGAATGTTGACATAGAAACGGTGAGCCATTCTTTGAATTTTCTTGCACACAGTGATCTTAGGACATTTTAGATTGAATGCATGATGATTTTGCCTTAATAGAGAAGGAATTTTATGTGAAATTGAGGGAAAAAAAGACATCATGGTATAAAAATATATATATATATTTTTTTGCACAGTCAACAAAAGACAGAGAATTCTAAAGTGAGAGACAAAGGAGTTTTTATTTTTATTTTTGATGAAACAGAGGATAAGATAAGAAGAATAGATTAATAAAAACATGTTTGTTATGTTTTTATAATCTTTTCTACATCAACTCTTTGTGTTTGTAGAAGTAGTGAGTTCATTTTTTCAAGAGAATAGTGATTGAAGAGGATTGGTTTCACTTCTTTGTCAAGGGAATAAAAAAGAGGTAAGCTTCATCACCATAATGTATATGTCAACAAAGATCTAGTGCATGAATTTTTAACTTTCAAAATGAGGATGATGACAGTGGAAGGATATATTAATTGGTTTTCAGAAAACATGGCAACAAGGATAGAACCTAAAGACTTTCAGATCGAGCATTGGGGGAAAGACACAATAGAAAAACTTTACCAAACAGGTTTGATAGGTTTCCTTCAGAATTTTAATGGGAATAATGAGAACATTGCAAGGGAATTCATAAATAATTACAAACAAGAGAAAAATATGGTGGTCAGTTTAGTCATTCCCTTAAATCCAGAGTCAATTTCTCAAGCCCTAGATTTTCCATTATCAAGAGAACAGTATCACAAAGGTATGCATTTTAAAGATAAGGGATGTACCTTATTCCTAGATAAAAACAAAATGGGATCCTTTGACAGAACTAAGGGGATTCCAAGAGAATGGTTTAATGAGCCTTGGGAAGAGTTAGTGTTGATCATTCAAAAATTCTTCACATGTGATAGTAGGCACAGTATAATTCACCTCTATCACATTAGGTTGCTTCAACACATCAAAGGAGACATAAGAATCAATTTTCCATAATTTTTCTATAAAAAGTTGACCAGGATGATAGAAAATGTGAAGGGTGAAACCAAACATAAAGAGGCAGAAATACACTGTCAATGACATTAAAATTCTTGTTGATTATCGGCTAAGAACCAAGGGTGTGATGTGGAGATAATTCCTAACTCAGAATCAGTTTGCAGAACAAAACATAAAAGAAAAATTCAAACCAGTTCAAGAAATAAAGAGTATAATGAATTCACCCCTTTATCCACGAACAAGGTCTAAAAAGAAATAAGATACAATCATGATTGAAAGAGAAGCATCATTCCTGTCCATTACTAGGAAGCAAAGAAGAAAGAATTCCACAGACATAAGTAGTAAGGAAAGAGAACCTGAGGTGCAAATTGTTGAGACATCTCCCTTAAAAAAACAAGCTGATGAAATTCTTGAAATATTGCAAAAGGAGGTTTATGAAAACCCATTAAAAAGAGACTCATATTTTGATAATGATGAGATTTAGGCCACTTCATTTTATAAAGACATTAAAGAAGAATAAAAGGAGCAAAACCTTAGCAAAATCAAAGAATTGACTGATAATTTGGAGGTAAGCAGCATATTGGAGAGGCATTTGAAGAGAGAAAATGAAACATACAAGAAAAACAATGAAAATTTGATCAAGGAAAATGGGAGATTGAATGAAGAAGTAGGAAAATTGAAAAAAAATAACAATCTTCTTTCCATGCAAGCATTCAGATGGCTCAAAGAGAAAACTTATGGAAGATCAAATATGAAAAATAGAAAGTCAAGGCTTTGATCTACAAAGAGGAACAATATAAAGGTATAGAATCTCTTTTGAAAGCAGCACAACAGGAAGCATCTGGGTCAGGTACAGTATCAACATCATAACTTAGGAGGTCTAAAAGGAAGAAGCAAGCATGAGGACATGTTTGAACATCATCATGGGGGAGATGTTGGCCCTCGTTTTTTATCTAATTTTGTTTAATAAAATACACTTTATTACCATGCTATACATCCATACACCATAATATTCACTCTATTTTTTCCAATTAATGCATATCTAGGTATTTAAATTAAGTTTTGCAATTTTTAGAAGTTTTTATAAAAATTGAATTTTAAGTGCATTTTTGGACCAGACCAGAAATTCCCGTAATGGCTTCATGGATGTCATATTTGCAGGGAACTTAGGCTCGAGATGGATAAATTTCTAGAAATATTGGGATCTAATATTGAATGTACACCTATTGGTTCAGTCAAACCGAGCTTAAACATGCCCGATCAAAGGTGGTCAAACAAGACTTGTTTTTATGGAGATCCCTAGGAAATAGGTCAAATTTCTTATTTTATGGGATTTTCCAGATTTTGAGAGATTATATGGATGAGCTATACCTGAATAGATAGGATAAGGATAGACATTGATATAGGAGAAATTTTAGATGATTTTGCTTCATATTTTATCTATTTAAGCCTAAGACATTGAAGGCATTTGTATGTAGAATTTGTATAACTTAACTCTGATATTTCTAAAACTTAGAGAGCTAATTGAAAGACATGTTCTATTTCCTTTTCTGTTGTTATATATGTTGAACACTTGACTTATTTTCAGTAGCTGAAAGCACTTACAGTGTGTGAGGCAAGGGTGGAGGGCCTCCACACCGAGCTAAGTGCACTTTCTGGTTATTTTTAGTCGCAATTTCTGTTTCGGGGAAAATCACCCTAGAGGTTCGTTGGGTTACAACCTCCACAGAGCAGGGGCATGCTACTTAAGAAGGACTCACACAACCATGCATGTTCAAGAAAAACTAAATAGAGTAGATCGAGGAAGTTACCCGTAGGTCCTACGGTTGAAGCAGATCCCGCAGGGTCCAAACCTCCAGCAACCGTCCTTCCTTCTTAACCTGAAAGACAAGAAGAAACAAGCACGAAGAACTGGTTGTAAAACATATATCTACTCTAGATGTTAGTGAAATCCATATAAAACATCAGATAAACCATAATGAATGCTTAAATAACAATTTTCTCATATATGTAAGCAGACACTAACACGTATATTTCGGGAACAAGATGGTACTTCTGTATTATAAATAGCATGTATAGAAATAACGAGTGGAGAGATCACCTGAATCATTCCACGATCTTCGAGCAGACCGTCGTCCGGATCCGTCCCGTCCTTGCCTTGCTAAGACTCCTTCCAAACTGGTGCATACGAGATGACATATAGGGAGATGAGCATCTCAAGGAAACAAGGGTTTCCTGTAATGAACTGGGAAAGTCCAGGAGGCACGAGGAATCAGACTTGGATAGGGAATACCAACAGAGTATAATATCAATAAATTCTCTCTCTCCCTTAGGCCATACACATGAGGGGTTTTTATACTCCCTCTAAGTAGTTTCAACAGTTGGAAACAGTTGGCCACGTGCTGGGGTGGTTGAACTACCTGAGTAACCATTAACCCAGCCCGAAAATAGGGAATTTTTATATATTTTTTTCATAATTTTAATGGCATACGCAGAAAAGTGCAGCTGGACTCGCGTATACATGCGGAAAAGTACGGGCATAATCGCGTATGGGGATTTTTACACTGTTTTTAAGTGAATTTGTCCAAGTCTGTAGGAATGGGTGCCCAAAGCCATAAAAGAAATCATGAATCATATGAAGGTGAGAAATGATGCTATAATAGATGCCCCCTAATATATGAGGTCAGAAGTGGTACATGATGGCCGAAATATATTATGCACATAGAAAGAACTTCGCAAGGACAAGAGAGGACTTCACCAGATTTCAGCTTGCCAAAAACCAATGAAAGAAAACAGAGAGTCAACTCATGCTGAGGCGGGCATACCCATGCTCAATCAAAAATACATCATATAGAAAGTAGTGAATAGATCCAACATGTATACAAGTATAGCTGAACTGAAAGTACACAATGAATCATCTGAGCATGGCCCGGAAGTGTAAGTCTGAATCAATGTCCAAGTATCACATATAAAAAGCTGATCAAAGATGGTGCAACTGGATGTCTGATCATATAAGTAACTGAATCTCCAAGTACTAAATCATAAGAGGTGGAACAAACGGTACAATCACGCAACTCGGGAGCCAACATATAAGATGCTGTTGTACTGAACTACAACATATAAGGGTGGACGGCATCACTGGCAGAAAATGAATGAACTGTCAAAAGTGAACCGAAAAATGCTGATGCAACCCGAGGTCTTCACCGATCACTATGGCACAATTCTACACAATGGAACCATAATGTTTGAAGTCTAAATATAAATAGGTTGATTCTAGAATAATGTTATTATCATTCAATATTAGGAGACATGGGCATAAGTAAGTGTAAAGTGCTAAGTACAATCAATGTAACAATACATTAAATGGGTGCAGTGAACTTGAAAAGAATCCTACAATCAAAGGAAACAATGATACATCGATGCAGTGCCATGGTGAAAACCTAAGTCTACGTAAAAAGACTCTATGGACACATTCTAGAGCAGAGCCAGATACAGTGGAAAAATCTCTTCAGAAGACATTGAACCTTAACAGTCCAACTGAAATTGACACAACCAAGATTTGGAAGGAATCGGACGAAGTAGAGTGACGGAACAAAAACCGAAGTACGTTTCCGACGTGCACAAGATGAAGCTAGCGCACGGAAGAAACCCTCTGAACCAACCAATAATGAAAGCTGACACAGAGGCGAGAAATCCACCGATAAGGTCAAATGGAAATCAAGGTACTGCACGAATCCCAAGTGTGATAATGTGTGCTGACGTTGAACACAGGGGAAACCACTCAGTCAAAGACCCATGATGATGATCAAATGCTGAGCACGAGGTCACCTATCAATGATGGAAATAGGCCCAAGGTGCGGCTCTAGGCTTGCTCTCAGAGCAATGTGTCGTAGTCGATAAGAGACAAGCCAACGACAGAGAAGTCAATGAGGACCTTCTCAAACCAGCACGAGCAGAAGACCAAAACATCTGATGTGATAGAACATGATACTGAAAAGACTGGGAAGGCCGACTGAATAATGATTCAAGAGACACTGCAGAATGGCTGACTCAGGTTAGACTTCCCTTGAACAAAAGCACGACTCATGATGACCATGGCAGTAAAAAGTGACACTATATAAGTATGCTATGCAGGAGGTAGAACAAACTCTCCATATGATTGGAAGAGATAACCAACCGGGGGAGAACTGACAAGTGAAACATGGTAACGGCTGAACCTAGGTCAAAACTAAAACCATCCCAAATGTAGGAGATATATATAAGTAAATGTGCTTTGTTCAAGGGCGACAAACTGACTCTGTACTGCCATCAAAACAACGAAGATACATCCCGTTCCCGCTCTTTTTGTTATATTTGATTTTTTTGTCTTTTTCATATAATAAGCCTAAAAAAGAATAAAATAATGCTATAGTACAATGGATAGAATGAGTATCAAAAAATCAGATGCACTAGTTCCTGGGATTGGAACAATCCTATGCTCAATGCAAGGTGGCGAAAACTGGTAAGCGATACTCAGAGGAACGTTCCATCCATGGGTAAAAGGTGTCAAGTCGTGATAGCTAAGTGCATGCAATGGTTAACTTGTGCAGAAAGTCAAGGTCAAAAGTTTGCTTAAACATAGATTCCAAATGAAGCCAGCTAAAGGCCAGGATAAACAAGCAGCCAATATGCAATGCAGTAATACAACTTAACGACACCAGGGAGCCTCTAGGGTAAAAGCCAAAAAAATGATAGTGATGATGAAGAATAATGAAGCTTCAACACATAAGACATGGCGGGACTAAAGAGGACTCCCGAGCCTACATAAAACGCAGCATGGGCAACAAGTGATAGCGAGGAACTAACTAGGAAGCCCATGTAAAGGAAGGCTCTACCATCAAGTCATGATTAAATAATCGACGAGTGAAATGGGTGTAATACTCATGACCTGATGGGATCGACCCTAAGGCAAATGATCAGTATGGTGGCTAGTATGCAAGATGCAACGGAGAGTGATTTCCCTAACCTATATTCCAGTGAAGATCATATACCTGCTGTGGCGAGTCGGTAATCATGGATCAAAAACCGGGAAAAATCTCAAAATCGTCAAAATGTACCTGAAAACATACCAAACTGGGCACTTCCAAGAATTCGAGTTATGCAGCTTAAGATAGATCGAAAAAATGAGCATAACAAATTTTTGCGAAAATTTTCAACTTTTTAGGCATAAATAGACAAATTACCTCATATTTGGTTCATTATTGCATTGCTGATTTGGAAAAAAGTGCTCTGGAGCAAAAAACTTCTTTCGTCAAATCAGGAACAACCGACCATCGAATCGCGCCGAAATTTCAGGTAGGCTCCTCAATCATCCTTGCAAATCATTTTGTCCATTTGGAAATTAAAATTAAGTGAATTTTACCCTTAAAACCCTTACTAAAAAATGCGGACTTGCACATACGCGGGTTCATTATAGGAAAGTCGCGTATACACGCGACTGTGCAAAGAAAAAGTCGCGTATGCGCAGGTCCGAAACTTAAAAAGCGTGGCTAATGCATGATTTAATGAAATTTGACAGGATGACAATCTCATGGAGAGAACGTGAGCATAGCGCAATTGACCAAGAGGTCATGCAAGATCGAGCAGGGCAAAATATCCTTCGGAATTGCGGATTGTTCAAATTCTTCAAAATGCCAAATATGAAAAGCAATCCTCGGTTGCTAGAAATGCTCGTCAATTACTGGAAACCAGACCAAGAATGTTTTGTGATAGATCAGATGCCAATACGCATTGAAGTGGAAGACATATAATTTATTACTGGACTCTCCTGGAGGGGATAACCAGTAGACTTGCACGGGAAGCCCCTGGGAGGGCTAACCGTGGAAGACTATGTCCATGTGTATTGCGTAGAGGGTTCCAAAAAGGTTGGAACTCAGATTGCAATTAAAGATTTACGGGATTTGCACATGAAAATCCTCCTTTTCACCATCGGCAGAGTGGCAGGATCTGCCTCCCTACATCAGGCGTCCAGGACGCAAATGAGCATAGCAGTAGATTGTTTGACTCATGTGTATGATTGGTGCACAACCCTTTTACTGAACATGAAACAACAGTTGACCTCAATCCACCAAGAAAAGACCAAACACTTTAGCTACGGTACAATTTTGACAACATTCTTCTTTGAGAAGATACCAGCATTGAGACCCAGAGTTATCTCTACCATCAGTAGCCCGCGGGACCCAAGAATTGCCCGTTGGGCGGACATGATGAAGAGATTGGGGGGTAGTGAAGTACCCCGGACCACATGGGACGATGAGTTCTTCCTTTGGTGGGGAGAACAAATCATCGCGGTGGACAACTATCCCTATGCTGGGATGGACTTTCGTGGAGATCCAGATCTAGTTCTTCCACCAGGCACGGCATGGGGCACAGTCGGTAAGTTTGCAAAAAATTTTGACTTATATAATTTTTTTTTGAATTTTTTCAAATATGTATGAAAAAAATGAAAAACAAACATGTTTTTGATTGGATTCATAATGACTGACAATTCAAAATGATCATGATTCAGATGTTGGACCAGAGTTCGGCTGAAGGTCTCCCCGCCGCCACACACGCGCCCCCGTGGCGACGAATGCGTAGTTCGAGATAGGACTCTCCGAGGGCCGTGCGGGAGAATTTGGGAGGAGTTGTAGCCAAATACATATGGTCATTGTGGAGGGGACTGCGGAAGCCATCAGGGGAGATGAATTGGTAGGAGTGACAAGGCGGGTTAGATTATTCCACCCAGGAAGTTTCCAGGCGCATAGAATTCTATGAACCGACTTACGGCGGGGACTAAGGAGTAGACGAATCATTATGTATTAGATAATTTGTATATTCTTTCGAAGATGAGCTGTATGATCGGGCATAAGCCCAAGTTTGTATAGGCCTTATGGATCCAAATTTTGCTCAAGAGATTTTGAACACTGCGATGATATATATACGGCGAATTTTGATGTGATGAAGTAAATGTAAAATGTGATGTTTTTTACTGATTAAAGTACACATTGAGAATGATTAATATGCCAATCCAACGCTTGATTAGCTAATGAGTCAGCAAACCAATTGTCAGCTCGAGGAATATGAATGAAAGTTAAAAATTGAAATGACCTTTGTAACAAACGTACCCTCAAGAACAATCGTAAAATGGATCTGATAAATGTGTTTAACTAAACATACAGGCCGGAAGTCCAAGAAAACTATAACGAATCTTTAAGATATTGCCTCAGAGTAGGGAGACAAGCTGCGGTGTATTCTGCTATATTATTGGAAACTGAGACAAATACGAACCCCTCTTAAATGCTGGTGACCGGAAGGATAATGAAGCACCCAAGCCGCGGAAGCTAAGTTCTGGGTGTGTCTACTAGCACCATCGGCGAAACCAAAATGACTCATGACATCCAACACAACCTGCCAAAGCAGATCAAAAACATCACCAATTCATCAAAGATCGAAAATCAACCAGATATGTACAAAGAAAAAAACTACTATATACAAAAGCAACATGCCAGGCCAAAGCCTAGGCATAATACTTCTTCAAATAGAGCCCATTTCGGGGCTCCGGCAACTCGTTCCCTTCGAAATCAACCAAGGTATACGCTCCTTTCTTAAGGACTTTTTAACGATATAGGGGCCATACCACATAGACTTAAACTTTCCTGCCCCCAGGGCATCCTTTTCTTGGGCATAGACCAAAACAAGGTCACCTTCCGAAAAGGCCCTAGGCTTGACCGCCTTATCGTACTGAACTTTTACTCGGTTTTTATGTGCTTCATTCATCGTGGCGGCATCTCGACGCTGCGCATCGAGATGTTCCAGATGAAGAAGCCGTTCTGCCAGACTAGAAGTGTCAGGAAGAAGTTCAACAGCTAATTTAAGAGAAGGAATCTCGCATTCAATAGGAAATACGGATTCCACCCCGTGCACTAACTGAAACGGAGTAAAGCCAGTTGCAGTTTTCACTGACGTCCTGTATGCCCAAAGTGCGGGATATAGCATAATATGCCAGTTGGATCTAGCTTTATCAATTGTCCTTTGAAGAATTGTCTTCAAGGATTTATTCACGGCTTCCACTTGCCCATTGGCTTGAGGATAATATGGAGATGAATGCTCCTGCCGGAAACCCAATTTGAGAGCCAACTCAGCCATCATACTATTCTAAAAATGACTGCCATGGTCAGTGACAATCTCTATAGGAATACCAAAATGAGCGATAACTTGGTTGAAAAGGAACAAAGCTGCAGTTTCACCATCATTCCAAAAAGTAGGCATAGCCTCGACCCACTTCGTAAAGTAGTCTACTGCTACGATAATGTACTTGTGACCTTTTGCCGAAGGCGGGTTACAAGTAGTATAATCAATACCCCACTTTGTAAAGGGTCCGACAGTAACGACTGGAAAAAGCGGAGCTGGATGAGCGTGCATTTTTCGAGTATATACCTGACACGGATGACACCTTTTGACCGATTCAATACAATCTTTGAAAATCGAGGGCCAAAAGTATCCAGCACGCAAAATCTTTTGGGCTGTAGCAAGCCCAGATAAATGACCCCCACAAGCTCCAATGTGAGAATCATTGAGCACAGCCTCAGCTTCTTCGAAAGTTAAGCAGCGTCTTAGGATTGAATCAACCCCTCGACGGTACAAAGCATCACCAATAATCAAATAATTCTTGGCCAAGTGACGCAGTTTACGATGCTCATCTTTCGAAAAAGTAGAGGGAAACTTCGCAGTCTGGAGATACACAATGATATCCCCGTACCAAGGATCCTGTGGAGAGATAAGAAACAAGTGTTCGTCCGGAAATGACTCATCATAGATCATCTCCTCTCCACAGGGCAACTCGGAGATCAATTCCGCAAAAACTAATGACTTCTTGGATTTGGCAGACATGAACTCAAGATCAAATTCCTGTAAAATCACAATCCATCTATTATATTTGCCCCCAATCACTCGCTTGCTGAGGACAAACTGAAATGGATTGGCAGCTGCCAAAACATAAGTTTTGCGAAGAATAATGTAATGTCGGAGTCGCTGCACAGCATGAACTGCTGCTAAAGCTAATTTTTCTATCGGAGTGTACCTGAGTTCAGGTCCTACCAATCCTCGACTTAGGTAGTAAATAACATGCTCTGCAAGAGCATCATCTTCCTGAACCAGAACCATACCGATGGTAGATTCTGCTACTGGCAGATAAAAAAGGAAATCCCTGCTATAATCAGGTGGACTCAATAAAGGAGCAGAGGTCAATGCTTTTTTCAAAGCATCAAATGAGCATTGAGCGTAGTCGTCCCAAAGAAAAGGAAATCCTTTCTTCAACAGTCTCATAAATCCCTTTGTAACTTCAGCATAATTGACGATAAATCTCTGAAGAAAATTAGACTTCCCTTGAAGACTTTGAAGCTGACGAATTGAGGACGGGGGAGGCAACCGAAGTATTGCCTCAAACTTGAAGGGATCTACCCTTATCCCTTCCCTAGACACAATGAATCCCAATAGACGACCGGATGTAATCGCGAAAACGCACTTGTTTGGATTCAATCGAATTTTATAAAAATGACATCTTTCAAATATTTAGAATGACACGAGGATGATCCGCTGTCCTCTTTTGATAATAGGCAGCTCAGATGTCTAAGTATGCCTCGATAATCTTCTTAGTGTCATGGGCATCGTTTATGGCCGCTTAAGAGTAGCCCCGGCATTTTTAAGACCAAAAGGCCATATTCTTATATGCAAACGTACCCCGAGGGGACCGGCAAAGGCGTTATTATGTTGATCTTCGGGACGGATAGTGATCAGTTATATGGGCCGTGATCCATGGGAGAAAATCTCAGTACGGCACACTCGTATTGGTCACAGTGGTGACCAATTATTTAAAGTGGTATCACCGGATGCATTAATTTACTGGGTCTCTGAAATCGATGCACACTCGAATCGTTCCTTGCTTTTTATCTACGGGAACGGGGTTTGAAACCCATTCAGTCAGAGGAACAGGGAAAATGAATCCTGCCTTAAGAAGCTTTTCAACTTCAGCTTTGATAGCTGCTGCCTTCCTAGGATTGACAGGACGAAGTTTTTGCCTCACCGGCTTAGCGTTTTCATACGTCTTGATCTCATGCTGGACAATAGATGGGTCTATTCTAGGCATTTCCTCATAAGACCAAGCGAATACATCCCTATACTCTTTAAAGAGCTCGGTATAAATTTGAACCTCTTCACAGGAACATTCGGCTCCAATGAAGACATTCTCAATAATATTGGGATCCCTGGAAATGTTCACCGGGATAGTAGGAGAAATCACAGCCATGTTCCCTTCAGCATAAACCTGTGTTGGTGCCAAAGGGTTCAAGACTGGGTGAACAGGACCAAGAGACGGAGGACTCGGAAAACTTGTTTCAACTTCGCTCAAATCAGGTAGGAAGTAAGACCGATGATGCAAATCATCCCACGGTCTATCTATACCTGTCATAGCTTCCAGGATGGCCTCTTCAGATGGAAGAGTGGTATCAAGCCAATCCTGGGCCGAAGAAGAACTAAGCGTCCAAGCCGGAGCCACATCACCATCCAACTCTTCCGGTGAAAGAGGAGCTGGGATGGTTTCTGCAGAGTCAACAATAGACTGATACGCAATCTCAGCTACAGAAATAGGAAATGCCATTCCACCCACTTGACCTTCCGCTAATGTGGCAGTAGGGGAAGGTAAGGTCCAAGGGTCCGAAAAATAACGAGTTCTGAAGAACTCTCTTCGAAGGGGAGCCTTGGAGGATGAAATAGCATTAATATGCACTGTAGGAGGAGGAAGATCGAAAGTACCCATCAAGGAAGAATACATTCCAACTCCTAAATTCTCAACAAGCGCCTTAGTATTATCCAACTTTGGAACAGATGAGTCAGAAGACGCATTCAGGTCTACAGGAGGACAGTCCAGTTGATCCACTGTAACGATCCTCCCTTCGTGGGGGAAACATACAATCCGAAATAATGAGGATGCAATGGCATCCATCTCATAAATCCAGTTCCTCCCCAACAGAAGGTTGTAGTCCAAGCTTGCATCTACTACCTCAACCTCTATATTGACAGTTTTGCCCCCAAAACAGATGGGAAAAGCTAGGACAATACCATGGGGTCTGTGAGAATGACCATCGAACGCAGTAAGAACAGTGCTAGATGGAACAGCTTTGGGAGATCCAAGTGTCTTCCAGCATGCGAGAGACATCACGCACGTGGAGGCACCCTCATCAACAACCGTTCGAAAGATATTGCACTTCCAATACGGCGATTTAATATGAAAAGCCATGTGATGAGGAAGTCTCTTCTTAAAATTATTCATATCAAAAGTAATCAGAAGAGAATTTTTTGGATCAATAGCCCCAATGGCAGTGAGCAAAACAACTATGGCCCAGGAAGAACCCATGAATAAATTTGGAGTACCTCTAAAGCTGACATAACACAAGGACTCTGTGCCAGATCTTCTACAATTGAGTAGTTCTGGGCAACCCTAGCATTTGGATTAATTTTTGATCACTTAGAAGATGCTTTGGGCATCCGAGGCATAGAATCAACAGTAGGCTTCGTAATGTGAAGCGGCTCAGTAGCATCAGGAACTTCCTTAGCTTTTGAAGACTCTTCTCCGCCATAATCACGGGATCTCGTAGCGATATCCGCGTGAGCACTCATCATAAAAATTTTCGATGGAATTTCCCCTTCCTGGGTGCTCCCAGAAGAAGCCCCAGGATTTTGGTTCGCGCCAACAACTAATTGCTGCCCTTGGGGAAAAGGGTTTGTTAACATAGCCTGGGAACTAGAAGAACCCTGCTGAGCTAACAAGCGCTGAGCATCCTAAATTTTAGGGAAAAGGTGTGTGAGATGGTCTCCAACACACAACTTGCATGGAAACTTCACTTTCTTCTTCTCCTTTTGACCCTCACCAACACGCTCGTTGGTTTTATTTGCATTACCCTTCCCGTTCTTGCCCTTATTATTGTTATTTCGTCCCTTCTTCTTCCCATCGGATTTTTGATTTCCTTTGGGATCAGATTGGACAGCATTTATGGACAAAGACTGGGAAGGTGATGACTCGGCAGGCACAACCTGACTAGAAGGAGCAGCTTGCAAAGACAACTACTGCAGTTGATTAAGCAGGCTGGCTGCACCACTATTGATCGATCCGACAAGCCCATCACCATGTGGACCGGGCTTAGTTTTCGATAAATCTAATTTGGAGCGAGGAGCATTGGGAAAATATTTATAAAGGACCCCAGACTGAGAATAGATCAGTTCCAGCTGCTGGGCCCTAAAAATGGCCTGCTCCTTAGAAAATACCCCAGATAGGGATACATCTTTTGAAATGTCTGACTGCAGAGATTTCAGAAACCATTCGAGAAGGAATTCTCCTGGAATATGAGCTTTAATAAGCCTCTCCCTTCTCCTCCATTCCTGAATGTGATCAGAAATGTGAGTTGCTTCGTCCTGCTTAAAATTAGCTAGGAGTTCCGTCCCAGCCTCATATCGGACAGGCAACTGAAAATGGTTTAGAAATGTGACAGCCAGTTCTCCAAATGTAGCAAAACTGCCCCCAGTTAGCTCGATATACCATTTGGCAGTGTTTCCAGTTAGGGTGCGTTGAAATAATCTCAACCTAATCGAATCATCAATCAGGGAGTTTGAAGAACACCATAAGTGGAAAGTGGTGATGTGGTCAGCCGGATCCTCCCCATTCTTACCTTCAAATTTTGGAATATCTGAAGGAAGTTTGGTCGGGACCGGAGGCCACCCCGGACTATAACGAATCGGATCATTAGTCAACTTCGACAAATCTGGCAAGTTCAACGTTGCCAGAAAAGGTAAGCGAGGTGGAGCCTGAGGATTCCATCCTTGATGGGATGGATTCCGAACATTCTGAAAAGAATAGCCTGGATTTGATAAGGCACCGGGTTGCCAGAAAGGACTCGTAGAAAAAGGAGAAGAACCTCCTCCCAACGTAGAGTTACCAAAGCCCAGACCAGTTCCCCCCGCTGAAGTATTGAATGAAGAGGAGAGCCCCTGATAGGGGTTCCAGGCATTAGAAAGAGGAGAAAAGGTTTGGTAAGCACTCGACGAAGGGAAAGAAGCATTCCCTTGATGACCTGCGTAAAACTGGTTCCCTGCCCCCGCTGTAGTAAACACAAGATTCCACCCTGTAAAAGTAGTCGAACTTTGCCCCCTAGACCAAGGGTTGAAACTCTAGGTCTGGGACGTAAACGGAAATGACCCTAAAGAAGGATTGGAACTAGGAATGTGTCCCGTCCCAAAGGGGAAACCCTGAAAAGAAGCTGATCCACTAGCCATAGAAGACATGGGTGTAGATCCAGCTGCAGCAGCGGAGAAGGAAAAAGAGGGATTCCCACTAGAGGGCATCCTTGAACAGAAGGGACCAGAATGAGAAGCATGTGCTTGGGTGAAACCAGAGCCAAACACAGCAGCACTAGAAGCAATCAAAGATAAAGCAATAATGCCCCCTCCTTCAACAGAAGCAGGGGTCTGAATGCCTGCAGCACTCACGACAGAAGCCGCGTTCCCAGTCGTGGCCATCGAAAGGTATGAATGATACGAAAGATCTTCCGGTCTCTCAGACTCAGGTCCGATGTACTGAACAACGAACGGATAGTCAGGAGGAAGAGGAGATGGACCTGTCGCAGGAGGCTCAGGTACGTCTTCAATTTGAAAATCTTCTTCTTGAGGGAACAAAACTCGTGAGGTGAGCGGAACGCTCCTTTCCTAACCGACACCAATCAGCTATGACCTTCGTACCTTCGCGGGAGGATCTTCCACCGCGTCGTACACCACAGGGTGGTAACCACCTGCTAAATCACTCCTACGCCTTCTCGAAGAAGGCTCTGGACTCTTGGGAGATAACCCCCGGATTCTCCTCGAACGACGAGGCGCTTGATCAGCCACTTTTATAGATTTTAAATTAGACTCAAAAAGTGAAAAGCTAGGCAAGATAGGAGCAAAGAGCACTCAATATAAGAAAAATCCCTGAGATACAATCAAGCAAATAGCCTCCAAGTATTTCCGCTCCGGGTGATGAGGACCGGACACCAAAATACAGGAAAGCGAAATATAGGACCTCCCGAAAGCAACCGATGATTAGTGGCCCGTAACAATGAAACAAGGTATTTCTAAATAATACGCCGACCTCCCAACGACAACCTGCACCCAAGCTTCGCAAGGGCACCCCCCAAGTACCGCCGAAAGTGATGTGACGTTCGCCTCGTGTACCACGGTATTCCCCCCCCGCAACAATTGCAGGGAACCCAAAAGTGGCAAATTCACAGGGCACCAATCCGTGCTCGAAGCCGGCGAACGGTCTTGAGGTCGATTCGGCTAATCGAGAGGGGGTATCCTCTTCTCGCCCTTCACTACCCTCGCGCTCGACTCTCCGGAGGAGAGCTTTCCCGGTCCACCTAACGTAGTTGGATTTTTCTCAATTAATCAACTTCTATGTTTTGTTTGAGCGGCCTTGGAGAGTTAACTCTCCACTCACCTAATCCAAGGCCCTACAACCTAGCTAGTTGGTGTATGACACTTAGAAAACTTGCTAGTTGATTTTAAATTATATCTCTTATTTTAATGGGCTGTTATGTTAAGTCACAAGGATATGGAGATGAAACTTATGATGTTTTTGACGCAGAAAGAAATTAATAAAAACTTAACTACATGCAGATACAGTTATTGTCTTTCGATGAAAAGAAATCTCTACACAGGTTCTACGAGATTAAAAATTGTATTTTTTCTTTTCAAATAGCAAACTCACACTCACAAAAACTATGAAATTGACTAAATGTTTAAATGCACCTAATGCAAATCACTACAAGCATGCAAATCCTAAGATGCAAATCTCCTAAAGCAGAGTGAAATTTCGCACAAAGTCCTTCAGTTTTAACTCTTCTTGGTTGTCCAGAAAGCTAGTTCCCGAAATCAAGAACTCTTAATATGAAGACACCAAAGATGCTTAAAAAACGAGAAGAAGAAATGAATGACAATTCCCTTCCAATTATCAAGCCAAAAACCAAAAGCAAGAAACCTCAAAAAAGCTTCAAAAGATATAGCAAAACGAAAACGAAAATGCAACAACAAAAGCAAATAACAAGACAAAATGTTTTTTGAGCCTTTGAAATGAAAAAAAAAAAAGCAAAGCAAATGTTTTTTGAGCTTTTTAGTTTTATTAAAGAAAGAGCTCGAAAAGACCAAGCAAAACTTATCAAAATCCAAACCAAACAAGACCGAATTTCAAGCACAAACTTCAACAATGCTCCAAACCTTATAAAGCTAACTAGTAGCAAGATCAATAAGAGCAAAAGAAGACAAGAAAACTCAGCCACTCAGCCTAGAAGAATAGTATAAACTTGCCGCAAACAAAAACTTCGAAGAAGCAAGAAAAACTCTTCAAAATTTGCAACAAGACCTAGCCTACTGAACTCAAGAAAACCAATCAAGAAATGAGCAAAAATCGTAGTACCAAGCAAAACACAAAGACAGGAAAGAGTAAATGAGCAGGAGCTCTCTGTTCTGATAAAGCAGAACAGCCAAGAATGCTCAGAAAGCTATCTTGGTACTCAAACCAGAAGTGCCAGCACCAGAAACAACACTTTGCCAAAAAGACTAGTTTTCAATCAAATGAAAGAGAGAAAAGACAAAAGACCACCTTCTTCACAATCCAAAGAGTGCAAAGACACTGTAGGGACAGGTCTCCATAGCCAGAAAGGACCAAAAAGTCAAGAAATCCAAAAATTCAAAATCTGCCTAGGTATACGCTACTTCACAGTTTAGCAACAAGCGTGCATACGCGACTGTGCTAAAGGAAACACGCGTATACGCGACTTCCTTCAGACAAACTTGCGTGTATACGCGACTGTGTGCAGAAAAAAGCGCGTATATCAAGGTAAATAATGAAAAAACAAAAAGGATCAAGCCTGGATAAGAAACCAGGACTTCAGACTGACTGAGAAAAAGTAAACTGGACTGCAAATGAAAGTTAAAACTGCTGGAAACCTACCAAACAGCTGAAACCACCCAACAGGGGAGTCACAAGAATGTGATCCCCAGTGGAGTCGCCAATTCTATTTCGGGGAAAATCACCCTAGAGGTTCGTTGGGTTACAACCTCCACAGAGCAGGGGCATGCTACTTAAGAAGGACTCACACAACCATGCATGTTCAAGAAAAACTAAATAGAGTAGATCGAGGAAGTTACCCGTAGGTCCTACGGTTGAAGCAGATCCCGCAGGGTCCAAACCCCCAGCAACCGTCCTTCCTTCTTAACCTGAAAGACAAGAAGAAACAAGCACGAAGAACTGGTTGTACAACATATATATACTCTAGATGTTAGTGAAATCCATATAAAACATCAGATAAACCATAATGAATGCTTAATAACAATTTTCTCATATATGTAAGCAGACACTAACACGTATATTTCGGGAACAAGATGGTACTTCTGTATTATAAATAGCATGTACAGAAATAACGAGTGGAGAGATCACCTGAATCCTTCCACGATATTCGAGTAGACCGTCGTCCGGATCCGTCCCGTCCTTGCCTCGCTAAGACTCCTTCCAAACTGGTGCATACGAGATGACATATAGGGAGATGAGCATCTCAAGGAAACAAGGGTTTCCTGTAATGAACTGGGAAAGTGCAGGAGGCATGGGGAATCAGACTTGGATAGGGAATACCAACATAGTATAATATCAATAAATTCTCTCTCTCCCTTAGGCCATACACATGAGGGGTTTTTATACTCCCTCCAAGTAGTTTCAACAGTTGGAAACAGTTGGCCACGTGCTGGGGTGGTTGAACTACCCGAGTAACCATCAACCCAGCCCGAAAATAGGGAATTTTTATATATTTTTTTCATAATTTTAATGGCATACGCGGAAAGTGCAGCTGGACTCGCGTATACACGCGAAAAAGTACGGGCATAATCGCGTATGGGGATTTTTACACTTTTTTTAAGTGAATTTGTCCAAGTCTGTAGGAATGGGTGCCCAAAGCCATAAAAGCAATCATGAATCATATGAAGGTGAGAAATGATGCTATAAAAATTTCCTGAACTAGTTTTTCTTTATGCTTAATTTGTTAATTAGATGTATGCTGATGTTTTATGATTGCTGATGAATCTAATTCTAATTTATATTCTTCATATGAAGGGGCAATCCAATTCTTAAGTTAAATATTCTTTCTATTTGATCAAGAGCTAGAGCTAGAATTCATCTTTCCTGTTTTTAATTGATTTTCTGAAGTTCGTGTTTTCTAACAATGGTATTAATGATAAATGATTTTGTAATTAAGGACAACCATAATATATTTATATCTTCAGTTATTATTGCATGCATCTTTATCTATTTTTCATTAGTGGTTTTTGGTTTCTAATTCATGAAGTAGTTTTGTAAGAGAAGGGCAAAGAAGTTCTCTTAAGCTAGGAGCTTCTTCTGTTGCTGATTACATAATTGAATTAGAAATTATTTGTTTAGATTTATATTTGTAATATGAATTTCATTTATTATTAATAATTCATCTTATAAACTTGAATATAACTGAAACCCATATATCTTGGAGATGCTTCTAAGTACTACAAGTCAGGATTGATAATAAAATACTTGTGTTAGTTTACCCAGTAAACAACCCAACAAATATTTTTCCCTTGGGAAAGCCAGAGATCACCCTATCCCATGGAAGGACAATGATGATGTTGCAGGAGAGCAAGATGAACCTTCGACAGATGAATCGATGCCTGATGTTGAAGGCCTGACGAATCCCATTGAGCCACCTCCTAGTGATCCCTCTACCTCAAGGAAATGACCTTTGTGGCTCAAAGACACTCTCAAAGATGCTAAAAGGCATATTTCTCTAAGAGGGATATTTCGTGAAAGTAAGAAGCGAAAAAGGTATCAAGGGTACTTAGATGCTATGAATACTATTGTTTAATCTGAGCGATGTACATTCAAATAAGTCGGGAAACACCAAGTATGGAAGGATGCGATGAATGAGGAGTATGAATCAATCATGAAGAATGATGTCTAGGATGTGGTTCCTAGACCCAAGGACAAGTCTGTGGTCACTTAGAAATGGTTTTACAGAATCAAACATGGAGCTGATGGGAGTGCTGAAAAATACAAGACCGAGTTCGTTGTTCAAGGCTTCTCTCAAGAAAAGGGAGTGGACTAGGACGAGATATTTGCATTGGTTGCCCGATAGACCACTATATGATCAATTATTTTTATCGTTGCATCTTAAGGATGGAGCCTACACCAAGTCTGATGTGTAACTTCCTTGTCCTGGAGGTTTTGAAAAAACCAGGTGATATTTTCCTTTCTCAAGGAAAATACATTGTGAAGTTGCTCCAGAGATGTGGGATGTCAGATTTCAATTCTATGTCTACTTCTATGGAACTCAACTTCAAGAATCTATGTGGAAATGTTTCCGAGCCCAAATTGGAAAATCCTTCTGAGTATTGACAAATTGTGGGGGACCTGATGTTCTTGGTAAACTCTCGTTTGGACATATGCTTCGTCGTGAATACATTGAGTCAATTTATGGTCGAGCCTCAACACATACATTGGATTGCTGCTAATAATCTCTTGATATATCTCTGTGGCACAATCAACTATGGTTTGAGATACGCTGTAGGGAATATGAGCCTACATGGATATACTAATGCTTACTACGATGGAAATGTGGTGGATCATAAAAACATGTATGGATGTTGCTTCTCATTGTTTTTTGCTTTAATATATTGGATGAGCAGGAAGAAAAAATTAGTTTCTTTAAGCATTGTCGATGCCTATCCATTGTTGCTAGTATGGCCTGTCATGGAGCTATTTGGTTGAGGAAGCTCTTTAGTGAGATATTTTAACATGTGTTGTATACCACCATGATCTACTACAACAACCAAAGTGGGATTCACCTTTCAGAGAATCTTGTTTTCCATGACTTCTCCAAGCACATTGATATCATGCACAAATTTATTCAGGATATGGAACAACGGGGAGAAATAGGGCTCCAACACATCAAGATTGATGAGCAGGTTGCAGACATCCTTACAAAGCCCTTATGAAGGTCAAATTATTAGCCTTCTAAGAGAGACTTGGAGTAGTGGCAAGACCGTCCTATGAGGGTCCCGATTTAATTGGACATTGAGCTTTTGTCAGTGGAGAGTGGTAAGGTCTTGTGACTCACTCTTGATCAATTCTTATTCATTATTAAATAGTGGTTCAATAGAGCAAAGATGATATGACAAATATGGTACATGATGCTAGGATGATATAATGATCGATGATGAAAGTTGGATTGGTAGGTGGAATTATCCCTAGTTGAGAGGGAGTGTTAAAATTGGAAACTAGGGCCAAATTCTACCTTGGGACAACTCATTTTATGGAGATGATGATTGCATTAAATTCCTCCTTTTTAGAGGACCAAAATTGATATAAATATCATCCAAATTGGACAACTAGAAGTGCATTTTTGAATTTATGCCCACACATGTGCAAATTTTTCGGGTCAGCCACTTCAACATGTAGGCTCATGAAGCCCAATGGACGTGACTCTTCACCCTAAAGAATTGTATAAATACAAGTGACCTCTCACCTCATTTGGCATATTCATCACTCACACATTCTCTCTCTCCTTCTCTCAGTGGTTCATACTACATTGAGCATTCTTCTCTCTCACACGTGTGGATCAAGAAGGATGAATTTCAGGAGTAAAATTACAAGGTCGAAATTACATAGTTGACTGCATTTTGACCAACATTGACCAACAACTTATGGGCATCATTTTACTTTGATATTTTGGGTATATTTATGTCTCAGCAGGCCACAAATTTTGGCACAAAAACCGAGGTTTTATAAGCAGTTTGACTGCAGACCAAATTGCAGGTTGACCACAGATTTCAGGATAGAATCTTGACCGAGTTTGACTATTGACTTTGTCATTGTTTTAGGTTTAATTTGACCTCCTAATCAAGCCAAGTTTGACCAGGGAAGACCAAGTTGTTTTGATGACATTCTATTTCAATTTTGACCAGTGTTGAATTTTTGGTTAGGGCTGAAGTTTGACTGCAGTTGACTATAGAAATTGACAGGGTTGTTTTGAATTTGAATTGGGCAAGTCAATTTTAATTTTGTACTCTTTATCTCTGTTGAAAATTTTGATATAATAATAAGAAGAAATTATCAAATGGTTTTCCACACATTGAAGTTTTTCCCAGACATCCGCCAAATCTGGTGTCCTCTTGTCTTGGCTTGTCCTCTGCATTTTGTTTCATGTTCTATCTAATTTTACTGTCAATGTGATTAATGGTTAATGTGATTGCCACTGGAAATCTAAATTGAAAATTATCTTTGGGTCGCTAAAGTAACATTGAACTAATTGTGTTAAGCATATAACATACCATTGTTAACTATAATTAACAAGTCCCCACTTGGTTCCATGATTTGTAAGCTCATTTTCTCTCTGTACTAATGAACCGTCACATGAGGAGACACATTAGATCTTATAAAATATTTCATGTGGGTCTTCATCTTGTGGTTTAGTCTCCCTATATGGGATCCAAGACCTCCAGAGGGTCTTAATGGCATTTGGAGGGTGAGCGTTGAGAGCCATGGGCCTCCAATATAATAGAGAGTAGATAGCCACGCCATGGGATCCTCAACACTACTTATTGTTGGCTCATGTCCCACTTGTTCGATGATGATGATGCACCTGGACCACCTTTCCCAGTCGATTACACACTTGCACCACACACTTGGAAGCTAATCTATGGACCAGATGAGATTTTTGTCTCACCTAGGGAGACAAGGGAGGGATTGCATCATTGTTATAGCCCTTATAGATGGAGCACAGGTTTCTTGATTCAGTTGACGACCCATGAGGATGTTCTTTGTGCCCCCACAACCACTTAGGAGCACAATGTGTCATTTTCTTGGAAATCAAGGGGTCAACCCCTTCATCACTGTTATTGGAGCCCTCCTATTCATTATGGCACATCACATAATTCATTTGGGCTTCCAACGACTCTTCTAGATACTTTACTATCATCATGTCCCTCTTGAGAGGTTAATTATTCAAGTTATGGAGCTATTTGGTGGGCTTGTATCCAAAATATGGTTATTTTGCACATTATTTTATTATAATGGCATCATTAGGAAAAATTAGGCCATTCGAACCCCTTAGAGGATTGCATAAATATAATAGAGGCATTCTCCCGCATTCATCATCACTTGGATTTGTATCTCTTTAGAGAAAAGAACTTGTAAATGTTATTGATGGACGAATTAGAGTTTTATCGATGCATTTTGATATTTGGATAATTTTTATCTTATCTTGGAGCTTCATTGTTGCAAATGTGACCGATGGATATAATATTTTTGTCATGCAAGTACTCTTTTATGAGATTTTTATGAGATTTTTTTTTTTTTTTTAATGTTTTATGTCTAAATATGGAACGTTATGATTTGATTGTGCTTGTTCCCTAATTATTAATGTGAAATTCATGAAACACTTATAATCTTGGATCGTTGTATGGGTTACTCATCTGGTTTGTATACCTTTCACCTTGAAACTCCATCAATTTCTGAAGGAAAGTATAATTTCCTCTTGTGACCTATTAGTTGCCTCTTTATTGTTAGCAAATTTGAAAAAGGACTCATTGGTAGAGTGAAAATCATAAAATAAAATTGATTTTGACTCCCGCCTCCACAATTGGTTAGGCATTGGTCCGAATCCTTGTTGATCACCCTAAATTTTTCTTTTACTTTCCACAATTTTCTGCCATAACCCTAGACGGGCTAGCTAGGGCATCAATAAATTTTCTTTATATCCATCCATTTGTGTTATGAGTTGGTGGAAAATTTCAGTGGTTTCTCCTCTTCTAGCCCTCCAAGTTTGAAGATAATCATGCAATTGATTTTATAGAAACATCAAGCCCCGGTTCCAATATAGTTTTGGTCTAGGTCTCCTTAGGTTAGCAACGTTTCAAGGGGTTTTTTGTGCTTTAAAATTCAAAGGAATTCCCTTTATTAATGATCCATCCTATTCCCCTTACTTGTCCTTGGAATTTGGTTTAATATCGGCCTAAACCCTAGGTCTTGTTTAGGTATCTGTGGTCTCTCTATTGTCCCATCATTTATATGACAAAATATCTTACAAAGCTACAATAGAGAGATTATCCTCTCCTTGGGAAGCCTTTATCTAGTCATAGCCATCATATTGATCAATATTTTCTTAGGACTTGACTTTCCCCAAATTATCCTCTCTAGGAGAGCCCTTTACCTTGATTCTAAAGCAAGCAAACCCTTATCCGAGCCTCTCCTATGAATGGGCCTTGGGAATCATTACATATCCTATCATTTAATTCTCCCTTCTTTTGATTTCCTTCATATCGGGACTCCTCCCATTGGTGAAAGTTTTTAAAGAGCAGGAGGCATCGACTGAGGTGACAATGGGTACTTGTCCCATTGTTGTTACTTGGTCTAGTATTAGTTCCTTTGGAACCACTTCTAGGACCCCTGCTAGATTGAGTGGTAATAGTTCCATTTCCACTATTTGTACAACCATGGAGCTTGGAATAGTTTTTGAAGATCCATTGTGATATAGTTGTAAATCTCCTTAACTTTTATCTAGTCTTTATTCAAGTTGACAACCCAAGACATTTTGTCATCTTTGTATGAAAAAATGATGCCAAATTGGCATAAAAGTGAGGTGTAGTGAGTCCATTCTGGTGCTATATTGAGTGCCATTTTTATGTCAGAGGCTTTGAGCCACGAACTTGTGACAGAGGGGGAGAGTTGGCCAGAATAGATTTGTTCAATATGAAATAAACCTTTGGAGTGTAGGAATTCTATAATTGGGATAGAGAGAGAGAAGATGTTTTCCATCCCTATTATTGCATCTAGGAATATTTTTGTCTTGTCTCCTCTCCCAAGGCCCCATCTTAAGTTACTAAGCAGCCATTTCTTACTTCTCATCATGATTCTCCAAATTTAGAAGGTGCCCTTGGGTTCCTTTGCTGCCTCCTTGATCTAGAACTAGAACTATTTATTCTTTAGGTATTTTTCTTTTATGATTTTTTTCCATATGCCTTTTCCTTTGATATCTCCATAAGTTTTTGGATAAGAGGGCCTTGCAGAAGCTATCGTTTTCCTTGATTCTCTAGCTACCTTCCTTTTCAACACAAGTGAGAGATTCTAGATAAGAGATATGGTTTTTTTTTTTTTTAACAGGATTGAACCGACCCATAGGATTCTGGCGATGATATAATTTGTTTTTTTGATAACATCTTTTGGCAGGTAGTTATGGTGCATTGAACATAAGGAGATGTTTTGGAGGACTGATTTGGTCATTTTTAGTCTCCCTTCTAGAGAGAGCCATTTTTTTTCCATAGCTCCATCTTATGCTCAAATTTTCTTCTCACCCATTCCTAGTATTTAGAATCATATTTTTTTGGTTTCAGGTGGAAACCTAGATACCTTAAGCCTCCCTCCATGGGGGAATTTCCCACCTCGAAGAGATTTGAGATTTCATTAATTATGCCATGTCCTTTTGAATCTGAAATGAGAATTGATTTTCCTTTGTTCATGAGGAGGCCTGGAGAAGATATAAAACATGTGAGGATGCTATGGGAATTTTTCCATTCCACTGATGAAATTCGACTAGCAAGAAGAACATCATCAAAAAATATTAGGTGAGAAATGTAGACATTTTTAGAAATTTTGCAGTATCTAATTGTTCCTTTTGATCTAGCGTCAATAATAGCTCTACTTAATATGTCTATAACCAAAATAAATAGCAAGGGGAGAGGGCACAACCCTAATTTATACCTCTTGAGGCTTTGAAGTAGTCGAATGGGATCTTGTTGATGATGAAAACGTAATTTATTGTTGTGACACATGTCATTATCCAATTTTTCATGCTAGTTCCTAGAATGATCTCGTGAAGAATTAATCGGAGGAATTCCCAATCCATGATGTCAAAGACTTTGTGCATATCTATTTTCATGATGCAAGCGTCCACATTTCGACTTTTGATATAATGTAGACATTCTTGGATGATGGTGTTAGTGTCAGTTTTTTCATCCTTCCACCAGTGATCAAATTAACTATTTCATGTCATGTTAGGGGTCCCATTCTGAAAATTTTTTCATTCCACTAGGTCATGCAAAAATTTGGTCACTTGGTGCAGATTTTAATTAAGTTTCACTATTTTCAAAAAATTTCATCTCATCACTTGCTGGCTCATTTTATCACTATGTCGAGTGTCCATCATTATGAGCCTTTATCACCTTTCCAGTCATGTCATCATGAAGTCCATTCATTGAAGGTGTCCATTAGGTCTTAGGGTTTTCAAGGTCCATTAAAACATCATTTCCATTGCATAAAGGACCAAAAATTAAAAGGGTGACCAATAAATTCACTTTACTATGTAAATTTTAAATGTAATATGTAATTTGTATTCCATTATGTAATTTTATGTTTTATCAACATGTAATAAGTTCATGGTTCTAAGATAGTTGCCAACTCAAAATTCCATATGCCAAGAAAGCTCAAAGTTCCAAAATCTAAGTGTTCTCAAATCCATCAAATGATCAAACTCCAAAGATCAAAAGCAAAAGTGAAAGGTAAATATTTCAAGGTTTAAAGTGAATGTGAAGAAGAGAAGTGGGTCCCAAAATCAAATTCATTCAAATCACCAAGTATAAATCCCATCAAAAGGGAAATAAGGCACTCATTTTCTTTCCAAACCATCGAGCTCCCACTCCCTCAACTCGAAAATCAAGTTTTCAGTGTCAAAAACCAAGTTTTTGGGTGGCGATGTGCTCTTGGAGGCAAGGCACTGCGCTCCTAGAGAAGGCATTGTGCTCTTGGAAAACCAGCATTGCGCTCCTACCACTGGCATTGCGCTCGTACCTAGTTTCACTCCGAGCTTCCAAAACTTCGTGCAAGTGGTCCAAATCATCAAAAAAATGTTCTCCACCTCCTAGTAATCAAGAAAAACCTTTTTATTCCTTCCTCACCTTTCCCAATTGCAAAATTTAAGGTGTTTAGCTTCTCATTCAAATTTGCAAGTTTTCAAGCTAGTAAACCCTAGTTTCACTCTCACAACCCTAAATTTGTTCCCTAGACCTCACATTTCTTTCCCATATAACAATAAACCCTATCCCTATCCATACATCACTAAATCCCTATCCCCAAGTTACATTTACCAAAACCCTATCTCCTAGGCTGCTAATCCCTAGGTAGCTCTGTTATCATACCTGTAATAAAATTCTAAATCCCATTTCCCTAAGTGTTTTGATCCCATATCACTCCCCTAAGTTCCCTAACTCCCTTCCCTATTTCCAAAATTTTTCCTACTCCCGTCCCCACTCCCTAAATCTATTTTCCACTTTCCTTTCCCTTCCCTAGGGTTCCGAAACTAAAAAACACCATGGAGGGGGAAGACAAAGATTTCATGGAGGAGGAGGAGGACAGAGAGGAAAGAAGACCTCACAAGGGAGGAAGGATTTTGAGGCTTGAGCCTACTAACACTAGAGAATTGATGGCCTCACTCATGAAAGTCACTTGCTTCAAATATGTGGGTTACTTTGATTTCTATGAAATGGTTCAAAGTGTTCAACACCACCCTGTTTTGAGCAGAATTTTCATCTCAAACCTTCATCACAACCAAGTGACCATTGCAGGTGTAACCTTCACCATATCCACACCCATCATTGCTGTTGCCACATGGATACCTAATGTGGGTGAGAAGTGGTTTAAATCCAAAGACATAGATGACCAGTATTATGAACCATTCATCAAGCCACGGTAGAAAAATGAGGGAAAGAGAGTCTTCCCTTTCAGTTACCTTCTTGATAGGTATGCCCCCATGATGAAAATAATCATGAATTACGTCTCTTGTGAATGAAGGTTCTCCAAACTCTACACATATCATATCAAATTGCTTATGCGCTTCACAAGAGTCAAGTTGCTCAAAATCCCATACTACTTGTTCAGGAGCATGGAAAAAATGGCCTACATAGTACAGAAGAGAGAATATGATGAAAAAATGAGCAACCTCTTCTATCACTCTTTTATCAAAATTATTATACTCCATCATCTAAACCAGTTGAAAATTTCATGGGAGAGTTTCATTTCCAATGATGTTTTCACTGGTCCACAAGTTCAGCATGTTGAAAACATCCCTCCTCCACCTCAGCCCACTACATCTATTCCTCCAACATCTCAACCTACTGGACCCATCTCATCACCATCATCAATATTTTAGAGTCAAATTTGGTCATCTAGCAGAGTTTTGGTCAAAGAGCCTAAAAAGACCAAAGAGGCTGAAAAGGAAATATGGATCAAGACCTGTCAAAGGGGACCTAGGCAGGTGTTTGCTCCATAAATTGTAGAAGGGGCCTTGCCTTCTTCAACAGCAAAGCAGGTACACTGGGATGAACATCAGAAAGATGCAGTTGTTCATGAGGAATTCATGCAAGAGGATGATGACCCTCATGATGAGGAAACAAAGTTTGATTGTTATAGGTCAATTTGGGCATCATCCCCCATGACCTAGTCAAACTGGACATCATCCCCAGGACCAATGAAATAGGGTCTATCATCCCCTTACATTTCAGTTGCTAACTTGCTATATGCCCTAAGAGAAGAACAATTCATTCATGGCTTCTATTGTGAGATTTCAAGGGTTTGAAGTATATGTTATATCACCTATTGACTCACCAACACTACCTATAAAGGTACTAAATGTGTTTCATATGCAACATCCTCCATTCAAGGGTGCACTGCAATGCACTTCCCGACATTCAAGAGTGTGCTGGTCAATTGGGAGCGAAATTATCATTGTTCCAGAATCTCCACATGGCCAGTGCCTTCTAGAAGAGTTCATATGTGTCAAACTTTGAATCCAAGTGTTCATCTAACACCTATAAACTTATAAACATGTCTTGCCTATTATTAGAAAATCATTCATTGAGAAACTACCATCAGTTTCCATATAAATTAAGCACATATCCTAGTCCTAGAGAAGGAATAATTTTGGTAAAGAAATGTTGTTGGATTCTCATTAGAGAGAGTGAAAGTACTGATATGCTACTAGTGCGATGTTGGATGTGATGAGGTTGGGATGAAGCTGGAGCTGGTGACATCAAATTGATCATTGGTTGTAACCTCCCCCTTCTACTCTTTAATAAATATTGTTGTTCATTTTCCCATATATGTATTTGTTTATGCTTATATTTCTCATACAGTGGATTCTTAAATAATATATGTGTTTCATGTTTAATCGATTTAAGTAATTAAGATAAGTAGGCATCTGTATATTGCAATTTGTTTTATGTTCTTTTTTTATACTTGCGGGAAACAATCTAGCGATCTGAGTTGGATTGAAAGCGACAGAAGGAGAAGAAGAAGTGCTTGGATCACAAGTAGGTTCTTCTATTGTTCTGTGTGTCTATTTATGTTAGAGAAAGTGATAGAAAAATATTTCATTTGTTGTTCTAAGTGCATAGCACCACACTTAGGGAAATTGATTTATCTGTAGATCATAATTCTGCATAAAAATTTGGAGACTCCATTGGAGATTTTCCTTTCATTCCTAGTGTTTTTGCCTCTACTAATCCTCATCGGTGGCATCTATGTTCAGTTATTATACTTTTGAATGAAATAATTTCATTAGAAGTGTGTTCTGTAGCTTGCATTTTCAATCATTGTTGCACCCAACGCACTATTGGTCATCAAGACACAGTGCACTATAGTGCACTGTCTCCCACTCAGGGGTGCACTGCAATGCACTGCCTCCCCTTAGAGACTGTGTTTCCCCCTTAGCCAACCAAATTCCATTAAAATTTTTCATTGCCATCATTCTCAGCCATTTTTTTTTTTTTGTTTTCAACTATATGATACCTCTTAGATACCAGTGAACTTTCCTTATTCTTCCTCCTTTGAAAATTAAAATTTTTCAATTTCTCTTTAAGTGTTTTTCTTTATCATTGGAAAATCAAATTCAAAGTATTTTATTTCTGAATTAGATCCATTTGTTTTCATAAAGGAAATTTTCATTAAATTCTTCGTTTCCTATAGGAAAAATTGTAGTTCCATTCTTCATTTTTTCTAAAAGAGAAATTATTGTTAAATTCCTCGTTTCTCAAAGAAGAAAACATTTGTTTTCTTTTGATTTGGTGCATATAGTTTCCTTTCTTACATTCACATTACGGGAGATGAAAATAAAAACATGCATGTGCATATAGTGAATTGTGTGTTTTGCATAGAAACAAGTTAGGAAAGCTGCATTTTAGTTTGTGCTCTTTGTTGTTTGCTCTAAAACTGAGTGTTCTTTCCCTTAGTAGCTAGGATTGTCATTGAAAAAACTAAAATTGAAAAGTTTGCTTATCATTTTAGTTTTCATTTTTAGGAATTTCCATCACATCACGCGGTGAACCTCAAAAGGAAAATTTCTAAACAAGATCAAATTAAAATTTACATCAATTTACCTATCAAACCATTGGAACCATAATGATAACATTTAGAAGGTCTAGACTAGAGATGTGTTCCGGTGTCGTTAAACATAGCAATTGTCGTTAACTTGTCCGTGATACATTCCGAGTGTGATACCTCGCTCCACGTACGTAAGTACATTAGAGGTCCTCCACGTACCTTCGGATATATTGGGCGGTGTTCTAGTACGAAAAGTATAAGGGGGTGCTCTCACTGTGCGGTTTCGCATTAGACAGTGCTAATACGGACTTGGGCCTCCACGTACCTTCGGGTATATTTGGGAGGACAAATTTAGGTTGCTATCCATCCATAGTGAACCGAGTCAACCACCTTGTAACTTGTGATACACCGAACACAACATTCAGGGAGATTGCTTGCCCGTACTTCTTAGTTCGCTAAGAGGTATTCTGAAGTTCACAATTACTTGGTAAACCTTTTGCCTAGAATTACCCCTTTTATTTTGTTTATTTTTTTTTGGTCATAAAATAAATCAATCATCATGGAAGAAGAAAACTCCTTTCCCCGTAGTTCGCGTAGAATAGCAATGAAACCACCTTTACCACCGGAATCCATTTCTGGTCGGCGAAGGCGACATCACTCTAGCAAAACTAGTACCATCAGTAGCTCTGGTTCGCCATCATCCTCACATATACTAGTTTTGGCACAAGTTGTTTACAAATCTTGGTTCATATACTGTTACCGAGACAGAGTCCTCACAACTACCCGTGGTCACGATCCATCCAATTAGTGAGACCATACCTCTCAAACCCGATGTTGTTCAACTGGAAGTTGATCTAGATCATGTCACTTTTTTACCAGAACATCTGAATCCCGAAGTCAAATGGCTAGAAGTTGTTCCTATATTGGTCACCCCACAGTATATTGTAGCCATTAAGTCTCCCATATCGCGCAGTCAACCTCCTGAAATATAGTTTGGGCCTGACAGAAAAATCCTTCCACCTGGTTTAATTTCAATTAAAGAAATACCACAAGACAAAACACCTTTAACTCCAACTCATTTTGGGGAAGAGCTTTACCTGTATGAATCTTTTCTTCAATAACCTTCCTCTGCTTTTGTTGATCTTGTTTAACTTCGAGTTCCCATAGATCCTATAGGGTATACACTTGGTCGTATGACCATGGATGAGAAAACATCCTAGACTTAACCATCTGTTTCAGTTGCGGAAACATCTACTGTTGCTTCATATTCAATGTTTTGTTGTTGTAATTTACCCATGTCACCATCTGGAATCCTATCTAGTTCCTCCCTTATGAGTATTGAACGACTTGATCCTTTATTCATATTTTTAGTGCAATATCAAGCTAGCCCCATAAATTATTCTCCTTGGTGGCTGGTGATTTCAGGGAAATTACCCTTGGACATTCCTAAGTTCAATGGAAACCCTGGAGAAGACCCGTCAACACATGTTTTAACTTATCATTTGTGGTGCTTATCAAACTCCTTAAATGATGAATTTGTTAGACTACGTCTTTTACAGTGCACTCTCACTAGTCCGACTGCACAATGAGGATAATTCTTTTACTGTGCCAACCTCGTTAAAAAATGAAACAGGTTATGAGGATGGTTCTTTTTATTGTTTCAACCTCGTTAGAAAATGAAACAAGTGTCTATGAGGATAGTTCTTTTATTGTGTCAACCTCGCTAAAAAATGAAACAAGTTATGAGGATGGTTATTTTTCTCGTTTCAACCTCATTAAAAAATGAAACAAGTGCCTATGAGGATGGTTCTTTTACTCTATCAACCTCGTTAAAAAATGAAACAAATGATGAGGATAGTTCCTTTACTGTTTCAACCTTGATAAATGAAACAACTTCTTGAGGATAGTTCATTTACTGTGTCAAAATCGATAAATGAAACAGCCTCATGAGGATAGTTCTTTTACTGTGTCAACCTCGTTAAAAAATGAAACACGTTATGAGGATGGTTATTTTTCTTGTTTCAACCTCGTTAAAAATTGAAACAAGTGCCTATGAGGGTGGTTATTTTATTTTGTCAACCATGTTAAAAAATGAAACAGGTGATGCAGATAGTTCCTTTAGTGTGTCAACCTCGATAAATGAAACAACTTCTTGAGGATATTTCCTTTACTGTGTCAACCTCGATAAATGAAAAAGCTTCATGAGGATAGTTCTTTTACTGTGTCAACCTCGTTAAAAAATGAAATAGGCCATGAGCATAGTTCTTCTCCTGTGTCAAGCTCATTAAAAATTGAAACAAATCCTCTCCTGATTAAGACGAGTCTTCCATTTTGATCTCGTAAATGAACCTTCATTCCATCTAGCTATTAGTAACCAGTAGTCTACTTAGGTGAATGAAATGGAGCTTGGGGGGCATGTGCTCTTGACGGGGCATTCGATATGTGCTCTTGCAGGGGGCATTCAAAAATATCTCGAGTCCATTTTGGTCATTATTTTCAAGACTCGTTAAACTCATGAAAATCCCGAGCTTCTTTTGTTATTTTTTCATGCTCGTAAAACACATGAAAATTTTGAGTTGTTTCTGTCTTTTCCTGCTCATAAATTAAATTGAAAGTCGAATAAAGCATACATTTATCCTTATTTTTCGAGCTTTGATAAAAACGAAAAAGGACTTGAAGCACAGTTTTATCTCTTTTCCGAGCTTCGATAAAAGCGAAAAAGGAACCCCTAGAGTCTTCTTTTAGCTCTTTTCAAACTTCGATAATATGAAAATATTGTCGAGCACTTGTGTTTTCGAGCACGTAAAAGTAAATGAATTGACATCCACTCAATATAAGTTTAACCCTTTTTTGGATTAGGATAGGTTATTTATGAAAAAGGAAAACCTTAGTCAAACATGGCTAGGAGGGTCTCTCACATATCATTTTACACTTTTTCAAACTCGAGCGACAAATTTATGAAAAAATACTCATGGAGTTTTCTTTTGTCCTCTTTTTCAAAATCTCTAAATATGAAAAAGGATCAGGTTATCACTATCGTTAGGCTCGTTAAAATATAAAATAGCGATGTGCTTTTCAATCATGGCAAGAATCGAGTTTCATTTATCGCTAGACTCGTTAATTTATTAAATAGCGATGCATATTCACCTGAAGGGTTGAATTATAGATCAATTGTATGTTATCCTCCTCAAGAGTGTTAAAAAATAAATAGGTACTAGTAGATAAATGACCAGGGAAAATTTGGGAAAGTGAGCAAAACTTTTACGGTAGCAGGTCGCTCTTGAACATGACACTTCACTCCATCATTGTGACTGTTTGGGTTGGGTAATATTCTTGACGGTTCATTCATAACTATGGTTCATCATACCTTCATTTAGGTTTTGGATCAATGCTACCAACTCATCTCGGTGTCGTCGATATGTTCAAGAGAAGTCATCCAGTGAATACTCATCTTTCTGCAATACTCATAAACCTTCATTTTCATGACATTCATCCCTGAAAATTGCTATATCAAGTCACATTTTGTCGCTGAAATCAATAACTCTCGTTTCACGATAAAGTGACTTCCTATCAACATCAAATGATCATGCAGGAAGTTTACTTAGAAACATCATCTTCCAGTACCATGAGGCTTGTTACAGCATCAACAAGATCCTCGCTTCTGAACCTTTGATCGAAATATTTTGTTTGGCGTTCGACATAAAATCATCTATTCATGCCTTACGAAATGTACCACAGTACCTTGAGAGCCATTAACATAAATGGTGGTTCTCTCGCATTTGTTAACAACTCACATCATTGGCTGGTAATCAAACGATGCCTTACCATGTTCGACTACAAATCATATACTCGCATGGCTAGACTTGTACCCGAACGATCGAGTGAACGAGATAAGAATACCCCGGATCTAGTTTCAGCCATCCAGGCTGTGATTTCAGGATTTTTGTACACATCCTCTATATGGTGACCTTACATACAGATTGTCATCCGAACATGGACCTATATCTGTAGGCATGTCTGTATTGAGAAACATTCCAATGTAGACGACATTCTAAACTATGCACATGTCACTAAATAGTTTATGTGTTGAGCATGGGAATGCCTCCCTCAGCAATTCATGATCAAGATGAAAATATCATGATGTAATGTATTGTAAGATAGATGCAGGTCGCCACTCCGCTTCATTTCCATCTCATCACATCATAAAGCATCTCATTCAAAAATATTGTTATTATTTCAACTTCGTGATTTAGGGGGAAGTTGTTATAGGTCAATTTGGGCATCATCCCCCATGACCTGGTCAAACTAGACATCATCCCCAGGACCAATGAAATAGGGTCTATCATCCCCTTACATTTCAGTTGCTATATTCCCTAAGAGAAGAACAAATCATTCATGGCTTCTATTGTGATATTTCCAAGGTTTTAAGTATATATTATATCACCTATTGACTCACCAACGTTGCCTCTAAAGGGACTAACTATGTTGCATATGCAACATCATCCATTAAAGGGTGCACTGCAATGCACTTCCCAAGATTCAAGAGTGCGTTGGTCAATTGGAAGCTAAATTCTCATTGTTATGGAATCTCCACATGGAAAATGCCTTCTAAAAGAGTCCATATGTGTCAAACTTCGAATACAAGTGTCCATTTAACACCTCTGAACTTGGAAACATGTATTTCCTATTATGAGAAATTCATTCATTGAGAAACTACCATTAGTTTCCCTATAAATTGAGCATAGATCCTACTGCTAGGGAAGGAAGAATTTTGGTAAAGAAATTTTGTTGGATTCTCATTAGAAAGAGTGAAAGTACTGATATGCTGCTGGTGTGATGTTGGATGTGATGAGGCTGGGATGAATCTGGAGCTGGTGACATCAAATCAACCATTGGTTGTAACCTCCCCCTTGTACTTTTTAATAAATATTGTTGTTCATTTTCCCATATATGTATTTATTTATGCTTCTATTTCTCATAAAATGGATTCTTGAATGATATATATGTTTCACGTTTAATCGATTTAAGTGATTAAGATAAGTAGGCATATGTATGTTGCAATATGTTTGTTGTTCTCTGTTTATACTTGCAGGAAAAAATCTAGCAATTTGAGTTGAATTGAAGGTGAAAAAAAAAGCGACAAAAGGAGAAGAAGAAGTGCTTGGATCACAAGTAGGTTCTTCTATCATTCTGTGTGTCTATTTATGTTAGAGAAAGAGATAGCAAAGTCTTTCATCTGTTGTTCTAAGTGCATAGCACCACACTTAGGGAATTTGATTTATCCATAGATCATAATTCTGCATAACATTTACCTAGTTGACTTGGCTTAGCAAGATGATCATGAGGCCTCAATCTTGATTATCAAAGATAAGGATGCCCAAATCAAAGAGCTGCAAACTAACTTAGATAGAGCTTAGTATGTCATTTCATTTCTTGAGCAAGAGACTAAGCAGCTGAAAGATCAACAAGTACTCATTGAGTTAGAGCTGCTTAAAGATAAAAGAGGTAAGGCCATGATGTCACTTGATGATCTTGATCATGATGAAATTCAAACCAGCACAACAAGACCTAATACAAGAAGTATTAAGAGATCTCTGCAACAACATAAACTTGAGGATGAAAAACTCACTTTTGAGGAGAGGATTGCCAAGGAGTTTGAAGATGATAGAGAAATATGGATAGATAGGGTCAACATCCACCTTGAGAAACGCCTCCACAAGGAAAACAAAGATAGCAAGATGCTTAGAAACATGTCTAACGGATACATCACAAGAAACAAGATCTATAGCATTAAACTCAAGCAATTGGAGGAAAAACATAAGCAAACCCTAGCCAAGCAAAAGGAAGGATACAAACATGATATCCTTGTTGAGGCCTCTCTAATTTCTTAACATACTTCATCAACATTCTACAAAACAGTTTTGAAGAGTTTTTGAGCAAATTTTGAAATTTTGGGCTTTTTGCAAACTTCTGACAGTTTTCAGCACAATTAGACTTTTAGAAGTGCAACACCCTAGGCGTTGCACTTCTTCTAGAGGCCTCCAAATGAAAAAATAATACCACCATTGGATTAATAAGGCAGAAAATATGCAATTTTTACAATTTTCTAAGAAAATTTGGACATTCTGGCAGGGAGAAAGGCCAAAAAGCACCTCAAAAATCATGTCTCTGCCTTGATTTTTAGCTAGGTGTTGCGCTCCTGACCAGTCTTGGGAGATTCACCTTTTGGAGGGCCAAGACTTATCATATTTGGAAACCAAGTACATTTATGGAAACTAGACAAGACATTCTTTCCAATGAGCTATCCTGAGCTAAATTTGGACATTAGCAAATCCCTCAAAAGCTGAGCTGAAGTTGGTGTTGCGCTCCTGAACAATGCTGATATTTATGATTTTTTCTCACTATTTTGAGTTTGAACATGGAAAATCATGATTTTACTAATGTAAATGATAGGTGTAAATTTAGTTAAGTTTATTTTTAGTTACTTAAGGGTAAATATATTAGGTAAAATTCTTTTTGAGGATGAATGAATCAGTTTCACCAAAGTTGGGGATTAATGAGTTTAACCTCCCTACACGTTAGGTTTGTAGTTCAGAATTTTGTGGATCCGCTCCACAACTGAGGGATTCGACCCCTGAGGTTGGGAGAAGTTGTTTCATGTCTATATCTTTCACTTATTTACTCATTTCAGAGGTTGGATGTTGTTGTATTGATCAGAGAACACTATTGTATTAGACTTTTGACAAGAATTTTATTGACATAGTTGCAGCTATTTCGGTGGGATTCTTGTGGTACTGTATTTTGACATAGTTTCTCCTTATGTTTACATATGTATGATTTTTTTGTACTTTCGATGTTCATTCCACTTCTATGATATGTTTGATTCTCAAGTATGATAAGAATAATACATCTTTTATGCTTTGTTTTGGGAGATTCATCATAATTTGTTTCATTTCTTCGGTTTAAAAATAATTCATGTATTGTCATGCTCTTTTTAGCACCTCATCAGTCTGATCCATATCACCTAAGAAACCTAAAGTGTTAGAGTTCCTACCTACCTTGCCCCATTATATGCCTACAATTTTGATCTTATTTGTTGTGACCTAGTTACCTCTTTGACCTAATTCACTCATCCAACACCCAAATCAACCAATCAAAACCCCTGTGCTACTATACCTAGCCTAAAACCTAATTGATCCAACCCTCTTGGCTGCTATCCCTTGGAGAGAACCCTCTCTTTCTTAGTAGGGCTAGCTACTTGGCGAGAGATTGGTCTATAGTTACCTTTGCTGGTCTCTTCTCAGCCTCGGAGATTCGGTGGAGTGATAAAAAATGGCCACAACATCTTGGATTTGCATGTTCTCCAAGAATCCAAATTGTTGTGGAGAAATATGTTTGGATATGGAGGTCCTGATCAAGTTTCACATTAATTTGGATATTAGCTTATAAATTGCATTGCATAAGGAGATCAGCTTGAATTCGACAAAGGAGGATGGGCATGCACCTTAGGAATGAGAGTGATGAATGTGCCACCTTAGGAATGAGAGTGATGAACGTGGTGATTAAGGAGCCCAAAATCATGCATGTTCTTCTTGATTCCTTTGCAACTACCAATAATCAGGTTCCATGATATCCTGAAACTGAATGAAGAGTTCAATGCTCCACCCATTTCGACTGAAACTTTTGTCCCTATCCATAGATTTTAAGACATCTAACAATGCTTCCTCTCTTATTGGCATGTCCATTTGTGTGCTTTATTTGGATTTACCATCGTAGGAAACAGATTGATGAAGTTCATTTGGGAAGCAAAGGGGGCTTCTTCCCTCACCTTGAACTAGTTTTTGAAGATTCTGACACCCTCCCTGTGAATGTCTTCAAGGGAAGTGTAAGTGTTATCATCTTCATCACTCATTCTCCAAATAGATTTATCCCTCATTTTTTTTGGCCTGGTTGTGAAACTATCAAATATTTTTCTCCCCAAGAATATTTTTTGTTTCTCTTCAGGATGCTATCATGTCGTTGAATCTCTCACCCCGATTGCTTATTCCAATAAGCACTTGTCCTATGCCCAACTCTTTGTATTATTCTTCTTCCTCACGAGGCTTCAGTACTCTATGGTTCCTCAGGTAACTTGGTTGGGGAGGGTTGTTGTCTTTTCCAACTTCCTCGGCTTCCAACATGGTTTTGGTTTTGAAATGTTTTTTTTGTGTTTGGTCAATTAAGGTAGACTGATTGGTTAATTTGGGGCGTTAATTCTCTCCCTACCCAAGTTTGAATCATAAAAAATGACACCCATGGTCCTTCCATAGTAAGGCTAGAGGGATAGGCATCCCATTGGAGTCTAGGATACTGGTTCTAGTTTCTGATGGTTTACAAACATCTTGGCCATAGGCCGAACTATGTGTTTATGATATATGTGTCTTGCGAGTTGTTGCATATATTTGGGGAGGTTGTTAGTTCCCCATCAACAATTTATGTTTAAAATAAAAAATGTTGATTTTTTAGAAGAAGTCCTAATAATTATCAAAAAGATATTTTAATAAATAAGAAAATAAAATTTAAAGTAATATCTTAATAAATTGGGGCCACCCCCATTTTATCTAGGTTTTGCTCACCCCTAATTTTACCTCTATTTACTCCTTAAATGCACATTCTCTACTCATTTTTATTTTCCTAATACTTTGGCCATCCTCCTTGAAATGAACTGGTATGTGTATTCTAATCAATGGATAGATGATCTTGATCTTAGTAAACTAAAATGGCTCTAGATTGAGAGAAACCGTATAAAATCATAATTCTTTATGAATGATTTCATACTTTTGGCTGAATGGATATGTGATTTTGGATGAAGATAACCTTGATTTCATAAAATAGTTTTTGTTCCAACTCTAGCTCATACTACAACAACAACACTACTTAAATATACACAACAATGTTTTCTCAATAATGAAGACATCCCTACGTGTTCACTCATATAAGCGTTGATTCTTAACTAATCTATTGAGAATTATAAATTATTAGTTTGCATTTGGTATCAAGTTTCTTGACAATCAAGTGGTTATCATATTACCATCTCAATGGAATAATAGGTACAAAGACAAAGAAAATAAAATGGGATAATATTGTTTATTAAAAAAACAGCTTAATGTGTGTTGTAACAAAATTCAAAAGCTTGCAAGCAAATTGGAGCATCATGGGTTTACGAGGAAAGTTATTTGTCATATTAACCATCCACCTTGTAAGTGTACGACATGCTATAATGCAAAGATTTCGAATTTACACATTGGATAGTTGGTCACATCTTTATTTAACATTCTTTGAGTCCTAGTACTACCCTGCAAAATTAGCTTAACTGAAAGGTATTATTTTGCAAAGCATAAGGACAATTTAATGCTAGAAATAGTCATGCACAAATAGAGATGAATTGGGGACGAGCGTAAATTTGATCAACGCTAACCACCACATGTCACCACCATATGCCTCAAGTAAGGTGTTTAAGATTTATTTGAATCTCATAGAAATCATCAAGGAAGCATGCACCCTACCCCCCATGACAAGGGTGTCAAATGATATTCCCTACACTTTCTTTCAATTAAAACATTATATATTTTAACCTTCAAATATATTCTTCGCCCCTTTGGGCTTTGAGTAGGTTTGTGTTAGCTTTACTTTCTTCTTGTTGTGTCGATTAAGAGAGGCCCCCCTCTTTGATTTGGAGTTTGAATTCTTCTAAGAGGTCTTCCTAGTCCTTCCTTGCGATGATCGGTCTTCCTTGTGTGCTCTGGATCAATACAACACAAAGTAAGGATGAAGCGAGTGTATTTTTTAGATGTGAAGTGTCAAAAGCATCATTTTCCAAAAATCCTAGGATTCTTGAACCATCCCGAAAGCACGCGCACACACATACACACATATATATTATTGCATTTATTTTCAAGAAAACTTCCATAATACCAAATTAGTTGCAAAATATAGGAAAACATGCATATTTTTATGTGAATCAAGATACCAATTGTATCCATGATGCATTAATGATTAATTATTCGAGCATAAACCATCTAGATTATAGCAATTACAAAGCTCCATATTCTTCTACAATAGAATGGTAATATCCAATGCCAAACCTTTGATCTAGCCTATCATTGCATAACAAACCAATATCCACTATCAAATTCATATGAACAAGCTCAACAATAAATAAAACAATAATTGATCATGTCATGTGTTCAAATCTCCAACAAAATAGGCACATGAAGGCATGATACCTCCATCTAAAAGGGGAATAAGACAATGCATTACTCCAATGTCTAGCTTCCCAAGGCCTCTAAGTGTATTTATCCATTAAAAAACCCGTCAAGATACACAATAAGGTCATATAAAAGAGTTTGATATAGACGATCACTCCATCACAAGATCTATGGGTAGTTTTATTGTCTATTAAGAGAGTTGAAAAATATGTGAAAACATGCATATATTCTCATCCCTAAACCCACTTTACCTCCCACACTCAACCCAAAGTTAAGGAAAGACATAACACAAAAAAGTCGCCCCCCACAAAATAGCACGCAATGCACTATGGAACCTTTCATGTTCCTAGAGATCCGTGAGTGAAGTATTTTGGAGCAATGGCGAATTCATGCAATAAAACATATATGTTATATAGTGGCATGAGCTGTGATTTTTGGGCAGAAACGTAGTTCCAAAATTTGGGGAAGCGATTTCGAGTCTGGTTAGAGCACGAAGGGTGCACGGTTCCAGCTTCTGGGACGTGGGGTAGTGAAATTCATGTAACACTATTCCTTTTTTTTATGGTTTTAGCTTCATATATTTATTCTCCCAGATCCATGTGCTAGAGTCGACCAAGTATTTTCTAAGCAGATATTCAACAACCATGTTGGATTGTAATTGAATTGCTCAGGACCAATTTCCTAGCCTTCGGAATCCAAGAGTGCAATCACACAAGTTGGATTATATAGGAATGTGACACAACCAATTTCTCGACAATTGATCTTTTCAAGAAGGGAAATTAATCAAGATATTTTATCGCGAGCCTATGATTTATCATGCTTAAAATTTGAATGCAGAATTCCAATATTAACAAATTTATTAAAAATACGATAACATAGACAAAACAGCTGCATATAACACAAAAAACACAAACGAGGTTGATAAGAAAGTTCACCCAGTGTAGGTTACGCCTCTAGGTTCACTTCCAATGGAGTGGCCTCTTCAATTATGATGTAAAATGACTCAAATTGAATCAAATTACCAATCTCCAAAGTTGGATCTTTACTTTTGCATCTTCTCAAAAGACTCTAAAAACACTTAACAAGAACTCTCCTTTTGAAAGTATCCAAAAGGGAAAAAAACTCTATGAGTTATCACAAGAACAATGATAATCATGCTACAAAATGACAAGGCTTAGCCTCTCTACAAATCTCAAATATGTAATCTCTTTTGTAGCTACAGAACGACCTTTACAAACCCTTACCACCTATCTCTCCTTTTGTTGCACTTCAAATGGGCCAAAACAATGTTTTACACATAAGACATAGTGTAAAACTAGGCCATAAAAGACAAGTATTAGGCCATTATCTCACAACCACAATGTTGTGGTGCACTGACAATTCGTTTTACATCATATATATTTTGAGGGTCCGCACCCCAGGGTTGAGCCCATAGAGCTTACGACCCAATGCATATAAAAATAATTTATTGTTATTAAAAAATGAACCATATGTTGAACCACTTTACAACCATACATTATATTTGGCATATCATTATAGCTATCGTCGGCGTGTATATCATAAACCACTAGTCGACATACCTTCAATCAAATTTTATCTTGGCATATTTGATATTCATTGGTCCATGTAAGTTATGGTTGTCGTAAAACCAGGGCATTATCACATCCACCCATTTAAAATTTTGACGACGTGTTTTGGATGCAAGTACAACAACCACATATTGGTATATACTCTGCCCACGTATGTAACCAACACATTTAATATAACATACTTGATGACCAACGTATTATGACACCCACGTGATCATTATCGGTTGTTGTTTTTATGACTAGCATATTTAAACAATGATCTACTTTTCCATCTTGGGCAGTCCACAGGGATGCCCTGCGCATATATATAACGAACGTAACCATATCAATTCAGTTACAACCCTCTCTTCGGCTCCTTAACGAACGTAACACTGATTCGATTTATAAAAAAATATGTGAATATTTAAATTGGTTAATTAGCATTGTCTCGACTGTGGTACCTGCACTGAATATTGATTCATTAATTTATAATATATGACAAATTTAACACAAATCTGTCTTTGAAAATCGCATTGCTCTGATTTGTTACAAAACAAAATGAACGAGGACAGGTACAATTGATTAGCAACCAGTGATGCTTGCTTCATTAATTAGTGGAAATATTGAGATGCCTTCCAAAGCGCTTAATTGAAATGCAAGGTGCCAAAATATGTTATCGATGGATGTGTTTGTACTATGAAAACGCAATATTAGTGATGTTGCTGGTTGAATAAAGAAATGAAAAAAATCGAATGTTTAAAATTCATTAAAATATGTTTAACTGTATTGAAATTATAAGTTTGATGGGTGATTTTTTCACAATCAAAGTGTTTGATGGGTTTTTGTTATGGATAAATTCTACAAAAATACTTGACAGAAAGAACTAAAAAAGAAGAAGAAGTACTATATAGGAGAAAGAATAAAGTATTATATTGAAGAGTTTGATGCTACTCATAATCATTAACTAAAAATCTTACATAAGGAATAATATTTTTTAGAGAGTCAAAATTCTTATTGTTCAATTAAGGACTAATTTTCATCAACTCAGTTGTGAAACTTGTAAAAAGCCAAAAAAAATGGTAGAGGAAAGAGAATGTATTTTTTGTTCTTGGAAAAATGGAATCAGAAAAACAATTCATTTTAGAATGCTAGGCCTTTTTGTTCTTGGAAAAGTGGAAACAAAAAAACAAAGTTATGTAAATATTCTAGCATGTAGCTCTTGGGATGATCTATTCAGCGAGAGAAGACTGAAAGCATATATTGTGACATTTCACTGGAATATAGACTAATACAGGAACCAATTAAGAAGAAATCTAACCCATAGGCTATCTTTAGCCTAATAAACATTAAAATAATTTCATTTCATTTCATTTAGTTCAAAAGAACCAGTTTAAACCATACAAATTAAAATTTCACCACAAATATTTTAACTAACTTCCAACCAAAAAAATATCTACCAAAAACTTTAAAAAGTATAACATATAAAAGTCCATTCCTTCAACATGTATAAATTGGTGGAAAACAGAAGAGTTGTTTTGTTATAATAATAATAATAATAACATGAGTAGCAAATACATCATCGGTTTCGGAAATGAAAAATGTCGAGAGAAAACAACTTCCTGTTGGTCCAAAATGTCATGTGAAACTACTCAGATTAAACGCCAATAGCTAACAAAACGTATCTCGTAACTCTTTCATATAACCGTTGAGAAAACGTCGCAGCCCATGTCGGTCCTAAATTTGAGGTTCAGCTCTGCCATTTCATTAGCTGTTTGTTTATCAAAATCCAGAATGCCATGGTGTATACATTGACATTAGCGGTTTACCTGAAAAATGTGGGGAGAAATATTTTGCCTTCCGCTTGGAATATACTCTTGTAAAATCATACTACTTTGAAAATAAATTAAAAATTTTAATTTATATATTAGTAAGAACATTAAAATATTACCATCCCACATATATAATTTATTTAAAATTACTAAAACCCTATTTCCTATTTCAAAATAAAAAGCCCTATTCACATATTATTATTCAATAAATTTAAATAGAAATTGAAAGTATCAAAATGATTTACGTTTCAATGCTCTGGTTTGATATCAGCCATCCAAGAAATATATGAGGAACATATGCACGAGGCAGCCGAATCAAAACAGTGTTGGAAAGCCTTCCCATTGCTAAGGCTAATCCATCTCGAGCGACAGTATCTAGATCTGCCACAGTGATAATGGTAGAAGGGTTATGTATCGCAAGCAGGCCCATGTTATGTATCGCAAGCAGGCCATGGAGGAGTAAATTTCTTGTATAATAGGTACGTTTGAACCTACATAACCCATCTCCAAATCAAAAATCTTGAAGGGGCGCTCATGACATGTCGTTGGAGACCATCCAAGCATCACAGAAGCTACTTCATAGGTGCATTGAGATATCCCACTTACCACTACATATGCTTTTCGACTAGGTGTGCTATGAAAACGAATAATCAGGGGGCCCAAGTGGAAAATCTCCCCCAGTGTATGAACATAAAACAGCTTCGCGAGATTTCTGGTATTTGACAGAGTGGTTTTGCCCGATAAAAATGGTGGAGGCAATTAAGAATTAAAGGCACATGCAGACGGCGTGGTTTTTCCCGATAAAGATAAAGACGTTGGAGGCGATCAAGAATTAAATCACATGTAGCCATTTTTCGTTGGACAGATGTCACCAACATGATTCAGGACAGATGTCATCAGCACAATAAAAGGGTTGACGAAAAGGCCAGGTGAGTTGATTCAAAGAGAAGGGCTATCAGCCTAAATACTAGCAGTTGCCCCAGGAGGTGCAAGGAGAGGCCGATAGGAGTATCATTTGTTAATTATTAATTTTAAGTAATTGTAGTTTTTGAGATGAAGGAGATTTTGTAGAATTTTGCACAAAGATGATGTTCAATTCTCAGTTGTGCAGAAACAGGATTATTGTTCAATTCTCAGTTATGCAGGTAGAGACTTATTAGATGAGTTGTGTAGACAACAACCCGCCGCTGGAAACTCCAAGAGAGAAAGCACTATAAACATTCTAATACACAGAGAAATACTTTAAGACTTTTTGATTCCAGCCTGAAAGTATAACGCATTACAATAAAACCAAAATTAGCATTATTAGCATTTTAAAGAATTGAACTGACTGGAACAATTATAGATGTACACTACTTGACCATTATAACTACTGGTGCAGGGAGTGTCCATATGTAAAGTTGGGATCTCAAGTGACCTGAAAATATCAACGACATAAAACATGAATAGCATTATAAGTATTGGTGCAGGGAGTGTTCATATGTTGAGGTTGGGACCTCATGTGACGTGAAAATATCAATGACAGAAAACATGATTAGCATTATAACATAAAACATGAATAACATTATAACTATTGGTGCAGGGAGTGTTCATATGTTGAGGTTGGGATCTCATGTGACATCAAAATATCAATGACAGAAAACATGAATAGCATTATAGCTAAATGAAAGAAACCTTCGGCAGAGGCCCTGCATACCATTAAGAACCAAATGCATTTGATCTTATACACTTCAAAAGATGATTAAAATAACCTCCACAAAAAACATATGCCTTGCAATTTAGACAAGACTAATCAATATCATGAAATTCTTGTGTAAGAAAAAAAACAACGGTATTGTACAGCCCAGTAAACAAATAAAAATGGCATCAAAAATGACTAGAACATGTCAATAACATATACTTTATAAAGGTATCTATCTTGTTAAGAAGCAACTCATATATTCAAGACTGCATAATGATGTTGATGCAACAATGGGTTTCCCCATTGCAATTATAACTAGTTTGAAAACCAAGGTTCGCTCTAACATATCAATTTGACCTCTGGTGGGCAACTTGTTAAAGTGAGCTTCATTGCCTGGGATAGAAGACTTCATTTGATGCTAACAATGTGTCAGAAAAGGTAACTCGCATTTTCCAGGTTTGTACCATATTGGTTCCTGTGGGAGAATGTTCTGATTGTCAGTCTTGAATTTCTTTATCTTGAATCTCAGTTGCATGACTCTTAATATGAAATGGAGTTAGTGTCTCTTGAGCTGTATCTGGCAGCTTTTCAGTGTCCAGATTTTCTGATTCAGAGTCATCTCTGTCTGGCAAATCAATATCTAACAGCTGTTCTGCGTTACAATCAATCACATCAATGTATATGTTGGGGTCAAAATTATTCCAATTAAGCACAGAGTCGTAACAACTTATGTACTCTTTTGGCTTGCAAAGTTCTTTCCATGGTAGACCAACAGAGTCGCAATACTCCTTCTCCCAAGAGGGTACAGTTGGTTTCCAGACTTCTGATAACATGACCAATCAGAGTTAGACTGACATATGATATCATACACATAATCATCAGCACCCTGTCGAGCAATAAAGAATCCAGAAAAGAATTGCATAATTTAAAAAATAGTAGTTTTAATCATCTTAACAGAGATATGAGAAAACTTAATGCTTATAAGCAACGAAATTATAGTAAATTCAATAACAATTGACATATTGGTACAAAAATCAAATAGCTACGTTCTAATACACAGAGAAATACTTTAAGACTTTGTGATTCCAGCCTGAAAGTATAACGCATTACAATAAAACCAAAATTAGCATTATTAGCATTTTAAAGAATTGAACTGACTGGAACAGTTATAGATGTACACTACTTGACCATTATAACTACTGGTGCAGGGAGTGTCCATATGTAAAGTTGGGATCTCAAGTGACCTGAAAATATCAACGACATAAAACATGGATAGCATTATAACTATTGGTGCAGGGAGTGTTCATATGTTGAGGTTGGGACCTCATGTGACGTGAAAATATCAATGACAGAAAACATGATTAGCATTATAACATAAAACATCAATAGCATTATAACTATTGGTGCAGGGAGTGTTCATATGTTGAGGTTGGGATCTCATGTGACGTCAAAATATCAAAATATGTAAGTTTTAGAATATGTAAACTTCACTTGAAGCTTGATGATGACCAGCCAAGAACCCATATTCATATAATTATGAACAGATTTGATATGTTGTACAGTTATGAAACATATTAATGGCATACAACAATAGAACGGTTAATATTTTTCTACAATGTATTATAATATAATATTACAACCTACCAAAATTTCTAGAATTTGATTAGGCTTCGAATCTACTGCCAATAATGTTATTATCATTTTTCCCGCTACATTTACTGGGTGCTTTACTCGAATTAAAAATGTCAATAGTAATCAACTTTCAATATGGTTTTGACTTACTTTAGAGAAGTTGTTTTTTTTTTATTTACAGGTTGGAGGGTTGGGTCGGCAATTGCACTTGTTGAAATTGCATCTGCAATAAGGAATATTCATGTAACTTCCATGATACTTTGCTACATTGTAGGAGTATAATGAACGAATAGAGTTTATGGTGGATTTGCAGAATCGGATTGGATTCAAAGTAACCATGTCTTCTAACAACTCAGCATTATATGTTTCAGATACTCCTGCAACACATCTTTCATCTGCAGTTGACCATATTGATCATCCTCCTCCATCTCCAACCTCAACAGATGGATGGGGAGAAATTGATGAAAATGGAGTGCAAGAAGAGGAAAGTGACAAGGATGGGTGGGATGATATAGAAGTAATGGAAGAGAAAAAACCACCTGCTGCTCTTGCAACTATACATGCTGCACAGCAAAGACCCATTGTCCAAACTAAAATATCAGGTGCAAACAGTTTGCCTTCTAGACATCAAAACAGAGCATTCAAGGATGTGACCAAGGTAAGTGATTCACACACTCAAGGATTACAGGGACAGGTATATTAGGTTTTCATATTGTAAAAGCAAAGCCACTCTTATGGCTGTCGCAGAGAAACTGAACAAATATAATGGCTCACTTATATTTCATGATATCTAAAATCATTTGAGACTGATTTACAGAATTATGGTCTTGAATCTTCTCAATCGATAGCCTAGAGTGAATCAAAAGCCAAGATTGGTTTTTCATATACATATTTCTTTCCTGAACAGCAACGAAATTATAGTAAATTCAATAACAATTGACATATTGGTACAAAAATCAAATAGCTACGTTCTAATACACAGAGAAATACTTTAAGACTTTGTGATTCCAGCCTGAAAGTATAACGCATTACAATAAAACCAAAATTAGCATTATTAGCATTTTAAAGAATTGAACTGACTGGAACAGTTATAGATGTACACTACTTGACCATTATAACTACTGGTGCAGGGAGTGTCCATATGTAAAGTTGGGATCTCAAGTGACCTGAAAATATCAACGACATAAAACATGGATAGCATTATAACTATTGGTGCAGGGAGTGTTCATATGTTGAGTTGGTTAAAGAATTAATCATTCGGTTAGTTTAGAAGTAGTTCTAAATTAATTAGGAGTCAGTTTCCAGATTCAGTTTATGCATAACTGTTTCTGAGTTGTATAAATATACATTTCTCTGTTCAATAAACATGAATGTAGTTGCGTTGTGCTCTGCGATTCTCTGCTGTCTCCCTTTGTTAATTTGACATGGTATCGGAGCCTAGAGTTGATCATCGTATCATCGTTGGAGAAGCAGAGAGTAGTTGGGCGTCGTTTTGTTGGCAGAGTTACCTAAGAGGTCGCTGGTTAAGTCGGATTCCAGTCTGAGAGGGAGAAAATTTGTCAAAGGATGCAAACGACGGATGGATCGGCGAGAACCGTTTCAGAGGTAACTGTCTACGTTTCGAGACTTGAATGTCCAGCATCAGCTTTTGGCCAGAGTCCGCGTTTCAGAGATTGAGAGAGGCTGCAGAGAAGGCGAAGGTGGAACTGTCATCCTCTTCGCAGACAGATGTTAATCTGCCATTTATCACAGCAGATGCATCTGGGGCCAAGCATTTGAATATCACTTTAACTCGATCAAAGTTCGAAAATTTGGTTAATCACTTAATTGAGAGAACCAGAGATCCTTGCAAGAATTGCTTGAAAGATGCGGGCGTCTCAATAAAGGAAGTGGATGAAGTGCTTCTTGTAGGAGGCGTGACTCGAGTGCCCAAGGTTCAAGAAATTGTATCAGTGATCTTTGGTAAGCAACCCCTCAGCCAGAATATCGCTGCTTGAGATTGATAGTTTCGGTTCAGTTTTTCTGTGTGTTTGTGAAATGATAGATTTGTTAAAACTGGAGCAGTGTGATCCAGAAAGGGTGAATGCGTGGAATTGGGAGGTTTGCTTGGCAGTCCTGTGATGATTGTCTCGTTTATCACTAACAGCAATTTTGGTAAACTAGAAATCAAAAATCAGAGAATGTACCGCTTATTTAGAATTTGCCATCTGGTTAGTTGCAAAAATTTCGTTTTTGGATAGCAATGCCTGGGTGTATTCTGCAAATTACAGAAGATATGTAACATCATGTTGCGTATGTTGTGTTGTTAATCTAATGATTTTGAAGAATTGGGGGAAGAGTCGATTAATGAATGGCTTTACAGTTTCTGAAAGCCGCTAAACTCTAGGCTGGTTGTTGAATCACCCCTTGTAAATCTGTTGATGAAACGCTGACTTAGCTTGCATGGATCGGTACATCAGAGCACGGATTTGAAGATTTTAGAGCACGGATTTGAAGTTTTTTGAAGTCATAAATTTCTGCAGGAATCGTTACGGCTGGGTTGGTTCTCTTCAGATCGATCGGAGGTGGTCTGTTATGTCCCCTGATATTACAAGGTATGTTGAATATGATGGGTTTGTCTGCACGAATAGATCCTTGAGAGGACGCCGCAGCCCTGACTCCAGCAGCCATGGAAGATGGGTAACTTCAAGAATTATATGAATTCCCTTCGAAGATTTCAAACTAATGCTGAAATTTGTGTGTATATTTGCAAAAATTATTTTAATTATTTTGATTTGTATGGTGAAGAAAAAAAAAAAAAAAGTTGTGAGAAAGTAAAAGTGAGTGAGAAAGTGATAGTGTTAAAAGCTTGTCAAAGTATTGTTTTAGTACAGAAATTTTGGAAGTTTGAAAGCTTTGTTTTACTACAGAAATTTTGGAAGTTTTTGGAAGCAAGGTATTTGATGCATATGTAGACTCATTTGTTTGTGGAAGTCAAGCAAAGAGTTTGTTGAATCCCACTGTGTTCAGTCACGAGTGGATGATGTATGCAAAGAAAGTGTAGAACGAGACGAAGATGTTTGTTGAATCCCACTGTACACAGTTACAAGTGGACGAAGATGTTTGTGAACCCCACTGTACACAGTTACAAGTGGACGAAGATTTGTTGATACCAGCAACACGGATTGCTGACGAAGATTTGTTGATACCAGCAACATGGATTGCTGACGAAAGTTTGTTGATTCCAACAACAGAGCTTGTTGACGAAAGTTTGGTGATTCCAGCAACAGAGTTTGCTGACGAAAGTTTGGTGAAACCAGCAACACAGTTTGCTGATGATGACTTGTTGATTCCAGCAACACAGTTTGCTGATGATGAGATGGTGAATCCAGCAGTGCAACTTGCTGATGAAAATTTGATGGTTGATTTTAACTTTGATCATGAATTTTTGACTAATGATGACTGGTTGCAGATGATGCAACAAAAATATGATATTGACGTGATGTTATTTGGTGAGATTTCCTCACTGCAGTTAGTGGAAGACAATTTGTTCGCAGCATTACAGGTTAGTGGAAAAGAGACAGAGACAGAAGCAAAGAAAGAAGTCTGCAAAGTAAAAGCAGAAACAGAGAAAGATGCAGAGGCAGAGAAGGAAGCGCAACATCAGAAAGTTCTCACTGTAGAGCAGAAGGAAACAGAGATAGAGGTAGAAATAGAGAAAGAAGCACAATAGGAGAAAGCTCTCATTGCAGAGCAGAAAGACTAGAACCAATGTCGTTCTGAAAATATTTTGGATTTTGATATTGATTTCCAATGTGCAGGTACACAAAATGATTATGAAGAAGAGTTAAAGTTTATTGAAACATGGCTTGCAACACCATGTCTGGATGAGATCTACACAGAAGATGTAGAAATGAATGTTGAAGATGACATGCATGATGAACATGTCAATGAAATTTTCATGCATTGGAGCTTTGAAGAAATAAGACATTATTGTAATATTATGTTGCAGCAGATTGATCATGAAAACCATAATATGGAAGACAGTATGTGGCAGCAGCGCACATTTCTTGAAGATGTCCAGGACATGCTTAGACAACCTGGAAGAGTAAAAGACCTGCACCAGCAAATGAAAAGTCTGAAAAGTTTGAAGTTTGAACAAAACAATAAGACGAATATGAGGAAACAATTTAGAGGCTACAGAATTTGGAAGAAAAGAAGAAGAAAGTCAAATCTAGTTGAAAGTCAAGAGACTTCTCTCTGACTTCGGAAATATAGAATGAATTTCAATGTCAAAAGTTAGGAATAAAATAATGTAACCCTCAAGATTAAGAGGGGGTGTTAAAGAATTAATCATTTGGTTAGTTTAGAAGTAGTTCTAGATTAGTTAGTGATTAGTTTCTAGATTCAGTTTATGCGTAACTGTTTCTGAGTTGTATAAATACACATTTCTCCTTTCAATAAAGATGTGTGTAGTTCCGTTGTGCTCTGCCATTCTCTGCTATCTCCTTTGTTAATTTGAGAGGTTGGGACCTCATGTGGCGTCGAAATATCAAAATATGTAAGTTTAGAATATGTCAACTTCACTTGAAGCTTGATGATGACCAGCCAAGAACCCATATTCATATAATTATGAACAGATTTGATATGTTGTACAATTATGAAACATATTAATGGCATACAACAATAGAACAGTTAATATTTTTCTACAATGTATTATAATATAGTATTACAACCTACCAAAATTTCCAGAATTTGATTAGGCTTCGAATCTACTGCCAATAATGTTATTATCATTTTTCCTGCTACATTTACTGGGTGCTTTACTCGAATTAGAAATGTCAATAGTAATCAACTTTCAATATGGTTTTGACTTACTTTAGAGAAGTTGTTTTTTTGATTTACAGGTAGGAGGGTTGGGTGGGCAATTGCACCTGTTGAAATTGCATCTGCAATAAGGAATATTCATGTAAAACTCACAGATTCAGCTGTGGCACCCTTTCAGGAAGCTGCTTTGATTGCCCTCCAAAGTGTGCCTGAATACTTTGAAAGTCTGAGAATGGTGAGCCAAAAAGAACTGTTGTTCCTAAGTTTTCCAATCTATTGATCGAAAGTATGCCCCGAGTACACAAATAGAGAAGATCTATAATCTTAGATCTTCATCACATGCTATTGAAGACGTTGTAACCCATCACAAGCAAGAGCTAGTGGCAGGAGTCCCAACAATAAGAGCGCACCGGAAACAAACACTAACAGTTCTAGTCAACAGTTTTTATGGCTTGTGCATTTCAACTCAACACAATGAATTTTATGCTCTTTAGTATGGCCAACTGTTCTAATAGAAAGGTCATAAGTATAGTCTTTTGCATCACAAAAATTCTCAAGATATCCAACTTAAGCCATCAAGGAAGAAGATGGGGAGAAGCTCCCATAATCCATTTACCTATGTTACAGTTAATTCAGCTGGATAGAGTTTCTGCTAATAAAGTCCATACACCTACCCTTAGTGTATTTTCAATCTGGGCATAATAAATTTACAAAGGGAAGATCTAGTACAAAGACTCTTTTCCCCCTCGATATACTCCAATGCATGCGGAATTTGGAAACATGGATAGGGAAATGCACATTGATGGTCCAAGTAATGATGTTGATCTTGAAGCATTTAGAAATTAAAAATGGAATGAAAGTGAATCCAGTTATACAAATATTTCAAGAAGTAATGAAAGTATAAAGCAATAAAAAATGAACTAAAACCTTGAAAATTTATTCAATCTTTCTATTTGTTAGAGCTTCATTTTTATTTTTAATTATCTAAACCTGCATTGGAGGACTTGGGCACTTTTTGATGATCTTCCCTCTTTACCATAAAACTGTCTCTCTACTCAAAAGATGCCAGAAACAACAAACAGGTGTCCGTTTCATTTCGATCTCACCATTTTGTACTAAAAAAACGAATATATAAATTAAGCATCTCAGTTACTTCAGGGGATGTGATGGTACTCACCAGATTGGCAACCAGTGAACATTTTATAAAATATTTGCACCCAGAAAAATTCATCACCATAGCAGGGCTAAATGCAGCTCCGTCCTCTATTGCGCATATATTCAACAGCCAATTTGCATTGCACATTTATAGAAACATAAAGATTTTGTTAGCAGGGTTTCGACCGTATTACATGGGCTATGGAGTTAAATGCATGGACCTGAAAGACTGTTGGGGCTGCAATAGATTCAAATGAAATGAAATTTATACCTCTCCTCTCGTTCTCTATCGTCCTCCCTGTGTGCGGGAGATGACGAGTCACAGAGTTCGTAAAATGTTGTGCCCGATTCATCTATAGATACTCTGCTCTGTACACTTGTGCCCAATAATCCCATCTATTTTTTCTCAAAATAGAACCGTCCTCCACTTTATCCTCATCCTCATGATTTAAACCACTCTGGTTCCCATTTCTCAAGCTACAACGATGCCGAGATACCGAGCCATTAATTAATGGAGTTTTTATGGGTTTAATGTGACTTCAAAACAAAGATAAAATACCCAACCACCACTCCACCCACCACTCTGTGCAACTTCCATATAAGAAAAATTCACTGTATCTGCTCAATCTCAATCTCCCTGCCTGTCAAAAATACAAAGCAAAATAAAATGTTAAACATGCCAATAAATTCATAATTCATTACATTACACAAATTAAGGAGTCGTCCATTGCAAAAGGAGTATTAGAAATCCAGTTGAAGCCGCTATTTGGCATTCATTTTTTCCTGTGAACCCATGACATGTACACATGAACATTTCCTTAACCTCATCTCCTCTTTTTCTTATCCATGACCATAGCATGACTAAATGCAGCTCCCTGCCTCTAGTGCACATATATTCAACAACACATCAGCATTGCACATTTTATAGAAACATAAAGCATCTGCTAACAGGGCTATGGAGTTAAATGCATGGACCTGAAAGACTTAAATGGGCTGCAAAAGATCCAAATGAAATGAAATTTATACCTCTCCTAAAGCATCTGCTAACAAATGAAATGAAATTTAACAGGGCTTCGACCGTATTACATGGGCTATGGAGTTAAATGCATGGACCTAAAACGATTTTGGCGACAAGGCTATGGAGTTAAATGCATGGACCTGAAAGACTTTTGGCAACCAGGGGATGTGATGGTACTCACCACATTGGCAACCAGTGGAAATTTTATAAAATATTTGCACACAGAAAAATCCATCACCATAGCAAGGTTAACTGCAGCTCCCTCCCTCTATTGCTCATATATTCAACATTGCATCTGCATTGCACATTTATAGAAAAATAAAGCATCTGCTAACAGGGCTTCGATCGTATTACATGGGCTATGGAGTTAAATGCATGGACATGAAAGACTTTTGGGCTGCGATAGATTCAAACGAAATGAAAGTTAAATCTCTCCTAAAGCATCTGCTAACAGGGCTTCGACCGTATTACTTGGGCTATGGACTTAAATGCATGGACCTGAAAGATTTTTGGGACTGCAATACATTCAAATGAAATGAAACTCATACCTCTCCTCTCGTCCTATCTGTGTATGAGAGATGATCAACCACAGAGTTCGGAAATATTTTTCCCAATTCATCTATAGACGCTCTGCTCTGTACACTTGACCATAATGTATGAATAACCCCATCTATTTTTCCTCAAAATAGTTCTGTCCTCCCTTTCATCCTGATCCTTTTGATTCAAACCACTGTGGTTCCCATTTCTCAAGCAACAACAACAAAAACACAAATATGTAATATCCAAACACAAATATGAGATACCCAGCTCGGAATTGATGGAGTTTTCATGGGTTTAATGTGAATTCAAAACAAGGGTAAAAAACCCACCCACCTAAGTTCAACCGGCAAAGACTCCAACCGGACAGACAGAAAGACAGAGAATTAGACCTGGGACCAGACCACTCTCTGCAAATTCCATATGAATGCAACCATATGAGCAAAATTCAAATGAAATAAAACGCATACCTCTCCTCTCGTCCTCTGTGTGAGAGATGATCAGTCACAGAGTTCGGAAAATGTTGTGCCCAATTCTGCTCTGTACACTAACGGGGCATACAGACAGATAATTAGACCTGGGGACCAGACCACTCTGTGCAATTTCCATATGAATGCGACCATTTGAGTAAAATTCATTGTATCTTCTCAATCTCAATGTCCTTGCCTATCAAAAATACGAAGGAAAAACCAAAATTAAATGTCAAACACTGCAAATAAATCCATAATTTCTTAAATTACACAATTACACAAATTAAGGAGTCGTCCATTATATCCATAATTTCTTAGAACCCATGACATGTATGCCCAGAACATTACCTTAATCTCACCTCCTCTTTTTTCTTTTCAGTTTCTTCAAACAAGAAATCGAACATTTCATTTTCATTTCCAAACCAGAAATCGAAATAAACATAAACGTTCATAGAAAGGAGCATAATAAAATCAAACAGTAATAGACATTAACGAAGCCAAAGAAAAGCAGAGCATGGCCATGCTCAATCAACGAAAAGCGAGCATAAAATCGTATGCAGAACAGAACCAAAGCAAGTGAAAACAAATGAAATGTGAACAGAGGAAATAAAACTCCAACTCGTCCCTCTCCCTATATATCCCTATACCCGGTAGCACTTGAAGCAGAGGCTCATGGTGGCCGGACTTCCGAAGAAGCCACAGTTGTTGGCACAATGTATGAGCCCTTCTGGGACCTGACACCCGGATCCTCCTGGTTACAACTCTCCTCGGCCATTATATTCAAGAGCTCTCGAGTTCGAATCCAAGGCAACAAACAAGGAAAAGGAAAAAGCCAAGAAATCACAAAAGCACTTGCAGATCTGCGGAAATTGCAACACGTCGGCGTCTCAGCACTATCTTCATGGGAAACATGGGAGATTCATTGTTTCTGGACTGCAACAGCTATCCCGGCCCGAGAGGTTAAAACTCCCAGAGAAACAGTCATCAACTACCTGATAAAAATGTTGACGAAGGTGTATCTCTTTCAAAGAAGGCTATACGGCCCTAAATATATAATACATGCCATCTGATTTTGTAGCAGATTTCGCAGTTCGCGACATTTTATTTCGTAGCAGATTTCACAGTTTCACACCCATATGATTTCGTAGCAAATTTCACAGTTTCACATCATATGCCTAGTTGCCTACCCTATGCCACATGTCAACGCCAAATACTACCATATCATTGTCTCGTCATCAAGCATATTTCTTCCACATTAGTTTCCATGTGTCATGCTGCCATGTTGACATTAAGTTTTTGTTGAATAGTCAAAATTCTTCAAACTGCAATATCTTCCTCATACGAACTCACTTCAACGCGATTCAAATTTCATTGGAATCATTTCGTCGAGCTCTTAGACTTGATCATTTTTCTATAAAATTTTTGAGACATTGAATTTTAGGCCATCCTAGATCAATCCTCCCCACTATAAATCTTTTGGACCACCAAAAGGTAACATTAGAGGAAATTTGAGACTAAAAGTGGTCTCCTAAGGAAAAATAATAAAATAAGAGTTACGAATTTTGGAGGGAAAAAAAGAGAATTGTTTTTTTTTTCAATTGTATTTTTGGCTTATCTCATATTTTTACTCAAATTTCAAGTGTAGACACTCATTGGATGCAGAATTAAATTCCACATCCAACGAGTACTCATTATTCATACTTTTGAGAAGACCCACATTGATTAAAAAAATGATGATACATTAAAAAAAATGTGTTGAACATGTTTTTTTAATGTATCTTCAATTTTTATGAATGTGAGTCTTCTTAGAAGTATGCATAATGGGTACTCATTGGATGTGGAATTTAATTCTGCATCCAATGAGTGTCTATACTTGAAATTTGAGTAAACCTATAAGGAGATCAACCAAAAATACAATTAAAAAAGGTGATTTTTTAATTTTTCCCTCCAAAATATTTACATGTACCTCTTTTTAAATTTAAAGGATTTTGATTGGTTTACATATTATATACATGAAAATTTCATTAGAGCTTTTAGGCTGAAATTTCCTCTAATGACTACTCAACAAATAGGTGAGGGTATTCCTCCCTCACTTTCCCTATCTCAATCCACCATGCCTTTCTTGGATTCATTCCCTTAAGACCTACTCGAAACTATTCCACATATCCACGACATGAAGTCCTTGTTTTCTTGTCTATAATGACATCTTCCTCCAACTTATCCAGATATTCAGGAGAAAAATCATCAATAGGAGGAACTTGAACACTCTCATCCTGATCCATGATCATCAGTGCAGATTCATATAGTTTCAAATTTTTTACATTCACCACTAAATAAATCTGCACATACAGTGGCAGATCTAATAGTAAAGCATCACTTCCAATCTTCTCCAAAATAGTAAATGGGCCATACCGGATTGGCTTGAGCTTCTTACCTTCCCCTGTTAACATGTCCTTGTTGATATGTAACCAAACTAAATCACCAACTTGGAAATGATGATCCATCATTTGTTCATCATGTCTAGCATTACACTAGGCTTGGCTCTTCTCAAACTGTTCTTACACTTCTTGATGTACCATATGGATCTTCTTTATGAAGTTGTGGGCCTTATCTTCATCTCTTTATTCATCAGAATCAACATCCTTCCCAAAAAGCAAATCCAATTGAGACTTCGGCAGGTAACCAAAACAAACTTCAAATGGAGACCTTTAAGTCTACGAATGCAAAGCATTTGCATTGATCTCTTTCTCAAATTTTTTATGCAAGTATCACAATACTAACATTGGTGCAAATCTAATATTTTTTTCATTGTATCAAAGGCTTTCTGCTACTTTCCTCCCCACTGAAAGACATGCTTCACATTAGCATGCTTGACATGTTCATCCCAATTCTGCTAAACACTAAAATATCATCTAGATAGACAATCACAAAATAATCAATGAATGGCCAAAAAACATCATTCATCAAATGCATAAATTTTTTTGAGGTGTTACAAAGCCCAAAATGCATCACTAACTATTGAAACAAACCCTTCTTAGTTTTGAAAGCATTTTTCCAAAAATCACCTTCTTCAATCTGAATCTTATAATAACCACTCCGCAATTCTAGCTTAGTAAAGTAAATTGAATATTTTAATTGATTTAACAAACCATCAATACGAGGAAGAGGGTATCAATTCTTTATTGTGATCTTATTTAACGTATAAAATTTAGCACACATTTAAATTCTCCACGTACCATCCTTATTTGTTACCATCACAATAGGTGATCCACATGGAGAGGTACTTGGCCTAATGACTCTCTTCTCAACCAACTCTTGAACTTGTTTCTTAATCTCTACATTTTCAATCATGGACATCTTGTACATTCCAATATTAGGAAGAGGAGCACCTTCTTGCAACTTAATTTCATGTTGTATCTCCCTCTTAGGAGGTAATCCTTCAGGTTCCTGAAAAATTTCATCATAATTAGAAATAATTTTAACCAATCCATCCTTATCAAACGGATCCCAACCCTTAAAAGCATTAGATTGTCAAATATTCTTTGCTTTCACAACTAGAAGTACAAAATTCTTGCTATCATTAATGATTCACTTCATTTTCCTTGCACTAACAAGTGATAAATTATTCTTCATGTTTTGCGCTCTTACAATGTACTCAACCCCATCCTTAGTGAGGAGATATTTGTTCTCCTCTCTAAAGAATACAACTTTCCTGTTGTACAAATAAGGGCTTCTCAAAACAATTATGCAATTATCAAGAGGAACCACATATAACTCAACCTCATTAATAATTTTCTAAGTAATAGAAAATCTAAGTTTACACTGCTTCATCACTTACAACTTCACATTATCACAAAGCCAACCAAGAGGATAAGGTTTCTTTTGGGGTTTTGTTTCTAATCCCAACTTCTTGAAAATGGACTCAAAAATCAAATTAACTTGGGAACCAATATAAAAAAGAGTATCTACTTTTGTGTTCTTAATAATCACCCTTACATGAAAAAACTCACTTCTTTTTCTTTCAACACTAGGAGATGGAATAGAAGGACTAGAACTAGCATGAACAAATCCATCACTTCATACTCCAACAGTTGTGACCTGAGTTTCATCACCTGAATCTAAGCCCAAACCTTATTGTGTTGTCACAAATTTATTCTCCTTTCCTTTACCTCCAAATCTATTAGGTATTTGATTAGGATGAAAATTCCAAGAGTGAGAATCATCACGCCCTTCCTTATTACAATACGATCATGTTGGATTTGCCTCTTCTTTCTTCACTATCCCAACTTTCTTACTTTTCTTCTTTCCTTTAGATTTTCCTTCAATGAACTTGGATGGCTGCTTCTTCCCAAAATTGTTCTGCACACTCTTTCCCCTTGACTAAATATGAGTAGCTTGGTCACATATTTCTTCCAAATTAGTGGGATTTAACATCAAAAAATCAAGGCGAAGATAACTATGAAATGCACCAATATATTTCAAAAGTGTCTCTGGAGAATATAATGCAATATTCAAATCCAATGATTTCTTCCTAAATTCTTTAGTAAAACTTTGCACTCTTTTTCCTTTTCCTTGTCTTATATTTTTCCATTCCATAATTGTTTTATGAGTATAACCTAACGAATAAAACTACTTATTTAATGCATTAATGAACTTCGACCAAGAAGAAAGGAGTTTACCATTCTTTTTGCTACCTTGTCAAAGTTTATTTTTCCATCATACCAGTGCATGGCCTTCAAGCCAAAGAGAGGCCAATTGTATCTTTACCTCTTCTTCATCAATTTGTTGAATATGGCAATAAAATTTTATATATCAAATTGAATTATCCAATCTCTCTTCATTAAACTTTCCATTATACAATGGTAAGTCGAACTTAACATCCAACTTCAACAATGGCTTCTTCAAAGCAATATTCTTATGAGGATATGGTCATGCCGATGGAGAAGAAGGAGGTGACGAATGAGGAGGAGACGAAGGTCTCGAAGGAGGAGGAGAAGAAGGACGAAGAGGGGGTTGATCACCCTTTTTCTTTACTTGATTGGTACCTTCACCTTTCCAAAGATTTTTATATTTATAAATCTCTTCCACCTTTGACCGCAACATAGCAAACCCCTCGGGAAAATCTACCTCGAACTTAAAAAAAGTCTCTTGTCTTACTGAAGGCATCTCTATTTTTTTAGTGAAATTCCTTGAACCAATTTCAGGATTCTAAACTTCAATTTCACCTTATCCCTTCTTAAGATTCGTACTGGTAATCATTCACACTCAACAACCAAATCAAACTAACTCATCATGCTCTAATACCAAACTTGATCAGGATATTTTATCGTGAGCCTACGATTTATCAGGCTTACAAATTGAATTCAAAATACCCAACTTGAAAAAGTTATTAAAAATATCATAATATAGAAAAAACAACTGCTTATAACATAAAAGAACACTAATGAGATTGATAACAAAGTTCATCGAGTGTGGTCTTCATCTTCGGGTCCGCTTCCAATGGAATGGCCTCTTCAATTATGATGTAAAATGACTCAAATTTCATCAAATCCCCAAACTATAAAGTTGGATCTTTACTTTTACAGCTTGTCACAACAACTCTCCTTTCGAAATTATTCAAAAGGGAAAAAAATCTATGATTTATCACAAGAATAGTGATAATCATGCTACAAAATGATAGGAATTAGCCTCTTTACAAATCTCAACTTTGTAATCTCTTTTGTAGCCGCACAATAACCTTTAAAAACTCTTGTTGACTCCTATATCTCCTTTTTCTGCACTTCAAAAGGGCCAACATAAGGTTTTACACATAACACACAATGTAAAACCAGGCAATGAAAGACAAGCATTAGGACATTATCTCACAAACACAAAGTTGTGGTGCATTGACAATTCGTTTTACATTATATATATTTTGAAGGTCCACACCCCAAGGTTGATCTGGCGCGAGTTACAACCCAAAAAATAAAAAAATGGTAGATTGCTATTAAAAAACGAACAATATGTCGAATTTTTTCACAGCCATACATTATATTTGGCATATCATTGTAACTATCGTCAACACGTATATCATAAACCACCAGGTAGTATATCCTAAATCAGTTGTTATCTTAATGTATTCATTATTCATTGGTCCACATAAGTTATGGTTGCCCTAAAACCTAGGCATTAACATATCCACCAATTTAAAATTCAAACGACGCGTTTTGGATGTGGTTACAACAACCATATATTTGTATATACTTTTTCAATGTATGTAACCAACACATTTAATATAACATACCCGACGACCAATGTAATATGACAACGACATGATCATTTTTGGTTGATTTTATAGCTAAGATATTTAATTTATAATATGTGTCATTTGATTTTGTAGTAGATTTCATTGTTTCGTTGCATCTGATTTCGTAACAGATTTCATAGTTTCGTAGCCATATGATTTCATAGCAGATTTCACATTTTTCGCAACATCTTCCTATTCTCCTACCCTATGCCACATGTCAACACCATATGTTGTCATTTCATTTCCACATCATCAGCCATCTTTCTGCCATGTCAACTACAATGTGTCATGTTGCCATGTTGACTTTGATTTTTTGTTGAATAGTAAAAAATATTCAACTATGATATATTCCTCATATGAACTCAATTCGACATGATTGAGATTGCATAGGATTCATTTCATCAAGCTCTTAGAATTGATATTGTTTCCATTAAACTTTGGAGACTAAATTTTAGGTCATCCTGGATCCTCCTGGATCAACAATTGATATGAACCTATGATGGGTATGATCCCCATAGGAGCTCTTGAGTATCTAATGATATCTCCTTTGAGAAGAAATAGTAGTGACCACGTCATTGCTATCCTTTGAACAACACCTACTAGAACAAAGGCTCAAAGAAACACGGAATTTGGGGCATTTAATTCCTTCCAATAGATTTCAGCCTATCGTAACCTTTGCTAATCAACGATAACAATATTACCATTAGAAAGCAATAAATAACTTGAGGCTTCCCACTCTTGTTTCTCTTTCAAAACCAAAATGGCATAATAGTGTAGCCCAATTTTATTTCTATATTCTTGTTTCTTTATACAACTAACGCTTCAAAATCTATCGATGTCGAGAAATAAATGGCCGAATTCATATAAAGGGTGACAAACGAAGTGAATCGATATCACATATTGAATGGAATTTTTCTTGTATGTGTGCAAAGAATTCAAAATTCACCTAGTACACCTAGTGGTCACCTAATTCTCTTGATTTTGTAAAGGAAACCAAGGTCTTGCATTTCATTTACAATGTTTCTTGGCAGAATTTATTCCTTATTTTCCATACAAACATGTTTATATTTACAAGGTCGATGAACACCTACATTTTCTTATCACATGCTATTTACTACCTAGGTAAATGGTGCACAATTATCAAAGTAGCATTAAAAAATTTACCACGTCAGCTTTAATGATATTCATGGTTGTAATCGAAAGAAGAATTTTAGTCAATCTCTCTCTCCAATATCTAGTTTATCCTCTTAAATAATTCAATCATTGGCAACCCTGTCCATTCCAAAAATCTGGCTAGCTACATCGCATTTCTCCCACACCATAGGGTAATCCACTGTTGTGTTTATCTAAAATATTTTTTTTTGTGGAGAACCCTAAGAAACTACAAGTTTGGGCCATATATCAACCCCATATATGAAGGACATGCAATTACACAACTATGTTGAAACAAACCAATTTGACTTGACCACTATCATGGATGAAATCATAAGCAGTGTTGCTCTCAAATGGTTGGTCCAATAAGAGCTATGTCCTCTCCTGGAGCTTGTTCCATGATGACCAATTATATGCCCAAAAATTTACCACCTAGATCTGTTATACCAATATACAAAGGAACACTACAAATGACAAGGTTCCTATAAACACATATTTTCATTTTGGCACAACTAGGGCTTCACATTTATTTCGAATGAAGTGACAATTTTTTGTTCATTTCTCCTCTAAATGATGAGCAAGCAAGGTTCCTTGTCATATCAAAACTATTGACATTGAATAAAAGGGACATGAAATTATTAAAACAAGCCAAATTGAACCAATCTATATTTGACACATTTATGGATGGAATTTACATGGAGTGATTTCTCTCATTGTCTCAATGAATTTAACCTTCTCCCTTCTCCACGATTTTTTCTTCATGAACCCTCCTATGCCCATCGAATACACATGTAACAAACCAACAAGCCAATAAAGGAAACAGGAACTCAGAGAACATAGGTGGGGGAGGGGGGGGGGGGGGGGGGTGGCAGTGGAGACACTTCATGTACCAACTTCCCTGCAACGTGTATACATAATATCAAAACCTACAAATGGGCATCTTGAAAAATAAAATTCATATGCATTCCTTTTATACACCATCTAACGGGACGTAATAGCTCAATCTGATCCAATATCCCACACAAATAAGTCACTAATTATGTTACACTACAAGAGGCTTTTCGATTTCATTATAAGGAACTTTCCACACTCCAAAAAAATTAAATCCATCACTACTTCTAGCTCTTATCCTTGACATATTAAATCTTCAACATAGTGCCTAGGTCTTCAGGTTGTTGCAGATCACATCCCCCTAAAAGGTATTTCCAAAGACATTGTTGGAATAACTAAAGAGGTTGTAATATTAGATCCACAGTCAACAACATAACATTGCCTTCTTGAAGTCAAAGTTCACAAACTGACTATCAATCGCTCCTGTCGATCCTTCAAAAACATGTATTATTCATATTGATGTTATCAGAGTACCAATCAACATAGTTTTATGATGAGATGGAGGAGTGGTGAGAGCACATAGGCATCCTATTTGTATTAGTAGTCACTCCTTCCAATGAAACTTGCAAGTGCTACTTATAGAATAATGAACTTGGCGTTGTTATGGGTTATAAGTTAATATTCTATGTTTTTCCACAAAAAGAGAAATCAAATATTGGTTTAAGTCGAGCATTGTGTTGTTTGATGAGCATGGGAAGAAACTAACTTATAAAGTCAATAATGAAAATGTAGTTGAAGATGCATTCACTAGAACTTATTATGCACTCTATTTAGAGCCTACTTTATATGGAATTTTGAGAGAGCAGGTGAAAGAAGCACAGGAAAAGGACACATGGTGTCACCAACCAATCTTCTTATCAAAACAAAGTAATCCTCACCCCATGCGCTTTGCAATAGAAAATGACATTTTAAGGCATAACTTAGTAGTAGTGAATTTTGATGCAACATTCTTAAAGTCTGGATGAAATTCTGTGTCAAACTGGTCAAATTCATTCAAAAAATCACATGGAAATGGAGGGTGGTAATGAGGTCATTTCAAAACATATCTATTGGACGAACATGAAGGAGGATGTTGCTTAATACGAAAATATTCAACAACATAGTTGTATAGTAAACATGGTTACTAAGTGTCATCCACCCTATATATGGATGCCACAAACAGTTACAATAAAAGGGGAAATTCATATCTGAACAACGAGTGGAGGGATTATGTCCCCATTTCTCACAAAAAGGATGTAAAGCATGCTTTAAAACTAGCAACTATGCTCAATCACCAATGCTAAGATTGTGAGAGAGTGAATTCTTCAAGGGGGAGGTTGAGCATTTGGACCATGTAGTTCCAAATAAAGGAATTTTGGGGATACAAAGAAGGTTTCATGGATGCCCTTCTCACATTGCAACACCATAGTTGCATAGTTAAAGAGGTCAAAATGGTGGATTTGGATGCAAATGCAAGACGATAGTTTTCTAAATATTTGAAAAAAGTTGATATCATAAATACCCTCTCCAAAATATATCAAAGGTTTATAAAGAATATGTTTTTGTTATAGGTGTAACAATAGATGTGGTTCACCACTAGATGAGAGAGTGGTGACCTAGGAACCAAGGAATATGGAACAAACAAAACACAACCTTCCTTGATACATAAGCAAGCATTAAGACTTAGAAGCAATTTTTCAAAGAATAATGAATTTCAAGTTGATAGATCATAAGTAATTATTATGTTTTATATTAGGCGGTGACCTTAACTCGTGGTTATGTGACATCGTGTAAGCCCATCACATTCATGTAATGGGGCCCATTTAAGGGCTTGGTGCATCCCATTAAAAAGCGTCGTGAAATGGTATGTGGTGCTCAAATTAGCTAAGGTGTTTCCTAGATTGGCCAAGGTAACAATGGAGACATCTTTGAACCTATTTTTCTCGATTAAGGGTTTTCAATGTATATCTTGTGTGTGTCTCTTGTGTTCTCTCTAGACACTGCTTTTGATAGTCCTCTATTGGAGAGTTTTGAGATACTAAATACAAATGAATGGTGAGGGTAATTTATGAAATCAGTATTGAAAATGCGGCAATGTGTCTCATACTTATAGTGTTGATTACACAGAGAGTAGTCCCAAAATTCTATCACAATAAAGAAATATGGTATCCAAAAGTAGGCTCCTCCAATCAATGTGGTAATCGTATTCAAGGATTTTGAATAGACTCTAATGATTTTATGGCGTAATAATGCAATCGTGATTTCAAACTCGGCGTGTTAAAGAATAAAACCTTGAGAAAATTCCAGAATGACCTTTTATCAGGTCATGAGCAAAGGGCAAGGACCATGAGGAGAGAGGGAAAAACATGTAGTAATGAAACACATGAAGAAGAGAGCAGTGCCCCAAAAAATTAGCTATCGGGTAATCTTGGCTAGAAGAAATGATCTTGTAGGCACGTTGATGACACTAAAAAACCTAGAAAATAAATGGGAAGGCACTCGAAGATGGATGGATTCATTCCCTGCATTATGCCACGTTGTACTAAGGAGATGGTGTTATGGAATATCAATCGATGGACTATTGTAAAAAAAGGCACGATTCCCAAACATTTGTGGAGTGATGTGTGCTCTGGGTTTAGAGGAAATGGAGAGAACTTAATTCTAGTTGTTTTGATATTTCATTGACATGTGGTTATAGAAAGAGGGTGGGACTAGCTGTCAAAATCGTTTCCTTTCATGGGATTGTGTTATAATATAGATATGCCTCCATTTAGAGTAACACATAGTTATTTCTATTATCAGTCTTAAATTTTTAGAATTTCATTGATAGGTTCACTCACATCACTCATCTAGGTTTAATCTTGTCTTCATAGAATGGTTCATGAAATTGATGGAAAACCCATGAATTTAGCCTTACCCTAAGTCTAAAACACCCCATGATTCATGTCATGTCAGTCAAATCCATTCCATTCCATTTATTTTTCTAATGCATGCCTTCAAATCAAACATGTTCCACTTGTCTCTTTTTTCACCATTCGGTGGCGAATATAACTGCAGAATGGTGGAATCACCTGATAATTCCGTAGCGAATCTTCCAGGTTTTTAATTGTCTTCGCTGTGGAATGTGTTATTTTGAGAAAAAAATGAGCATGGTCAAGTGTCAAAATTTCGATGGTCAGGGGTCGAGGTGAGGACACCCAATCAAGTTTCATGATCACCCAAGCATGCAAGATCATGATTACACTCATTATTATCTTTTGATATCACATTTGGAATCATTCTCCTAAATTTCGAATTGAATTTTAAAAGTTCACCTCTAAGCATCTCTTTGTCATTTGCATGTAGCAACATAGTGTCATCTTTGAAGAGCTAATTCACAACACAAACAACTTGTTGTCTAGCTTTTTTATCTCCAGGTGTCATAGCTAGAGAAACAACGAGGTTATAAAGAAGAATGACAATGAAGAAGAAGGTGAACAAGGGGGGCTCTTGTGTGAGATATGAGCCTATGGACCTCAAGCTATTGAATGAAGACCCTAGTTTCAAGGATGCTTTCAGAAATGTTGGATGTTTGTAGTTCTGTCAGAAGATTTGGGGATTTCATGCCCAGATATCAAAAGATTTTGCAGAAAAAATTATAGGGACAACCTCAAAGGTAGGAGTTTTAAATTTCACAGTATCACCTAATACTATTTTGCAGGCTACATAGATACCAAGAGAAGGAGAAGAGTGGTTCAAAGCCACCAAATTCAAAATGCAGACCTGTGAGGAATTTTTGAAACCAGAACACATTGGAGCTGACATGGCATCTGACATTCCCAGGAGTTTTATGAAGGATAACTATTCTAAGTTGTTGTTTGTGATCCAGAAATACTTTACCTGTGAGGGGAGGTTTCATATGCTTTACTTATACCATTTCAGTCTCCTTTTACATTTCATTGGTAAGCAGCCCCTCGATCTGCCTTTCTTTTTGTCTAGGATTTTAGGGGAGATGTCTGATAAGGTCCAAGCCAGGGCTGAAGGCAGCGATACATCTATTTTCCACCATGGTCTAATTAAAATCTTAGTGCTGGAAGAATTAAAGAAATTAAATAGATATTGGGCATCTTTTATTTTCCTCAGTGGATATGAAGTTGATTCAGTGACACCTAAAAATATTTCAAAGCCAAAAACTACTTCATCTCTAGCTGTGATAGAAGGTGTTAATGAAGAAGGAGAAGAGCCTATCTTGGAGCCAATGGAAGTTGAAGCAAAACCTATACCAGAGGCAGATATCCCATGGTCATCACCTGGAAGTTGCAAACAGAAAATTAGCAAACATGGTAGCAGGAGGATAACTAGAAGCCAAACCATTGGCAAGGGAAATCTTGAAGACATCCTCCAAGAAATATACATTGAATAATCTCCAATTGTCTAAGCAGAAGACATTGAAGGGGACAAAAGGAAGAGACAGAAAGGTAAGACTGTAAAAAAATTAGATTTTGCAAGAGAAGATGTAGGCTTCATATTCCAGCCAAGGAAACCATTGACTAGGTTACAGCTTGCAAAAGGAGTCATGTAAATCAAGATGACAGAAATGTTGACAAAGGCAAGCAGCCAATCACATAAACTATCATAGACCTATCTATAGCAACATAAGAGGTTTTTGTGCAAAGGAAGGGAAAGGAGAAAATGGTGGAAAATACTGAAGTACAGATATTGTAGGAGCAGTTAAGAGAGGCCAGATAAGATGTCATTGAAGTTAAATTAGAACTACAAGAGTCCAAGGTAGACAGACAAATGATGGCATATTTTCAAGGAAAAATGAATGATCAATTGAACCAATATGATAAATCACTGACAAATTCCTTTAAGGAGAGTAATGAAGAACACCATACAAAAAAACCTGTGGTTACAGTATGAGAGGAAAAAGCTTAAGGGATAGGTTAAAGAGCTAGAGGACCAAATGGAAATGATCCAAGAAGAATTGAAGAAAAGAGGGTTGAAAATTAAAGTGATAAATGAGCCTGAAGAGGTACAACCTTCTACTGTTAAGGATGAAGTGCTTATAGTTTGAGGGATTGGCATATACATTTTTGATAAATTTTGCAGCATGTAGGACACATCATTTTCAGATTTGAAGCTGAAATTTTGAAGAAAAAAAAATCTGTGTTTTTCAACTAATTAGGCAATTTCGTAGCGAAGCCCAGGCTTGAAGGCTAGATTTCGCTACGAAATCCCTGTAGAATGATTTTTTCTACAAAACTTATTTTTCCTAGAAATTAAAGGAGGGAAAGAGTTGTATTTAACTAATATTGTCCAACAAACATATCCTAATCAGAAAAAGAAGAAAATTTTTTGTTTAGATGGATGAAATGAATATGCTACGAAACCGCCTAGTGTACTATGTTTTGGCAACAAAATGTTTTTAGTGATATTTGGAGGATTGGAAAGTTTTTTGAAGAGCAGAAAGCCACGTGGAGATATTCAAGATGGTAGTGGGCCACTCCAACAGGGATTCACTACTCAACAAAACTGTCACCTATCCAGCTCAGCAGGAGGACAGTGATAAAAGTTATGTTTACCTTTTCCTAAAAAGTAGGTGTGTTAGTTCCTAAATCTAGTGGGTATATTTACGTCTTGGTGATGGTGATTGCCACTCGAGTACTTGGTAATTATCAATGTAATTATCCTATTCTACAGATAAGTGATGTAATAAATGACAAATAGAGTCCTAATAGGCTTGTAAGTCTTAAGTTATTAGGTGTCTTTTGCAGTTCCAAGAAAATATTTTATGGTTAAGATAGTTGGGCAGATCTGATGTAAGGAGAAAAAGCCTATTAATAGGCATAACTTCGAATGAAAAAGTGTTGGAGAATGTTGCTTGACACTACCACTATTGTAAATTTTTATCATAAGTAATATACATTGACTATGTTTCTGCTTCACCTAAGATTCTTGAAATGTTTCAATGAGATTATGTCTTATGTTTCTCTTTATCTTGTTTCCAATATCTTGATGTTGAATTAATCAAAATTCATGTTATGCATGCTCTGACTTCCTTTTAAAATTGAGCTATTGAATATTTATATGTGTTAGTATTGTTCTTTCATTAAAACGGTAAAACCCTCAGCTTCCATAAGAAGATCCACTTGTCATTGAATTCCTTCATACTGACTCCATAAGCCCAATGGTAGTGAAACCTATTTCACTTTCCACCTGCAATCAAATACATTAAAACACATATCACAGAGTTAGCCATCTGATTGTATCCTAATTGAGAAAATCATAAGCTTATTTGAGAGAGCAGTCTCAGGCTGAAGATGCTAATATTTAGTTAAAAGCTGGTTTGAAAGAGTTACTTTAAGTTGTCTGGTGAAGCAGTCCATCAGTACCAATTTAGAGATAATAGTTTCCATCGTGTTGCTTTTGACCTGGAAATAGAAAATCCAAAGGGGTAACAAAGTTGCATCAAGATCCACATAGAAGTGGATGAAAGTTTGAGGCTTATGAAAATTTAGTACAATTGGAATAACCCTCCAAGGTTTCCAAAACTTTAGTGTGGTGGGGACAAATGAGATGTATAAAGGGAGGATAGGTGCTAGCAATATATTATTTTCAATGCAAATTGTTACATCAGGGTTTTCTCCCGAATTATGAAAAAGATATCTAGTGGAAACAAGTAGGGAAAAATGAGGCATATAAAGGGAAGATAAGTGCTAACAATGTATTATTTTCAATGCAAATTGTTACATCATGTTTTGCTCCCAAGGCATGAACTATATATCCATTGGAAACAAGTAGCTTTCTTTGGTTGGTTTCAATTGTGATATACCCTTAAATTACTTTCTTTTTTACACATGAATATTTAAACACATTCTTGGTTTCATTAATCAACAATTAATTATATAGAAAGGACGAGGATATCTACCACTATGACCCTGTCTTTAATTAATGCAGGTGATGCATGATCATCCAGAAAATCATTTCTACATGCTTCTACAATCCTCTTCTGGAGTTGGTCATATGATAGATTGTACACATCCATTACCGAATAATCATCAAGAGGAACTATTTCCCCTTCCTATCTCAGCGCTAACTCTATTGTTGTAGGTGGTGGAGAATGAACAGTGACCTTTGGTGTGTTGGAAATGAGGTCAACATCTTCATCATGCATATTTGGTTCCAACTCCATGTCTGCAACTTTAATCAATTCTTCAATTTTTTGAGAAAGGTCTCAGCCTTGAATCTGTTCACTCTCTCCCTCTACTGCTAGTTGGTTTTTTTCTTTCTCTTCAACTTCAATCGACGTTGTTTCTTATGCCATTATGCCTTTCCTTTCTTATTCTTCCTGCTTATGCTTCTCCTCCTGTTCTCTCCTCCTTTGTTCCCATTCTTCCCTCATTTATTGTTCTTATTTTTGCGCCCCTTGTTCTTCTGCCTACGAGATCTGCTTTTATCTCTTCCTCCACTCTTCTCTATGTATCCTCTGCTTCCTCCTTGCTTTTGTTGCCAAACTTGCTTGCATAAGGATTGGATCCAATTTCATCTTGTAGCTTTTTTGTCCCTATGTACTGTCAGCAACCTTTCTCTTTCCCTTATCTTGTATCAGGTTGTTGCCTTCTGCTATTGATGCTTTCGGAGTTGCTTCCCTCTGCGGAGTGGCCTATGAACGTGAAAATTTCTAGATCTGGAATCCTATTGCAACTGGAAAATATTCACCTAACTATTAACTTTTACTTAAAAATTTATTTACAGTTAACTATGGAAAACATTGAATACATCACACTGTAACCCTCACTTATATAAACAACAGAAATTAAATGCAGAAACAAGATCTAAGCAAGAAAATAAATAACACACAAGTGACACCTTTTTTTTGGACTAAATCCCCAGAAAAAACCCAATACGGGAAAATTAGTGCAAAAACTAAGGGTTTGATATATAAAGCACTAATTTTTTAGTACAATTCTTCAGATTCCCAAACTGGCAATCCTATACAAAGATCTAACTGAACAAAAAACTAGTGAGATGATCTCACCCTGTCACTGGAATATCTGGCTCTGATTTGCGCTAGAGATGGTCCTATGTGTTGTCTCTGTGCAGTAATGTGTCACACCTACGTATTCAATGTGTCACGGCTACTGGGACTGCATTGCACCTCCTCTGGTCTCTCTTCTATCTGGAAAATTTAGCCCTCTGGCCTCTCGGTCTCACACCTCGGCTCCGGCACTGGATCTTGATTTTTCCCCAACAGAAATACAAACTCCCTCTGAAGCTCTGTGTGGCTGGCTTTACACTTCCTTTCTATAATTCTCTCTACCCTCTATGCCCTGTAATCTTCGGATCACAAAAGATCTCCAACCAAAAAAAAAAAAAAAAATTCCCCTCTTTGCAAGAATCAACTTGATCGATCTTCTCCCTGAACACTCCTCACTAAATAATTTCAATCTCTAGACTATGTCAGTGCTATATTCAAATGCCCCATAAATTCCTTATAATATTCTCATTGAGACTTCAACGTCCAAGATTAAATCATTATTCAATGGATAAGATTAACTTGACTTGATCTCTGTCCTTTTTTATAAGATTCACACCCCGTTTTATTAATACCCTCTAATTATTTTAATCTCATAAGTTTAAACTTAGGGTCCCATTAAAAATAATTAATTATTTTCATAAAACACAATCCGGGTGGAAATTCCCAAATAAAAAATTGGTTATTTTTAATACATGTGCCACAGCCTCCCTGCAAAATTTGGAACTTAGAGCACATATGATTCTACCATAACTCAAAACTCCTTGTTAGCGAGGAATGTGCTCTAGCAATACATCCTGCTGAAGTATCACCCTGCTTATGTAACATTTCCCATTGCAATGTTGATGTCTGACACTGATACCAACCGCAAACTGTGTTGTTTTTGACCCTCAATACTGCTTCCAACTACATCTGCACTGCAACTTTGCTACTTGATGCAATAGAAAAACATCCAAACACTGAACTAAGTGTTCAGAATGATGCATTTGATACTAATGATTTGATTTCTGCTAGAATATATGCTAACCCTATGAAGTTGTTGCATTGATGTTGAATCTACGTTGTGCCTTCCTAGAGTGTTGCCTACTCTACTCTACGCTGCTAAGACTCTGGCACTCTCTAGCCACTGCATTGTCACTTCTGCACTCCTCGACACCAACTAGTATTTATCCATCCCGCTACTTTTGATTTTGGGCTCCCATAGAAATGTACTGATTCGAGAGGTGGACTCCTCAAGGATCCTTCCCAACTGAAATTATTTCGAACTACAGCTCTAGATCACCCCAATTCTCCCCTGGAGATATGTGGGAAATCATCGCGAATTCTTCCTCCTCGATCTTCACAGTGGCAACCTGCAGATCATGCTTCTCATCTTTTTCCTTCTTCTTGAGAGGACACTACATAGCATAGTGACCCATCTCACCACACCGAAAGAATTTAATCTTTGATACGTCCTTATTCTGCCTCTGTTGCTCCTACTTCCCCTTTGATGCAAGGGTTGTATTCTCATCCTCCTCCTTGGGTGACGTCCCACTGATTCTGCTACCATCAAGATTGCACTTGAGTAAGTCTCTCCTCATCTCTTCTTGTTGAAGAGTTTCCCACATTCCTTCCCAATCTGGCAACTTCTCTCTATGCAGGATACTCTAGACAAAGACTTGTCATTCTTTGGAAATGGAATTCAAAGCCATTCTTACCATCTATGTGTCCTAAGGCACTAACCCTATAGCTGCCAGTTGATCTTGAACCTTTTGAATATTTTCTAGGAATGGTTCTATGTGTTATCGCGTATGCATCCTCATACATCACACCTTCTCCTCCAAGAACATATTTCGTTCCTTGGAAGAACCATGATATAGGGCTAATGCATCCCAAATCTCATTTACAACCCCTTTACTAGAAATATGCGAGACAATGTGATCCTTCACTCTGTCAAGGTTCAACCATTTGGCTTTTTTCATGTTCTTCTTGAAGGCTCTCAATGGAGTTGCATCTACTAGTTCAACTACTTCACTATCGATGAAGTCATCGAGGTCATGCTCATCCATAAGGAAGGATATCCTTTCCTTCCATATTACATAGTTGGAGACATCCTCCAACCGATCCTGATCACGCAACGCAATGGCTACCATCTCACCCAATCAAATGTCGAATTATTTCCTCTAACCCTCTGCGCAGCTAGCTCTACGCACTCCCTACTGGATTCAACCAAATAAATAACGATCTCATTGCTTCTGCACAAGAAATCAGAATTTATTAGGAAATAAATTCCCTGAGGTCATAATTCCTTCAAAAGTGTCTTGTTCTTCTCCCTTATGACGCTTTCTGCACCAGAAAATGCTGCTACCAGAAAATTGTGTCCCACCAGTTGGTGATCTGCGTTGAAACTGCTACATTTCTCCCTCTGTCACTAACAAATCATGATCTAGATAGTGTTACCTCTCTATCAACTCACTCATAGAGAGACTTCCTCAAAAAAATTTCCCTTCTGGCCTCAACTGCACAATTCCTAGGGAAATCGATTTGCTGCCTACGTAGCTCTTTGATCTCATTCTTTCTTCTCAACGTTGGATCCTTCTGGTCTACTATCTTTCTTCTCATGCAATACTATACAAGCTTTGATACCATGTGAAAATTCCTAGATCTGGAATCCTATTGCAGCAACTGGAAAATATTCACCTAACTGTTAACTTTAATTAACAATTTATCTGTAGTTAGCTACGAAAAACACTGAATACATCACACTGCAACCCTCACTTAAATAAACTATGAAAATTAAATGTAGAAACAAGATCTGAGAAAGAAAAGAAATAACACACAAGTGATACTGTTGTTTTTGGGCTAAGTCCCCAGAAAAAACCAATGCATGAAAACTAGTGTAGCAACTTAGGGTTTGATATATTATGCAATAATTTCTAAGTAAAATTCTCTAGATGACTAAACTAGAAATCCTATACAGAGATGTAACTGAACAAAAATCTAGTGAGATGATATCACCTTGTCACTGGAAGATCTGGCTCTAATATGCACTAGAGATGGCCCTTTGCACTGTATCAACGCAGTATTGCGTCACACCTATACATTCACTGTGTCTCTGCTGTTGGGATTGTGTTGCACCTCCTCTGATATCTCTACTATCTGGAAATTTCATCCTCTATCCTCCCAATCTCACACCTTGGCTCTAACACTAAATCCTGATTGTTCCCCAACGGAAATAGAGACTCCCTATGAATATTTGTGTAGTCTCTACGTGGTTGGCTCTGTGCTTCCTTTTCAGGCTACTCTCTGCCTTGTAATCTCTGGATCAGGAAAGATCTCCAACTAGAAAAATTATCTCTGCCCCTCTCTGCAAGAATCAACTCGAAAGATCTTCTCGCTAAGCACTGCTCACTACGAGAATTTCGATCTCTAAACTTTGTCGATGTAATATCTAAATGCCCCATCAAGTACTTCTTATAATTTTATCGTTGACACTTCAACGACCGAGATTAAATCGTTAATCAATGACTAAGATTAAATTGACTTGATCTTCATCCTTTTCTAGAAGATTCATACCCTGTTTTATTAATACTCTTTAATTATTTTAATTTCCTAAGTTTAATCTTAGGGTCCCATTAAAAATAGTTAATTATTTTCATAAAACACAATCCAGCTAGAATTTCCCAAAAACGCTTTCTGGGTTCTTTGGAATACATATGCCTAAGCCTCCCTGCCAAATTTGGGATTTAGAGAACGTCCGATTCTACCAAAAATCAACATTGAAGTCCCTACTAAACTGACCAGCTCACGGGTTATGGAGGCATTGTAGCAATTCCTCCATAGATCCTCCTTTCGTCAATGAAATGTCTCATTGAGTTGCTGAAAGTAAATTCTCGCACAGTGTTTTCACAAATTCTACAGAGATCATACGAATTAATGTCTTGAGTACCAAATGCAAACTTCACTATCTCCTTTCCCTCGGTATCTGCGACTTTCAAGTACTTTATCTCGTATAATACAATTTTCATAGGAAGGGTTGTCTAGGGTGTTTTCTTTTTCATATGCAAAGCTTCTAGCAACCTTGTGGCAAGATGATATTACACTTCTTGCATGAAAATATTGTTGATGACATACCTTCGCAAAACATGCGGCGAATTCTCTCTGTCGAACACTTTAATGAAGGTGCCACCTGGTGAGGTAAACCAATCTACGATCTCTACTATTACCTCCATTGCTCCACGTGACATGCAAGGTGGTTCTTCTTCAAAGATCAACTTGTAAAGCGAGATGATCAACTAGTTGTTCCATTACACCTCGATGATTTCAATCAAAAATCGTTTTACAATAAATATGCATGGCACTTTCTCATGGTGTCCATGTCCAGTTAATGCGAGGAAACTAATTATGTGCACATATATCATCCAATAAATATGAAGACATATAAAACCTTTCTTGCTCACCCTTGGGAGGATCTTGAGCTTGTGCTACATGCTCTCAATTGATGAGCCAACAAATCTGAACAGTTGAACGGCTTCCCCCTATTCACTACCTAGTTCAATAAGATTTCCCACCCTTCAAGAAAGGTCTCTGTGCACTGATGACCATAGATTCTACAAGTGAAGATGACCAAGAGCTGGTAGGCCTTCCTAAGAGACTTTGTCTTGCATGAATGGGTAGGATTCTGTCAAAACTTTGATGACTCTTTCACCCACCCTTTGATAATATCTCTTGTTCTCACATAGTTTTTGGTGGCATAGAAGTATGATTCCATGAGATTTACTAGCTCGGGAAGATGGTACATACGTCGATAATCTTCTGCTAGAAAGGTAGCAAGCTTCTGTCCATTGGAAATGCTCAATGTCATGGTCTTCTCATCAATGTGTGACACAATACCACTGATGACATCTGCACACGGGAAGAATGGATATTTACATGCAACCCTGTGTAGTCCTGACTGTCAGATGCTCATATAAACCTGTCGGTCCTCTAGATATGCCTCGAGGTTATTTTCTAAAAGAGCTTCATTAACTTGCTGCCATGTTAGTGTTGACTCATTTTCTATAAAAAATTGAGTGTCTACATATATCGGTGAGTCTATTGGCGATTGCTCAGATGCTTCCCTAGTACTTCTTTCAGTGGTCTCTTTTGAAGCAGCTCTCTTTGGTGCCATGGTAATAAATATTGTTGGAGAGAAGTGCTCAACAATTGTGGTACCTGTGGGACAGAAAAGACACTCATGAAAAGAAAATAGACCAGTCTTTAGCAAATATACCTTCAAAGCATGATCAATCAGTAAATCGAGAAATTGATGAGAGGGTTTGCGCAATTTTCAATAACAAGGGAGACTAGTTGAGTGTGGAAACTATGCACTATGTAGTCTCGACAGCCAAGGGTGAAGCCTGAGGCTTGATACTACATAATGCATAGTTCAGCCTGGGTGGTTGATTGGGAGAGACTACATTGCGTAGTCTCAATGGCCAAGGAAACATACTGAGTCCTGGAACTGCGTAATGCGTAGTTGGGCCAACCTGTACTATGCATTGTGTAGTCTTAGAGGCCAATCTATTGGATTGAGCCTTAGGATTTCTGAATGCCCAATTGGGAAAAGTGAAAACCAGCCAAGGAAAGTGCAGATTTGCCTGGTGGAATTATGTAAAATGAGCAGATCTAAGTGATGGTGTGGGATTGAGTGAAGATTTGACTAAGTATGAATGAATCAATGTGGATCAAGTGCAGAAACTAAAAAAATGGGAACAAAATCAAATATGAGAGGAGAGTCGTCGTAAAAGCGACCATCGGTGCAAAAACAAATAAATTGTTGTGACACTTGTAAAAGGAAAACACAACTTGAAAAGGGACGACTGCATTGAAGGTTCCTTGATCTCATTGGAAATAATAGAGCTCCAAGATCGAATGTTCAAATGATCTCTAAGGGCTTCAATTAAATATATTTGATAAAATTAGGGTTTATGACGCGTATGCCTAAAATCAAGGAAAAAGCGACACTTGGCAGAAGTTTCTAAAAATAGAAAGTGTTCCTCCTTTAGGATACTAATAATGGATCCCTATTTTTTAGGGATGTTTTTTTCTTAAGAGTTTTTTTATTTTTTCGGGAAACTTTCCATGCACATTGCTCAGAAAGATTGCACAATTCTAGGGAACTGGGCAATTTTCCGACTCAGTGCATCACACAGTTTCTGAGATCAATGAAAACATTGTGCAATTTCTGGGCTCGGTGTTGGGATTCCGTCCATGACTGCACAATTTTTAATCTCAAGGAAGAGTTTTCAGTCAAGATTGTGCAATTCCAATCATCAAGATTGGGCTTGCCCTCATGGATTACGCAGTTTCTAGAGGCAAGCCCTGAACTGTTGCAAGATCAAGTTAGTAGGTTATCTTGTGACTTAGAGAGATCAATTAAGTATGAAAAGAAGCAAGCATAAGCATAGATAAAAAGGATAAGTCTCAATCAAATCACAAATACTTGATAGCAGTGCAAGATAAGCTCTTATGGATAGGAATTAAGGCTCCAAAATTGAATCATGGGAAAATTTTTGGAGGGTGGTTGTAGCCGCTACAACACTCACGACACATTGGTAGAACTCCATCTCTCAGTATGGATCTTACTTCAAGAAAAACAAGTCTAACTCTTGCGAAAGTATTCTTTGGTTCATTGACTACCACAACTTCTTCACTTTGTTTGAGTTAAAGATGTAGATCATACAATTCTCTACATCGGTGACACACTAACCAATCCAAGTCAAGCATATTTGTTTCGATTGGGGATGGGGAGTATATAAATGCACAATTAAAATAAATTGTCAGAGTCTTAGTTTTCATCTTTGGTGTCTCTCTACTGCCAGCAGCCCTGGACAGTACCCCGACAAAGTCACTTCAGGAACACAAACATTGCTACGCTGTCAGTGAGCTTGGACAGTACCCAAACACAGTTGTTTGCTTCACCTTTATGCGCAGGAATCCTTTCTCTTCTTTTTCCCTTTATTTTATTTTTTTATTTTTTTATTTTTCATAGAACGCTACATAGGCACTTATTTATTTCATGGGGCAGAAGAGGGATCCTAACTTATTGATAGCTAAAGAGTTTATTCCTTCAGAGAAGGAAGGATGTTTATATACACCTCTAACATACTTGTTAAGGTTTTCCTCCCCTCCTTAATCTACATGACTTAGTTGACAAGGATTAATAAAAAAGATAGAAGACTGATTAGAGTAGGCAGTACTAGTTAAAATTCAAACATCGTGATTTCACTACGATTTTCTAAGACAAGGAATGCATTTTCCATCAAAGTATCATCGACTAAAATAATTCAAGATTCATGCAAATTTTGACTCCTTGTAGTAGATTCAACTCTATGGTGGTGATTCAAACAAATTAGTAACAATGAATTAGATCCTTAGCTATGAGTAACACATGGGATGTTTAATGCCAAGTCAATCCAACTTGCAGGCGAAGAGAAAAGTTCACCATTGTAAAATGTAATTGACTAAAAGGAAAATAAAAACTTTCATTTTGAATTATTTTGTTGTTGAGGTTTTGCAAAGTTTGAATTGAACTCTTGCACTCCAACATCACTAAATTCATGATCCATGGTTTCAAACATTGCTTTAAGGTGGCTCAAATTTAATGATATCAAAATTAAAAAAAACTAAAGCAATTGTGTCATCGCAGCAGAAAAATAATGCTAAAAACCATCATAGTCAGAGGGACAATGGAAATCAATGAATCTTACAAAACAAAATCAGGAGGAAAATTAAAATTTAATTTGGTCACATGACGGTGTCAGGATTTCAAGGGGCGACACGAATTAGTCCAAGCAAGATAGGGCGACATGAATTCGTCCAAGCAAGATAGAATAAAATCCATTCATATGTATCTCAAAATGTGATTGATGACAATACAAAGGTATTTTTTACGTGACACAATGAAAATCATCTTTCCGAAAGGCTTCTATACAAAGAAGAAAAATGTTTTTAAAAACAGAGTTATATGGGGACAATTGGCTAACCGTTTTGAAAAAATTCCACCATCTCTTGTATGTGACATGTATTACAAAATGAAGTTGTTGATAGTTTATTTCACCATATAAAGTGATCGTTGACATTGGAAGCAATGTTCACATAAATGTTGGCATAAGTTTGAAACGCATATGCAGACTTAAAGGAGAATGCAAGTGCCTAATAAATAGGGAGTGGTTGCTTAATAAGCATCCAGTGAGGTTTTGCGCTTGGTGTCTCACCAACTCAAAATTGATAAATTCTTCTTATCTCTAGTCAAAAATTTTATAGTGAGTCTGCAACCATAGACTAATAATGAGACATAATTGAATTAAATAGGAAAACCCAAATCAAAAGTTGACCCATGTTTAGTGATCATAATTCCTTGCATTATCGAATCATAATTGTTATTATGTCTTCTCAACCTCTTTCTCTTTAGGTAAAATATAGGGGAGAGAGACTGGGGTGTATGTCCATGCTCGGCCAGAATTATTGTTTAAGAAGAATTTGAATCTTGAGTTTCACCAACACAGAGAATTTGAATATTGAGTTTCACCACCACAAGATTAAAAGAAAATACAAGATCTTCTTTTAAAATGCATCATTAAGCAGTAGATAGATAAATTTTAGCATGATAGCATGAATGGTTTAACTAAAAATGGAACAAACAAATTTTCTTAGGAATTCATTATGATTTACATGAACATTTCAATGGGTAAAGTGGTCCTGTCCCAACTCATTGGCATAAAGAATAGTTGAAGCCAAAGAATTTCCAAAGTATATAGTTGAATCATTGCATTATTTACATCACCACACATAATATGTGATGGTGGTGATGGTGCCGGCATTAAGGAAAGCCTTTCAAATTTTCTCACAATAGTTTCTAACTCCAGAGGAGTCGGAATCAATTCTTCATTTTCATTTTCATTCATCAAATTTGGAAAATTTGATTAAATTAAATTGTAATAACTTTAAAAAGTCATTTATACAATATTAGCTCCTCCCATTAAATCCAAACTCAAATTCCTTTAAAGCTTAACACTTTGGCAATGGTTAAACTTTTCACCATAGTATTAAAATAATTATATTTCAACCCTTTGAAATATATATTAAACCCTTGAGCTTTATACAAATACCAACTTCAAACTTGTACGTTTAACCAAAATTAACTCAATGAACAAGAATTTGTATGATGTTGGATTTTTATGGGTCCCATGCATCAAATATCCAACTCATATATATTTAACAAATATTTACCAAAGCCAAAAACCAGTGGGCCGTACCTGATATTAAACCTCGTGTAGCTTGACTAGTGATCAACCTTGGATCTTCTACCTTCCAGATCGAACGGATCAAATGCATATAACGTTGCTTTCATCACAGAGATTTAACATTCCAACGCTACGCGATATGGGCAGTTTTGGACTGATGACATGTTTGCAAACAATTGGATCGCGTGAGTTTTTACAAAACCGCTCCTTAGCTCCAGAGGCGCACGATACTGGTGGTTTACCATTCAAAACCGCTTTTCAAAACTTCTAGTTTCTGATTGCTTTGAATGCTGGTTTTCAACAGAACTTGAGTTTAATTCAACCCAGAACTTCATCGCTCCACTCTAGCATGGTTTCCTCTACGTTAAGGCTTGGAATCAATCTCAATTTATGTTGAAATTGAAGTTTCTTCACTGCATAAATTCAACCAACAACGTTAACCTTCAGAGTTGTCACAACACTGATCGCGTTATTTTAAAACGCTATAGGCTTCCATGCTTCAAAGCCACTTCTTCAAAACTGATATTTAATTGTATTAACTCTGAATTCCGCCCTTAAAATAAAATTTGTCTTTCTCTGCGTTAAGACTGTGATTCAACAATATCATTCCAGAAAACATATGTTTCAATACACTTTCACAAATCAGATATTTAACTCACTGCGCCCTTCATACATCATCAATTATTTGTTTGGCAATTTTAAGACCAGAATCGGTATCGATTCTTGCAAATCGAACCCCAATAACTCTTATACAAACTCTTATCAATATCAGAATTAATATCTAATATTAATAGAAATTATTCACCCAAATAAGAGTGTATTATTCAAATAGATATGACTTGGGATAATAAACAATTTATAAACACAAGAATTCATACAGAGACTGCGTTGCAATTAATTCAAGACTGAACCATATAAATCAACAATTCTGAAAGGAATCAAACTCTTTTCTTTTAAATAGCAACCACAGAAGTTCAGTTAACCTCAATCTCTTATACAAAAATATCAAAACCAATAAAATTTCGAAGATAAAAACCTTCAGGGATTGCCAGTATGAAACAATAATTCAGAACATTGCAATCTTTATTAATTTCAATCCTCACAATAATTCCTTTCGGCCAACTCCAAACTTCTCAGATACATAGTTTACAATTTATAGTTTTATTGCAAAACAAATACCTCCTCAATTAGGATCGAATTTCTTAAATTGAGAGAAAATCTTACTTGCCCAATATCCTCCTAGAATCTATCAACTACTGCTAGATATGCTCAACAATTTAGCACCTATTAAAACTACTTATCTCTAAATATTCTCCTAATTTATTACATAAAATAATAATATTAATTTGTTTGAGGAATTCAATCCTCTCATTAAAATTTTGACTTTCACCCATCATTGAATGAATTTTAACTCAGCTATCCACAACATGTGAACAAGCTTTCAAATTGCTGGCTAAAATCTAATGCCCCTGCATCAGACTCCGAGGACAAAATTCTTCATGGGCTCCTGTCCATGAGCTCCTTCACATAACTGCCTAGTTTCTGTAACATAGATTCTGTCATCCATGTAGCATCTTCAATTGGTGTATTCTTCCATTTAATCAAGTACTGGAAATACTCTTGTCCTCTGGTTCTCTTAAACACCTTTTTGTATAAGATCATCTTTGGTTGTAATGGTTGTGTTGTAGGTAACTATTTTACCGAGTCAATTTGCTCTTTGTCTTCTGGTCTTTCATCTATGCCACCATCTTCATACCTGTACAAATCTGCAACATTAAATATTGGAGATATTCCAATATCAGATGGCAATTCAATTTCATAGGCATTAGAAGAAAATTTTCTTAGGATTCTACATGGTCCTATCTTTTTAAACTTCAGTTTGTTATACTCTCTTTTTGGAAATATGTCTTTCCTCAAATGAGCCAAAACTAAATCACCAACTTCAAATTGAACTTCTCTTCAGCTCAAATCTACTCTGCTCTTGTACTTGATACTGTTGTCTTGTAATTGCTGCTTCACTTGCTCATGAATTTCTTGAATCTCTGAAGCAAATTCTTCACCTTCAGCACTTCTCATTTCTTCTTTTCCCGAATTTCTCAATTCAGAAACTCCTCTTGGGTGCATCCCATAAACAATATGGAATGGACTTTTTCCTGTACTTCTATTTGGTGAATCATTCTATGCATATCCTGCCTGTGGTAAGATATGATCCCATTGCTCAGGATATTCTCCTGAAAGACTTCTCAAAATATTACCTAAACTTCTGTTTACTACCTCAGTCTGCCCATCAGTCTGAGGATGATAAGTTGAGCTAAAACTCATATTAGTATCGAGCTTTTTCCACAATGTCCTCCAAAAATGACCAACAAACCTGGTATCTCTATCAGAAACAATGCTTTTAGGCAACCCATGTAATCTAACAATATATTTGAAAAACAAATTAGCAACATGAGTAGCATCATTGTTTTTATAACATGGAATAAAATGTGCCATCTTTGAAAATCTATCAACAACAACAAAAATTGTATCATTCCCTATCTATGTCTTAGGCAGTCCTAAAACAAAATCCATACTTACCATATCCCAAGGTCTGTCTGGAATAGGCAATGGAATGCACAAACCTGCATTCTGGCTTCTTCCCTTAGCATACTGACAAATTTTACAATTCTTCACATAATTTTCAACTTCAGATCTCATTTTTGGCCAATAATAAAAACGACTCAGCTGCTCATAAGTTTTATCAGTACCAAAATGTCCAGCAAGTCCACCACTATGCTTCTCTCTGATGAGATTTTCTCTCATGGAACAATTTGGTATACATAATTGATTTCTCCTTAATAATAAACCCTCTTGCAAGAAATAATCCAACCACTGACTTCTATTGATCAAAACAGGATTCAAACATGCTTCAAATGCTTCTTTGAAATCCAAATTTGTTTTATAGAGTTCCTTAAGAAAATCAAAACCTACCACTTCAATCTGACTTTCTTGGACAAGAATTTTCTTCCTACTCAAGGCATCAGCGACCTTGTTTGCCTGGCCACTTATGTGCTTTAAAACAAAGTTGAAACTTTGAAGATATTCAACCCATTTAGCATGTTTTTGATTCAACTTAGGCTGCCGCATAATGTATTGTAAAGAATGATTATCTAAATATAGTACAAATTCCTTAGACATTAAATAATGTCTCCACTTCTTCAATGATTGTACTATTGCATAAAACTCTTTGTCATAAGAAGAGTATTTTCTCCTTGTGTCATTCAGCTTCTCACTGAAATATGCTACAGGCCTATCTTCTTGATTTAAGACAACTCCAATAGCTTCTCCACTGGCATCACACTTTACTTGAAATGTTTTAGTAAAATGAGGCAACAGTAAAACATGTTTCTCTGTTATTTTCTGATTTAAAAACTAAAAATTATTTTCAGCTTCAGCTGTCCACTTGAATGGTTGTTTGTCCTTCTTTATGGTTTCAATGATAGGTGCATTAATCTTGCTAAAATTCCTTATGAATTTTCTGTAAAAACTAGCAAGTCCATGGAAAATCCTTACCTCAAAGACACTTTTTGGTGAAGGCCACTCCACAATTTCTCTAACCTTTTCTGGATCCATCTTTAATCCTTCAGCAAAAACAACAAAACACATATACACCAGCTCTTCCTTCATGAATGAACACTTCTTCGGATTTATAAGCAACTTCTCTTGGTGTAATTTCTTCAAGACATAGTTAAGGTGCCTTAAATGTTCTTCTTTTTTTTTGCTATAAATTATTATGTCATCCAGATATACTATTGCAAATTTACCAATAAATTCTCTTAACACTTCATTCATGAGCCTCATAAAAGTATTGGGTGCATTTGATAAGCCAAAAGGAATTACCATCCACTCATACAATCCCTCATTTGTGTTAAAGGTTGTTTTCCATTCACCACCTTCCCTTATCCTAATCTGATGATACCCACTTTTCAGATCTAGCTTTGAAAAATATCTTGCTCCACTCAAACAGTCCATTAAATCTTCAATTTTGGGCAAAGGAAATCTATACCTGATTTTTATCTTGTTGATTTCTCTTGAATCAGTGCACATTCTCCAGCCTCCATCTTTCTTCAGACTCAGCACTATAGGTATTGCACAAGGACTCAAACTTTCTCTGACCAAACCTTTGTCAACCAATTCCTGCACTTGCTTTCTGATTTCTTCATTTTCTGCTAGAGTCATTTTGTTAGCTGCTTTGTTTGGCATATTTGATCCTGGAATCAAATCTATCTGATGGCTGATTTTTCTTACAGGTGGTAACTCATTAGGAAAATCATCCACAATTATATCACAATCATTGTCCAACATTTCTTGAATTTCAATTGGAAAATCAGAAATTTTTGTAGAAGTAAGTACTACTTTAGGTTTCCAAACTAAAGCAAAATTTACCTCTTCTTCTTCAATCTGCTGCAAGTATTCTTTCCCACTCAGCAGTAAAGCCTTTGGATCAGAATTTTTGCTTGATGCTTCTCCTTCTTCCATTGGCAACAATGTTTGATACATACCATCCTTGAAGAATTTGTAAGTGTTCCGCTTACCATCATGTACTACTCCTCTGTCATACTACCAAGGTCTACCCAGCAGTATGTGACACACATCCATAGGCATCACATCACACATTACTTTATATTTGTAGTTGCCCATCTGTAACTCTATCTCACACTGTTCTTTCACAATCAGCCGATGGCCCTTCTGAAGCCATGACACCTTGTAGGGTGTTGGATGTTCCCTTGTCTTCAATTTCAACTTCTCTATCACCTCTGTAGAAACCAGATTGTCTGTGCTGCCACTATCAATGAATAATTGACATCATTTCCCTTGAACTTTGCAGACACTTCTGAACAAATTTTTCCTCTGTGCTGGTTCAACAACTTCCTTTGCTTGCTTCAGCAAAACCTTGTTAACAACCAAAGATTCTCCCTTCTCTGGTACAATTTCTCTCTCAGCTTCAGGCAACTTTGCTGCTTCTTCAGTCTGAGCAACAATTTGACTTCTTTGAATTGTACCCACATTCTCTTTCTCTAGGCACTCAAAGGCTCTATGTCCCAATTTGTTACATCGATAACATCTTACTTCTCTTCCTCTATTTCTGCCTCCTCTTCCTCTGTGGGAATTTCTTCTTCCACTTGCATCACCATCTGTGTGTGCATGCTGAGGTGAGTTGCTGCTAGCTCCATCCTTTGGTGCTGTAGATCTCTCTCTACCACCTTGACTTCCATTTCTTCGGAAAGTACCTCTTCCTTTGGCAGACTGCTTTCTTAGCAGTTTCTCTTCAACTTTCAAAGCCATTTGATAAGCCTCTTCAACTGTCTTAGGAGACAAAATACTGATTTCATCTTGGATCTCCAATATGACACCATTTACATACCTGGCAATATTCTCTGCTGTGTCCTGGATTTGTCCAGCTCTTATGCTCACTTTGTAGAATTCTTCTGTGTACTCTTTCATAGTCATTAGTCTTTGTCTAAGATTCTGCATTTGTCTAAACAATGTAAGCTGATAATCACTAGGCAAGAATTTACCTTTTAGTTTTGCCACCATTCTGCTCCAACTTTTGATTGGTCGTTTTCCAGCTCTCCTTCTCTCTGCTTGCACTCCATCCCACCAAAGTGTTGCATGTCCCTTTAATCTTGTGACTGCAAATTTGACTCTCTTGTCTTCAGCCATATCTTCATAATCAAAGAATTTATTCATCTCATTGATCCAGTCTATCAACTCTTCTGGATTCAATCCTCCTGCAAAAGCTGATACTTCAAGTCTAGGCTTGGATGTAGATCCTAACACAATTTTAAAGAATCTCATCTCAGGAGTAATCTCAACATTTCCTCCTTCTTCTTCTTCAGCTTCAGGTTCACTGACATCTTTAGGATCCCTTGGTTGTCCTACTTCAATTGCTTCCAATCTAGCTTGGATTTGCTACATAGTCTGCAGTACCTTTGCATTAGAAACTGGCCTACCTCTTCTTCTATCAGCAACACCTCTACCAATTCGGACAACCATGCTGGATTTCTTCTTCTGACTCTGGGAAGTCTGCCCAATCTCTGGTAAATGCTTTGAAGTCGGCTCTGATACCACTAATGATGGCGGTGATGGTGCCAGCGTTAAGGAAAGCCTTTCAAATTTGCTCACAATAGTTTCTAACTTCGGACGAGTCGGAATCAATTCTTCATTTTCATTTTCATTCATCAAATTTGGAAAATTTTATTAAATGAAATTGTAATAACTTTAAAAAGTCAATTATACAATATTAGCTCCTCCCATTAAAGCCAAACTCAAATTCCATTAAAGCTTAACACTTTGGCAATGGTTAAACTTTTCACCATAGTATTAAAATAATTATATTTCAACCCTTTGAAATATATATTAAACCCTTGAGCTTTATACAAATACCAACTTCAAACTTGTACGTCTAACCAAAATTAACTCAATGAACAAGACTTTGTATGATGTTGGATTTTTATGGGTCCCACGCATCAAATATCCAACTCATTTATATTTAACAAATATTTACCAAAGCCAAAAACCACTAGGCCATACATGATATTAAACCTCGTGCAGCTTGACTAGCGATAAACCTTGGATCTTCTGCCTTCCAGATCGAACGGATCAAATGCATATCGCGTTGCTTTCATCACAGAGATTTAACATTCCAACGCTACGCGATATGGGAAGTTTTAGACTGATGATGTGTTTGCAAACAATTGGATTGCGTGAGTTTTGACAAAAAAACGCTCCTCAGCTCTAGAGGCGCGCGATACTGGTGGTTTAGCACTCAAAACCGCTTTTCAAAACTTCTAGTTTCTGATCACTTTGAACACTAGTTTTCAACAGAACTTGAGTTTAATTCAACCCAGAACTTCATTGCTCCACTCTAGCATGGTTTCCTCTACATTAAGGCTTGGAATCGATCTCAATTTATGTTGAAATCGAAGTTACTTCACTGCATAAATTCAACCAACAACGTTAACCTTCAGATCTGTCACAACATTGATCGCGTTATTTCAAAACGCTATAGGCTTCCATGCTTCAAAGCCACTTCTTCAAAACTGATATTTAATTGTATTAACTCTGAATTCTGCCCTTAAAAGAAAAAATGTCTTTCTCTGCATTAAGACTGTGATTCAACAATATCATTCCAGCAAACAGATGTTTCAATACATTTTCACAAATCATAGATTTAACTCACTGCGTCCTTCATACATCATCAATTCTTTGTTTGGAAATTTTAAGACCAGAATCGGTATCAATTCTTGCAAATCGAACCCCAATAACTCTTATACAAACTCTTATCAATATCAGAATTAATATCTGATATAAATAGAAAATTTTCACCCAAATAAGAGCGTATTATTCAAACAGATATGACTTGGGATAATAAACAATTTATAAACACAAGAATTCATACAGAGACTGCGTTGCAATTAATTCAAGATTGAACCATATAAATCAACAATTCTGAAAGGAATCAAACTCTTTTCTTTTAAATAGCGACCACAGAAGTTCGATTAACCTCGATCTCTTATACATAAATATCAAAACCAATAAAATTTCAAAGATAAAAACCTCCGGGGATTGCCAGTATGAAACAATAATTCAGAACTTTGCAATCTTTATTAATTTCAATCCTCACAATAATTCCTTTTGGCCAACTCTGAACTTCTCAGATACAGAGTTTACAAATTATAGTTTTATTGCAAAACAGAGACCTCCTCAATTAGGATCGAATTTCCTAAATTGAGAGAAAATCTTACTTGCCCAATATCCTCCTAGAATCTATCAACTACTACTAGATATGCTCAACAATTTAACACCTATTAAAACTACTTATCTCTAAATATTCTCCTAATTTATTACAGAAAATAATAATATTAATTTGTTTGAGGAATTCAATCCTCTCATTAAAATTTTGACTTTCACCCGTCAGTGAATGAATTTTAACTTACCTAGCCACAACATGTGAACAAGCTTTCACATTGTTGGCTAAAATCTAATGCCCCTACATCAATATGCAGAATGTTTCATATCCCATTGATATGCTAGAAGAGGACTCGATCAAGGTTAAAATTTGAGGGAAAAGGATGAAAGGATTTCTCGTCTCTAAGAAATGTATAAAGGCATAATATAATGGCTATTGGCCCTTATTCTTATTCATGAATACATTTACTGCTTGCTCACATGTGCTAGAGACTCATCTGCTCCACCCAAAACCATTCAAATCAAGCTCCCTTTCCTTGCAGGATATAATGGTATAACCATTAGAATTCAAGTCTAATTCTGCTTCCATTTTGAGAATTTAAAATTCTCATTGGAACACAGTTTATATTGATTCATATAAAATTATATTGCCTCATACATTTGACTATTTTCATGCAGAGATAAAGCACTAGAAAATGATTACCACTTTTATGCAGAGAAAGAGCACTAGAAAAGGATAATGTTGTTGTCATGGGTTGAAGAACAACCACTCCATTCATTCACACACTTCCTTTTCTGTCAGATAAACAATTGTCATTTTCTTCTTCTTGTACTATGTCACTAGTGGCCTTCTCAATCAAAACAACTGAAAATTCCTTGGTCCTAGGAAAAGGAAAATGAAACATTTTCTTCTCCTATAAATTCTTGTAGCCTCATATATTTTTTTGATTTCCTCCCACGAAAACGACACTATTGTGTCATATGCATACCTTGAATTTTTTTATTTTTTTATTTTTTTATTTTTTCTTTTTTCTTTCTGTAGGAAGCTTCTTTGAACTCTCATTCGAAGATAGGAAAATCTATCTAGAACATTTTGTAGCCTAGGATTATTAAATGGAAATTTCAGATTCTGGAAATAGAACATATAATTTATGTCATAGTAGAGAAAGTCAAATCAGAAAATATTTATTTAAAAGCATTCACTTTTCACTTTTGAGGCCATATCAGAAAGTTTTGAACAAGTAACTCCCCATCAAATTTACCCTAAGTTATAACTTGCAAGAGTTTCCCTTGCTTTCTCTAGAACCGACTGCAAGAGCTTTCTTTGTACTTCAATACGAAGTTGTAAGTTTATTTGGACCTGACCAAAAGAGATTTGCACAATCAACATTACATTTTCAGTTCAAAATTATCCCAAGAAAAGAATTATAGCCCTTACCTCTAGTGATTTGTACAACCTTCTTTGTACCTCCATCTGCAACCACGAGGACTCTATGACCTACACTGTGCTGAGATACAATAAAATAAAGCTAGTTACATCTTCCTTCCATTTTTCCTTATTGCATCGTTAGTATTGTAAAATTAACCGTGACTTGGAGAGGCTAAAATGGGCTAGCGACCATAAACCAAAGGCACAATATCCAATAGAAATAAACCAAAGCACATAGCCCTAACAGAATTGAAAAACCCCTTTTTACAAAAACACAACTGAAACTTGCCAAATTTTGTTGTTGTTTTATAAATTGATATGCTCTATAACCTGGGCATTTCAAGGTAGTGGTGTTATCTGTTTATCAATATATTTTGGTCAAATATAGAAATATGCATCTCAAAATTTGATTAATGGAAATGCCTAGGTGGCTTTGACATAACACATTCCATACATTCTTTCTTTAAGGAAGGCTAGTTTAGCCAATGAAGCAAAACAATTTCAAGAGGAATCCATGAAGACAATTTGCAAAAAGATTTTGGAAAAAATCCACCAGCACTTATATGGAACAAGAATTACAGAATCCACTTATTAATAGTTTCTTTCACCCTATAAAGTGATGTTTTCTTATACACATAAAATCTTCAATCTACATTGAAGTTACATGTTAATAATGTTTTTCCATGATTATTATTTTTGTTAACACTCCAAACTTCTCTTGCACCATGATCATTGATATTGACAACAATGTTCATATAAATGTCATAAGTTTTCATTACAGACATAAAGGAGAATGTGGGTTCCTAATAACCAGTGAGTGAGCCTTTCATAAGCATGAAGTAAATTTTTGAACCCTGAGCTTCACAAACTCAAAATTGAGAAATTTATGTTATTTGTTGGTCAACCATTTTATAATGACTCTGCAAAAATATATTAATAATAAGCTACGATTAAATATGAATGCCTAAGTCAATATTCCACCCATGTTAAGTACTCACAATTCCTTACATTATTGGATCATACTTTTCAATAGGTCACTTCAACCACTTTCTTTTTAGGTAAAATATAGGGAGACACACCAGTGTGTATTCCCATGCTAAACCAAAATATTTGTTTAACAAGAATTTGAATATTGAATTTCACCAACAAAAGATTCAAATAAAAATGCAAGAGAGTCTTTACAAACACAATATTAGTTAGTAGATACATAAATTTTGCCAGGATAACATGAATTAGTTTTGGAAGATGGATCCTAAGGCTAATACACTTTGAAATACAATTCTCATCTGCTCGACCCAAAGCCATTCAAATCAAGCTTTCTTTCCTTAGAGGATATAATGGTATAACCATTGGAACTCAAGTCCAATTAGGCTGCCATTTTGAGAATTTATTAGTTTCGTTGGAACACATTTTATCTTGATTCATATAGAATTTTTTCACCTCATACACTTGAATATTTTCATGCAGAGATAGAGCACTAGCAAAAGAAGACTATTTTTATGCAGAAATATAGCACTATAAAAGGTTAATATTGACGGCGTTGGTTGAACAACAAGAACTCATTTCACACACTTCCTTTTTCATCAGATAAACAATTTCCATTTTCTTATGCTTGTACTATGTCACCAGTAGCCTTATCATGCAAAACGATTCAAGAGTCCTTTGTCCTAAAGATAAGAGAAGAAGGATCATCTTCTCATGATTGCAACCCCATATCTTTCTTGATTTCTTTCAGCTAAAAATGCACTATTATATCATATGCATAACTTCTTTGTTTTGTACCACAAACCTGCAAATTTTATGTAGGGATCTTCTCTAAAATCTTGTTCGAAGTGAGGTAGCTATATACATAACAATATGTAGGCCTAGGATTATTGATGGGCAATTTCAAATTCTTGAAATAGACCAAATATTTTAGCCATAATAGAGAAAGTCATATAAAAAAATATAGACTTAAAAAATTCACTTGTCACTTTTGAGGTCATCTCACAATGTTTTGAACAAGCAACTTCCAATTCAATTGGTCCCTAGTTGTCTGGGAAAATTTCAGGGGCTAATATTCGCATGTGGACTAATTTTCTATACTTTTTCCAAAAAAATATTCGCTAATTTCTATTTTTTTCTAAAAATGATTAGCCCAAATTTTATAGTATGAAATTATTTTACCCTAAAAATTGCCAAAATATTATATAGAGACTATATAAATTTATTATAAATTTGAATATTTTTGCAAAAATATCTCCAAACATTTTATAGATTGCATATTATGGACTAGTGAGATTCGCCAAGATTTCTAAACTTTAATAAAAAAATTCATGCTTAAAATTTACCCTGATATTTGTAACTTGCAAGAGTTTCCCTTGCTTTCTCTTGAAATGGTTCCACGTACTTTCTCTATGCTTTTGCATGAATTTTTAAGTGTCTTCGAACAATCTCAAACGAAAGGCACAAAATCAATGTGAAATTTTAGGTTCAGGCTTTTCTATAGCCTAATAGAGCCATGTACAATGAGTGAAAGCCAAGAAAGAATATCCCTTACCTCTCACGGTTCACACAACCTTCTTTGTACCTCCATATGCATCCACAGGGTCCCAATGATCTACAATTTGTTGAGATAAAAAAAAGCAATGTTAATAAGATATTCCTTCTCTTATTACATCATTAGTCTTCAAAAATAAACCATAATGCAGAAAGGATAAAATGATCTAGAGACCACAAAGTAGAGGTATAGTCTCTAATAGAAATAAACCAAACCACACAGTCTCGACAAAACTCAGTCCTTATGGAAATGAAAACCCTTTTTTACAAAAACACCATCGAAATTTTGAAACTTTAGTCCTAACGGAAATGAAAACCCTTTTTTACAAAAACGCCATCGAAACTTTAGTCCTAACGGAAATGAAAGCCCTTTTTTTCAAAAACACCATCGAAACTTTGAAACTTTGTCAAATTATGATGGTTTTAGGAATATGACTTATGTGATCCATAAATTAATTATCAAATCTTTCGGTTAAAATCACAATGTAGAATTTTGTGTCGATGCGTTTCGAACCAGCCAGTGTGGTTCATCATCAGGACAAGATATGGAATCTGATCAAGGACGCAGCTTAAATAGAAAAAGAAGCTCTACATAGCCGTTGTACCATAACGGCTAGTTTTTAGATTGATTTGTTCTTTAACCTATACGATTCAAGGAATCCTCCTTGTTTAGGTAGTGGTGTTATGTATTTATCAACCTACTTCTATCGAATTTAGCAATATGTGTCTCAAAATCTAATTGACAAAAATACCTAATTGAATTGTGAAATCTAATTTGACGAAAATTTCCTTCTTGCTGAAAGGAAATCTACTTTTTCCAAAGAAACAAAAATAGTTTTAAAGAGAAATCTATTAAGACAATTGGTAGAAACCTTTTGGAAATTTTTTACCATCGCTAAATAAAAATTGCGGATATAAGAAAAAAAATTCTAAATATTTGTGGAAGCTATGGGGAGTTTAAAATCCTCTAAAATGATCTCTCAATATTGAGTCAGGTTTCAACTACTTTGAAGACACGGTTGGAAACACAATGCAAAGCACACAGCAGGTGCCCATAAGCTAGAATATATTTCAGTTTCAAGTTCAGCTATGAGAACCTTTGAGATTTAGCTCCAGTCCTTGAAATGCATTTTTTTCTCAGCCTATAGATTTTAAATCTTCTCAGAAAAAAACGTTATTTTATTCAGAATGGAGACTTATACTTCTTTCAGATCTTTCTCAAAGTTAGTCATGGAGCACAATAATCCTGTGTCATAGTAAATTCTGGATATATGTTTCTTCCACAACTATAGGGGGCTAAAACCCTCTACAAAAGAAGCTCTCAATATTGAGTCGAGTTTCATCTACTCTGAAGACAGGGTTGGAAACACAATTCAAAGCACACACGGGGTGCCCATAAGCTAGAAGATTTTTCAGTTTCGACTTCACCTACAAGAACCTTCTAGATTTAGCTCGTCATTCAAAGGCAGTTTTTTTCTCAGCCTATAGATTTTAAATCTTCTCAGAAAAATCCGTTATTTTATTCATATTGGAGACTTATACTTCTTTCATATCTTTCTCAAAGTTAGTTGCGGAGCACAAGAATACTGTGCCATAGTAAATTCTCAAGAAAATCAACAATTTATCTTCTCTATTTTAAAATCAGAAATTAGTAAGTTTGAAATCTGTATTAGTTAAAATATGCATTTCCTCCAGCAGTTCCAATCCTCTCTATAACTGTATTCTCTATGACAGTCTCTTGTAAAAGGAAAATAATCTCAGATTATATGAGATTGACATATACTTTTTTTTATTCCAAATTTAAATAACAAAAAAGTTTTTTTTTTCTCTGAAAAAAATATCCATCCATACTGAATATTTTTGTTAACCCTCAAAGCTTCTATTGTACCATGATTATTTACATTGACAACACTGTACATATGAATTCCACAAGTTGTTGGTGTAGACTTAAAGGATATTGTTGGCGCCTAATAACAATTGAGTGTGTATAATAAGCATGAAGTGAATTTTTGAATCATGAGCTTCAAAAACTCAAGATTGATAACTTCCTCATATCTGCTATTCAACCATTTTATAGTGACTCTACAACCATATATTAATAATAATCAATGATTAAATACGAATTCCAAGTCAACAACCCATCCATGTTATGTTAAAATGCATAGTGCCTTACATTATTGAATCATAATTTTCATTAAGTCACCATATTTGTATAAAAATCAAGATATATATGGCATCCATTGTACATCAATGGTTAATTATTCGAGCATCAACCATCTAGATGCATGAACCATATAGAATCTAGATTCTTTTTCTCTTGTTTCACCTCTGCCTCTACCTCGATTGTCTAGGGATATTAGTCAACATTGACCAATTTTGATCAAACTATCTAATCCAAGCCTTAAAATATGGTAGAAAAATCTTAACATGCTTAATCAATGATTTTGAGTTGATTTAAAGGTAATTTTTTGCTAATTCCATCACAAAGGAGTTCAACAATTAACACCACCAACACTAGGGTACATGAGCACATAGAGGGGTTAGTGCTCTTGATTAAATGTCAACACCATACCCTCGTACATGATATAATCTAATGAAAAGACACAATCTCATTGATCCTAAATTCCTGAAAACTATTAAGTATGCTAAAAAATTAATAGGATATGAAATTCCATTTTCTTCATATGAACCTCGACGAGGCTGGAACCACTCTCAAACATATTGAGCCATTTCATGGTAATGTAAAAATTTAAGCAAAAGGATGAAAATTAAAGATAAAGGAGAATGTCTCTTTTACATTACCATGAGGAAGCATCAAGGGAGGATCTTGGGAATGTCCGGGAAACCCCAACCCAACTTAAGTCAAAGTAAAAAATTTAAAAAAAAAATAGAACCCATTGGAACCACCCATCTCCCTTTGGATCCACTGGTGATTTGTGTGTATCCATGCCCAAACCTCCATGGATCCACAACGAATCCTTTTCCGGATTCGTATATCAGGAATCTAGAACCGCAGATCAAGCTTGCGTGGTTACATATTTCAAGGAATCGCCTCAAAATGGCGGAACCATGGATCTGATATTCGGATCCGCGGTTCCACCGGAGGATCACCCAAGGATCTGTTTGGGATGCAGTTCCAGCCTTGTATCCTTGGGTGGGGGGGGAGGATCGTGCAACACTGGTTTCACCAACACAATATTCGAAAAAAATACACAATATTATTTACAAATACAATATTAGTTAGTAGATACATAAAGTCTACCTTTAGAACATGAATTTTTTATGGAAAATGGAGCAAATAAAACCACTTAGGCATGCATTAAAATTTATATGTACTTTTCAAAGTTAAAAGTAGTATTTACCCAACTCAGTGGTACAAAGAACAATTGAATACAAAATTTTCAGAGCATAAATTTGTATAATTGCATTACTTACATCATCGTACATCTATCGAATGGTGCATATCCTATTAAACGATTCAATCAGGGTTGAAACTTAAAGTGAACAGAAGAAAAGGCTGACTATTTTTATGCAAAGGTACAACACTAGAAAATCCAAATGTTGTTGCCATGGGTCGATCAACAAGTACTCCATTCATTCACACACTTCCCTTTTCACCAATTAAACGATTGTCATTTTCTTATGCTTGTAATATGTCACTACTAACCTTCTCACGCAAAAATATTGAAGAGTCCTTGGCCCTAAAGAACGAAGAAGGCACATTTTCTTTTGTTCGAAATTCTTGCAGCACCGTATCTTTTTCTATTTCTTCCTGTTAAAGCTACACTATCATATCATATGGGTACCTTGATTATTTTCTAACACCAACCCACAAATTCTCTACAATGATCTTATCATTTGTATTGAAGCAACTATATCCAGAAAAAATTGTAGGTGAGGATTATTAAGGGAAATTTCATATTCTTGAAATAAATAAATAAATAAATAAATAAATATTTTAGGCAGTAGAGAATGTCAAATCAGAAAATGTAGACTTAAAACATTCACTTTTCACTTTGGACACCAACTCAAAAAATTTTGAATAAGTAACTCCCAATCCAATTAACCCCAGGTTGTATCTTGCAAGAGTTTCCCTTGCTTTCTCTTGAATTTACTGCAAGTACTTTCTTTGTGCTTCCTTGCGTAGTTGTAAGTGTCTTTGGGCCTGAGAAAAAGAGGCACACAATCAATGTGACATTTTAAGTTCAGGATTATATATAGCATGTTGTCCACCTATAAAATTTGTTATATCAAAAGGTGGCCAAAACATTTTGGAGCCTTCAAAAAACAGTTTTTATTACAAAAAAGTTATCTCTTGAAGCCTCTTGAAGACATCATGCCCTTGTTCCAATCTTCATTGTTGTTTAAATTTCAAAGCTCAGAAATTCTGTTGATTTCAAAGAGAAAAGACTGCTTCAAAATCACCATTTTTCCCTTTCCTCCACTTCAAAAACTAACCTTCATTTTACCCCTTTCATTCCCATGAAATTCCTCTACTTTTCATTTTCCCCCATTCCCCTTTCATAAAATCATTTTTTACAGATTTTAAAACTCCTTTTTGAACTCTGCCGAAACCCCCAAATCCGTTAAAAAACTTGGAAAATATCATAAAAAATAAGTTTTTCTACTAAAGACTTAAGCCTCTTTGGGCTAAGTCCTAAACCACTTCCCCTCCATACGCCTTGGTGCTAAGAACCAAGCACTAACCATTTTAGCGCTTAACGCATCAAAAAGACCGAGCGCACAAATATTTTTGGTTAAATCAAAGTTTCGATGCGATTAGCTCGTCATATTAAACTCTGCACCCTCCACTTCATTCATATAACTCACGCTCGGAACCAGGCACTAAGTCCTTGTGGCGTTGATCGCATCGGAAAAGTTAAATGGTTATATTGAAAAGCTCAATCCCGAAGCTCCGATTGCGATTGGCCCTTTATTGTATACGCCCCAGGCCTATTATCATTCCATATAGACCAAGGCCCCGCAATCGGGCGCCAAACATTTCATATATATATATATCCCGCCCCCGAAGTATTAAACCTTTGTTTTATTAAATTTTTTGGTTTCATGAAGTATTAAGGTTTTCCGCCATGTATGATAACAAAAAAATCTTCGCCGTTGATCTTGAGCCAATCAAACGGCTTGTGCAATATCGCATCGTAAATGTTTGATAGGCGCGTTTCCATTTCATCCCACCTCTGATTGTGATGGCCTGATCGCGCAATCGCATTGGCCCTCCCCGATCGCGCCAATCACATTGGAGATGTCTATTGTGCCTTTACATTTCTCCACCTCCGATTGACATCCCTCCGATTCACTCCCCACCGTCGATCTGATCCTCAGATCAACAGCCAGAGCTCAATCGCTCCGTCGCACTCCATGAATTTGACCCGCCGATGCCTCTGCCTCCGATTGCATCTGGACCATCCACGTGTCCAGATCGAACGGTCCATGATGCTTTTCCCGATTTTGGTTTAAAATCATGCCCTCCGCTCATAGTGTTTTTTCGACCAATCCCGATCGTCGATCTCTGCACGATCGACGGATCTAACTCATTTTCTCCCCCTGCTCTTCTTTTTTACCTCCTCTAACGGATCTACATCGTTGGATGATGCCATCCAATGGCCACGCTCTACCCCCCACACCCTCTGAAGCAGTTAATAACGCAGGATTTCTTAATTAGTTTCGTGTTTTACAGGTGATTAATGGTTTTCCATTATAAATGGAAGAAAAATTCGAAGGTTGTGAATGATGATTCCCATGCCTTGATTCATCAAATGGAACCATTTTCTTGGCTCAAACTCTACGTCTCGTCAATGTTTCATGAGGCATTGATGCCATATGAGCCCTGCGCGGCCTGCACATCAACAAGACACAACAATACATAAAAGAAGCGAAGAGTATCAGTGTCAAAGACAAAACATACCAGAACAGAAGATTAAAGACAGATTTGGGGGATTACGGCTAAAATTGATTATCAAAAGCCTAATCCTCCAAATTAAAACATCGTTAAAAGAAAATCATAAATGTTTGTTAGACAGGAAAGCCTCCACTACCACATCTAAGGCAAATTAATGCCTCTCAGCTACCAGATTGCCACCTGTGCCTTCACAGGATTCAAACAAAGGCCGAGTAATGACCAGAACAGAGCATATCTGCTCCTTACAACTGAATAGTTATTTCGAATCAAAGAAGCTAATATAAACTATCAGCAGAGTTATTGTAAAAGATGACACAGAGCCTTAAAGTCAACATAAGCTTCCAGCAAGCTTAATTATTTAATGCAAATGAATTAATATAGAAGAAATATCAAAATGTTCTCCATTGAGCCCCTCAAAGGCCGAGAAACCGTAAACTGTATTAATTGAACTTAGAAGATATTTTATCCCATTCCACCTCCTCATCTCTCCTATAAATACTTCTGAAGAAGATGAGATAAGGGTTGGTTGATCACTAGTTGTAATATTGAAACTCTCTGAAATAATACATAGTCTGTTGAAGTTGAAGAAGAAATTGAAGTCTTGGAAGTCTCGATGATGTTGTTGCATGATTGTTCTTAAGAAGGCTCTATCATTGGATCCATGAGCTTGGCTGTTGGTGAAGTATTCTAAACTGTTTAATGTTTTTTCCCCTGTTTTCATTATGTTCCATAATTTCTTACTACAGTAGGATGAAATTTTTAGGCTAAGAAATGACTCCTGAAATCACCTTAGCCCTGTTTATTCTTCACTGTTTTATGTTTTCTTCTGCTGAAGTATTTTAGAGTCTTTAATCTCTATCTTTATTCTTCATGCTTGTTTATTTCCTTAATAGTTCAAAATAGTTGGTTTCAGCATGATTTATGGTTCTCCCTGCTTGTATGCTACCACTTAAAGGCTGTTATTAAAGTCTCCCTTTGAAGTTCCTTTGTTTACAGTGAGCCAAGGAGGTCTGCTTTGATCTTGCCCCTTGTCCTTGCTTGAAGAGTTAGCTTAAAGGTCTTTATAGTTGTGATCATAGATGTATTTAGGTGTTCCCTCTTCTATGACCGTAATTATCAGTGAATCTTTTATGTTTTCTAAGTCATTTGAAATAAAATCTTTGAGGAAATAGGGTGTTCCCCGAATCTTAGATTTTGTTTTAAAAGTTGTTTTGAAGTCATTATTTTCTTACAGTGTGATTTGTAGAATTCATGGTTAGCCCTATCTATCAAATAGTTCTTTATTGTTCAAGTTGTGTTTCAAATTCCTTTTGTTGAGAATTAGATTTCTCTTTCCAAATCATTGATGTCCATCTCATTCCAAAACCAAAGGATCCTGGGGCCAAGTTAGATTTTCCCTCTGATATCCCATATCCATTGATGAGTATGTTATGACCTCTTATTGACTCCATTGCCCAATGAACTAGATGTTTCTCCATTCTATATATCTTTCCTAGACCTTTCATGTTCTGTTGTATCAATGCAACCAAAAAAATAAACAAACACCTGCACTTAATAACTAGTCTAAAACCAATACTCAAAGCACACAAGATAAACCTTTGCAAAAAAACATTTGAGAGATCCCTCTCTGAGAACAGGAGGACTAGATCCTGTAACTCTAAAGATTGGTTCTGATGTTGCCTTGTCTTTTGATTTTCCAAACTATAAAAACACGGGACTCCAACATAGCATAGCAGAGTTATGTACAATGAATGTAATCCAAGAAAGGAATTATAGCCTTTACTCTAGCGGTTTCATGCAACCTTATTTGTACCTCCATCTACATCCACAGGGACACTATGATATGTGATGTGCTTAGAGAATAGACAAGAATGATAGGTGAATCTTCCTTCATTAGTCCTATAAAATGAACCATCATTTTTAGAGGATAAAATGGTCTAGGGATCATAAACTAGAGGTAAAGTATCTGATCAAGAGCTCAGGATTTAGCTAAAAAATGAAAGTGCTTATAAATTCTTCAAACCTGAATGACCGGATAGAGCTCGTCATCAAGATTCCAATGCAAATTGTTTCATCAAAATCCAATTTCGTATGAGTGAGTTATGGTCTGTTGTTCATTTTCCCAAACAAGTAAAAAATGCCCAGAACAGTGATAGACTTATGACTGGGCAGTCCAGTCATCACCTTAGGAATATTCAGGGAATATTCTCCAATTTTTCAACCAATGACATTGTGCCAATTGTCGCAGCCAGATTCGTTGATGTTGCCTAGGAGTTGATTTTTTTTTTCAATTCCTATCCCAAGGCTGGAAATTGCAATTCTAAGGTGCATGGTTAATTTTTAATTGGTGGAATTTTAAGCCAATGGGAAAGGGCCATGTGGTGCAGCCAGGGGCTACCACATGCCCCCTCCCCATGGCTTGTATGGACGCATGTAACTTCATTATATTCCAAGGTCCAAAATTTTTGTATGGCGCAATGTCAAGTTTTAATCAAAGTTCAAACTTTGGTATAGTCCGAATTATATTGAATGGCATAATAAAATTTATTGTGCAAGCAGGGGTGGAGGTCCCCCACACCATCGATGGGCTATACCAACAGACCATCATATGTTTCTTAATAAATATACACTTGCACACTTATCTAAGGTGTATGCTCTGCGCCAATGGGCAAAGGAGGGGGCCAGCCCCCTCTCCATGTAACAAATACCTTATGACCAAGTGTCGAGTGGAACGGAAAATGTGCTTAAGCGCTAATGACTATGCTTATATTAACTTAATTCGCAACTTGTCCCAAATTAACTATGCATTTAAACTAGCGGTAGTTTTGGCGGAGGGCGCTAGATCCAACAGAACTCCAGATTTGGTGGAGTTAGCTAGATATTTTCCAGAATTAGTGGAGAAATTGCAGGGAAATTTGTTTTTTCCATAATGGAGGCAATTTTCAACCAATTTTGGCTCAGGAAGAGTCGCTATTGGTATATTTTGATGTTTTGGAGTCATTGGAGCAAGTTTCAAAGGCAACAGGAGACTGTAAAAAACGCTTTTTCACAATTGAAGCTAATACAAAGGCCCACACTATGAAGCTGGACCAAGGAGATGTAGCCCAGGATGGGTGAACTCCTTCATAAAAAAATGTGTGTATTTTTCTTTTTTAATTGTGCTTGTTGTGTTTTATTATTTTGTTGTTCAACATTGAGTTTGCATGCTTTTAATTTCATGAAAAACACTTAATCTCATCAAGTTTAATGAATTGTCACTCATAAACACTTGTATAAACCCTTGTATGATAAGCAAACCAAAGCACTTTCATGTTAATTCTAAAACTGATATTAGCACAACATTAACTAACAATCAAATTCAAATCAAGTTGGTATCAGAACACAAGGTTGCTAAAGGTTTATTTCTTGCTTTTCTTGAGATTGTGCAAGAAGGGTTTAAAGAGTTGCAATTTTGTGATGCTTACAAGGTTGAAGTTGCAGAGAGGAGAAGGGAAGATATTGGTTTTTAGTCCTAAGATTAGGAAAAGGATAAAGTGAGTTGAGAAAGCATCATCTTCACCAAAATTTCCACTCAAAACTGCACTTGAAGCACCTCAAGTTCGATCTCCAGCAGTTGATATTGAGGAGGTACAAATTTCACAAGAAGCCGAAGTGATTGAGGAGGTACAAGCATCAGAGGTTGAGCTTGAATACTTAGCCATTATGTCAGGAGTTGGAGAGACTCATGGACATTCAGAAGAAGAGGATGTTAAGAGAGACTTCAAAGACATAAAAATAATGGTTAAAATCATCTTTTATGCATTCACTGCAGAAAGAGCAAAATAAGGTTCTAAGCCTCCACATGGAGAAGGATTTTCATATCATAAGAAGGATGAAGAGAAGAGTTCAAAAGGTAGTGGAGGAAAGCCACCTCCATCTCCACTATCCTCATCCTCGTCATCTTCATCAACATCTTTATCTTCCACATCCACCACAAAAACCACCAACACTCATTCAAAAATCCCAAAAGTAAAAACTCCATTACTAAAGTTGGACATCAAGTTTGAACTTCCCATTACAATGGTGAAGTAAATGTAGAGAACTTAGACAATTCGATTCATCAATTTGAATTATACTAAAAAATTTAGAATCTACAAGAGGACGACATAAAGATTCAATATCATCATTAAGGCTAGAAGGATAAGCACTAGTTTGGTGGGAGGAAAAGACTCAAGAGGAAATGCGAATTCATGGTAAGATGTCCATTTATTGGGTTGAATTCATTTCTTCCATTAAAAGACAATTTTATCCACTAGCCTATATGCAAAAAGCAATAATGAGTTGGAAAAACTTTAGGCAACTCAAAGGCCAAATTGTTCAAGAGTACACTCAGAAGTTTAGAAAGAAGGCTTTGTTGTTAGGAGTAAACTTGAATTCACAAGACACACTCTTGAAATATATTGGAGGTTTACATTCCTACTTGAAATATACTATCCTTATGTTTAACCCAAACAACTTAGATGAAGTATGTGTGCAAGCCACACATCTTGAAGCAAGGGGAAAGAACATTCAGGAAGAGGGTAGTAAGAAGAATTCATTCAAGGGCAAGGGAAAAAAGAAGGGAGGAAAGTGGAAGGGAAATAAGAATGAAAGCATCAAGAAAGAAGGGGAGAAAACTACATGCAAACATTGTTCCAAAGAGGGGCATGATGAAGCTCACTGTTGGAAACTGCATCCAGAACTAAGGCCAAAGAAACCAAATAACACAGGGAAACAAAAGATGACTGCCACCACACAAAAATATCTTGGATTCAATTCAGGTGATGAGACAAAGATAATAGGCATGGTTAACAAAGTAAAGGAAGCCATAGCAAATACCAGTTCCTCAAATAGTCACAACAACAATCCAAATGAAGACACAAGGATAGAATTGTTCCATGTTAGAGTGATTTCAAATCATACAAATATTGATGCATTGTTTGATAGTGAGTCACAAGAAAACTTGATTTCAAAAGACTTCGTCAAAAATCTTAACCTTGAAATCGTACCAAATCATAAACCATACCCTTTGGGTTGGATAGTTAAGAATTCCAATTTACAAGTTACAAGGAAATTCATATTTAGATTTTCTATTACTGCAAACTATGTTGATGAAGTCGAGTTAGATGTGGTTCCACTTGAAATTTTCAGGATTATCTTGGGAAGTCCATATTTGTATGATAGGAAGGCGGTGTTTTATCACCATGAGAAAAAATATTATTTTCTTAACGATGGGGTGGAGTATATTGTGAGATCTCATTGCAAGAAACTGAATATTTCTTTAGTTAATGCAGGGCAAATGAAGAGGATAGTTAGTGCAAGTAAAAATTTTGTGCTTCTCATGATCAAGAAAAAGGATGATGTTGACTATGAATCTTTTGAAGGATGTGATGACAAATTGAAATATGATTTGTTTGATGTGGCAAGTCAGCATGGTGAGATGTTTCAAGAAACAAATGGGTTACCTCACAAGAGGGGAATTCAGCATGAGATTCAGTTGCAACAGGATGTTCCACTTCCAAACATTGGTATGTATCACATGTCAATTATGGAGAGTTTGGAAATCAAGAAGAAAATCCAATAATTTTTTAACAAAGGTATCATACGCCCATCTACTTCGCCATGTGGTTCACCAATTGTTTTGGTACCTAAGAAGGACGAGACTTGGCGCATGTGCATCTATTTTTGTGCACTTAATAAAATCACGGTAAAGGATCGCTACCCACTCCCACACATTGATGATTTTCTAGATCATTTGAATTATTCAAAATATTTCACTAAGATTTGCAAAGTGGTTATCATCAAGTTAGAATATTTGAAGAGGACATTTGGAAAATTGCTTTCAAAACCAGACAAGGATTGTTTGAGTGGTTAGTTATGCCATTTGGTCTAACAAATGATCCAGCTACTTTCATGAGAGTCATGAATGATGTACTTAGACCATTTATAGATTACTTCGTCATTGTTTACTTAGATGACATACTTATATTTAGCAAATCAAGAGAAGAACATGTCATGTATGTGAACAAGGTACTTCATGTCTTAAAAAAAGAGCAATTGTTTTTAAAGATGTCAAAGTGCAAGTTTGGTAAGACTTCTTTAGTGTATTTGGGACACATTGTTGGAGGAGGTGAGTTGAATATTGGCCCTTCCAAAGTAGAGGTCATTCTGAATTGGCCCAAGCCCAATACAATTACAGAGGTAAGAAGCTTTCTTGGCGCAACACAGTATTGTAGGAGATTCATTGCTAATTTTTCTTCCATTGCAACTCTGTTACATGCATTGACAAGTGTCAATAAAGTATTTCATTGGGGAGATGTACAACAAAAATCGTTTGATGCTTTAAATCAAAAGATTAGTTCAGCACCTGTATTAGCACTTTCGGATCTTATACAACCTTTTGAGATTCAAACGTATGCAAGTGATTATGCTATGGGAGCAATGCTCATGCAGCATGGTAAGCCTATTTCATTTCATTCTAGAATTTTTAATGGAGTTGTGAATAATTATCCCACCTATTATAAAGAGTTATATGCATTGGTACAAAGTGTAAAGAAATGGAAGCACTATTTTATGGGGAAAGAGACCATTATCCATACCGACCATCAGCGATTGCAATACTTACAATCACAGTCAAAGTTGCAGTAATCAAGACATTTTAGATGGATGAGATTTCTACAACAATTTTGTTTGGTTATCAGGTACAAAAATGGAATCTAAAATAAGGTAGTTGATATGCTTTCTAGGCCTATTGTAAATTCATCTATTATACTCGGGCACAATTCAATTATGCCTTAAAGTTACATTGAACACTATGCACATGATAGTGATTTTCAAGATGTGTATGAAAGCTTGAGTCAAGGAAACCAAATGAAGAGTTAGATTATCATGTGCATAACAGTTTGTTGTATCACTTGGGCAAGTTATGTATACCACAGGGAAAAAGAAACAATATCATAAGGGAGGCACACACATCATTGATTGCTGGACATTTCGGTGTAGGCAAGACAGTGGTGAATCTCCAAAGGTATTGTTATTGGCCACGCATGATTGATAGTGTATCTTGTTTTATTATATGATGTTATTTATGTGCAACAAGTAAGCCTAGCAATAGGAAACTTGGATTGTACACTCCCCTTCTAGTTCCTTCACATCCTTGGGAGAGTATCTCAATGGATTTTGTATGTGGTCTTCCTATTTCAAGGAAAGGTCATGATTATTTGTATGTTATGGTAGATAAGTTCAGAAAAATGTGTCTTTTGATGCCATGTAAGAAAACAATTACAGCTTAACAAACCACTAATATTTTCTTTCAAAATTTATGGGTTCATTTTGGTCTTCCTACTTCTATTGTAAGTGATCAGGATTCCCGATTTGTTGGGAATCTTTGGTCAAAATTATGGGACATGATGGACACAAAGTTGAAGAAGAGTACAACATTTCATCCACAAACATATGGTCAAACCGAGGCGGTAAACATGATATTTATTCATCTTCTTAGAGGTTATTGCAGCAATAATCCCAAGTTGTGAGATGAACAGTTGCATTACATTTAACATGCATACAACAGGGAAAAGCATTCTTCTACAAACACGTTTCCATTTGAGGCATGTTATGGTTACTTGCCAAGATTGCCTTTGGACGTCATATTTGATAAAGATGCCCCTATAGATGGTCATAGTGACATATATAAGGCAAGGAAGTTCATCGAGAAAATTCAGTTGATACATCACACAATACAAGAGCAACTTGAAAAGAGTCAAAGTAGCTACAAGGCAAGGCATGACAAACACCATGTTGATCACAAATTCTAGGTTGGAGATGAAGTTTGGTTATATATCAGCAAAGAAATATTGCAAGGGGAAGTTAAAAATCTCAAGCCAATCCATTATGGTCCATTTAAAATTATGGAAAAGATTGGTACTGATGCATTTAAGCTAGATTTTCCTCCTTATATGCAAATATATTATGTCGTTAATGTTGAGAATTTGAGATTTTTTGAGTCTCCTTTGATTGATTATCAAGGATTTCATATTTAGCTACCATCAATAGATGATTTCTCGCTAGAATATCTTGATGAACTTCAGCAATATCTCATACTGGACAGAAGAATCAAAACTTCAAGAAGAGGGAATGTCGAATACCTTAGAGTGGGTCTCAAGGGACAAAATCCTTCAAAGGCCAAATGGATGGAGAGTGAAAGGGTGAGGGATTTGTACCCTCACATGTTGAACAATTGATAGTATCTTTTGGGTTCCAAAATGCTTCTAGTGGGGAGGAATGATCAAGAGCTCGGTATTTAGCTAAAAAATGTAAGTGCTCAGAAATTTTTTAGACCTGAATAACCGGATAGAGCTCATCATCAGGATTCCAACGCAACTCGTTTCATAAAAATCTGAGTTCGTATGAGTGAGTTATGGTCTTTTGTTTGTTTTCCCAAACAGGTAAAAATTGTGTAGAACAGTGACAGACTAATGACTGGGAAATCCAGTCAGCACCTCAGGAATATTCAGGGAATATTCTCAAGTTTTTCATTTAATAACATTGTGCCAAGTGTCGCAGGCGGATTCGCCAATTTTTCTTAAGAGTTGATTTTTTTTAATTCCTATGAAATTGCAATTTTAAGGTGCATGGTTAATTTTCAATTGGTGGAATTTTAAGCAAATGAGAAAGGGCCACATGGCGTAGCCAGGGGCTACTATGTGCCCCCTCCCCATGGCATATATGGATGCATGTAACTTCATTATATTCCAAGGTCCAAAAAATTTATATGGCGCAATGTCAAGTTTTAACCAACGTTTAAACTTTGGTATAGTCCGAACTATATTGAATGGCACAACCAAATTTATTGTGCAAGGAGGGGCGGAGGTAGGGGTCGACCCTGTGACCTCCCCCACACCATTGGAGGGCTATACCAACACACCATCATATGTTTCTTAATAACTATACACTCACACACTTATTTAAGGTGTATCCATTGTGCCAATGGGAGGAGGAGGGGGGAAAGCTCGCGGGCCAACCTCCTCTCCATGTAACCAATACCCTATGACCAAGCGTCGAGCAGAACGGAAAACACGCTTAAGCACTAATGATTATGCTTATCTTAACTTAATCCACAACTTATCCTAAATTAACTGTGTGTTTAAATTGGTAGCAGTTTTGGTGGAGGGTGCCAAATCCAGCGAAACTCCGTATTTGGTAGAGATAGCTAGATATTTTCCATAATTAGTGGAGAAATTGCAAGGAAATTTGTTTTTTCCATAATGGAGGAAATTTTCGACCAATTTTGGCTTAGGAAGAGTCATTCTTGGTAGAAGGTTGTAGAGGCAACAGGAGACTGTAAACAACACTTTTGCACAATTGAAGCTAATACAAAGGTCCATACTATGAAGCTGGACCAAGGAGATGTAGCCCAAGAGGGGTGAACTCCTTCATCAAAAAATTGTGTATTTGTCTCTGTTATTTGTGCTTGTTGTGTTTTATTATGTTGTTGTTTAGCATTGAGTTTCCATGATTTTAAATTCATGAAAAACACTTAATATCATCAAGTTTAATGAATTTTCACTCATAAACACTTGTATAGACCTTTGTATGATAAGAAAACCAAATCACTTTCATGTTAATTCTGAAACTGATATTAACACAACCTTAACTAACAATCAATTTCAGATCAGTATCTAACATAAAATAAATCAAACCATATAATCTCCACTCTCCTCGGTCCTAAAAAAATTGAAACCTATTTTTACAAAATCTCCATCAAATTCTAATCATGATTTTTATATGGAAATGCTCAGTAACCTGGGCATTTCAAGGCCTCCTCCTTGTCTAGACAGTGACCCATTTATCAACCTAGTTATATAGAAATTATGGGATCTCACTAGATCCTGACAAGGATTGTACTCGATGTACTGTGTATCATAGAACTAAAATGTCATGTCGTCCTTTGAAGTCTCATTTCCCCAAACTGCATAATGGGCTTCAAAATCTCATGAAATGAATGGAGAATAAATTATTAGAGTTAAATAACTAAATCCCACATTGGCCTTGCTCAATCTAGATGCTTTAGGTGGTGGAGAACATGTATTCTAACATCCACCCAAGAGGCTGAGAAAGCGTGCATCCCAAGGACTCCAAGGATCCAAGTTACGCGCTCTTCTTGGATTCCAATTGATGTAATTAATGATAGCCAATGTACTCCTTTGATACTCTTCCTTCCTGCAAAAATAGCAAGAATTCAACATAAATACCTTGAAATAAATGCACATAAAAACCGATGCATTCCTAAATAGGGGTCTACCTAAAGCTTATGGTATTGATTTACTCAATATAATGTTTTAATATATATATATATATATATATATATATATAGCATGGGTAATAATTTAGCATGCTAGTCCATTTGTTCAACAAATAAAGATCTTCGGGTTATCCTATTAATGGAAAATCAGAGATACAATGGCCTATCAATAAAGATCTATATACAGTGGAGTCAAACGAAAATGGAATCAAGCTACCCAGTGAGCTATAAACACTGGTATTCACCTAGACAACCTTGGTATAGAAAGCTTCATATATTGAGCTAAACCAAACATATCATTTTACATAACAAATCAAACCTTTCAATTTTCGAAACCAAATAAATCCTTGCTCATGGTGCTTCTTAATCAATTTATATGGTGGAAACTCTTGTCAAATTTAGGAATGGACATTAATCATGCCCCACATTCAAGTTGACCCCACATTCGAGTTGGCCATGATTCCCATCACCAAATGAGATAAATACTGCAGAAACCATGTTGGACATCTTAACTTGTGAAGTTAAGCTACCCGTGTTGAAAAACAAGTTTTTTTCTTGACAACTTCTTCTTATTCTTTGAATCCATCGTCCCATTGAACCTTGGGCACCTATATATTTCAATAATCCTCCTGCTTGATCATATATTTGAATAATCTTCCTCCTTGATCATCCATTTTGATAATCGCTATTTCAATTGGCCCATAAGTTCAAGTGGAAGTTGTGGTATCCAATCAACAAAGAGGAATGAGACAACAAGTATGGAACTCGAGAGGTGGTGACAACATGAGATTGGATTCATAGGGAAACAACTACCTCGCACTCCCTACAGTGGAAATATATCTTGTACTTTCATTGTTGTATGATGTTAATGTTATGATTCTTCTCAATGGAGGTTAAAAAGGTTTAAAATGGACCAAAACTAAAATTATCTATTTGTTTTTTTCAAATGATGTCGATGTTGCTTTTTTGCTTGGCACTTCTTTTTCCGTGTAAAATAAAAATGATCTAAAATAATCCATTTTTTAGTCAAGTTTTAGATAGAAAGTGAGGTGCTCGACATGATTTCTACCTTCCCCTAGGGATCTCTAAAGAGACATAAAACCTTGCAAATTTCTAAAATGCGTTGAAACAATGCACTTTGTGGATTCTTGTTTCTCTGGATTTTGATTACAATGAGATTCTCCAAGTCATTTTGGATAACATACGCAATATGTCCTCCTTATCTACCTAGTGATTTGTCTTAACGAATTCCTCCCGAGGCTTACGTTTATTGTTCCTCAAGCTCCATTGTTGCGAGAGAGCCACTTTATTTCTATCGAGGATGTTATGGTGTCATTGAATATCTTGCAGTATTTTCTATTCCCATTTGGCACTTCTTCTAGAATTTATGCCCCACTCTTTGTCCCATTCTTCTTACTTGCAAGGCATCCCTTTATGGTTCATCAAGTTCCCTTATCAAGGGATGCTCATTTTCTTCTCAAAACTCCCTAGTGTCCAATAGGGTTTTTTTTTAAATGTTGTTTATGTTGAAGAATGTAACTAGTGTTGGTATTCATAATTGTATTTGAGTCATGATGCAATTTATTTGTCAAAATAAAAGAAAAATAAAATTTATGAAGAAAATATTGACTTATTAAAGTATGGGTTTCATGCTTGGGTTAATGGTCAATAGGTCATAGCACCCATTATGTGCTTTAGGATTTTTTTATTTTTTATTTTTATTTAGTCAAAGTCAAAAAAACAAAATTGTTTTGTATCAAAAGGATTCCTCCACGAAGTCATTTCCCTCTCCTACATGTCGGCCTACAACAACTAAAGTTTAAATAGTTGACAAATCTACTTCTACTATTATTCATTTTGGCCTATTAAAGGGCACTTCGACAACTATATATAGGATTGAACTCGAACCATTAGAGGAGGAAGTAATAACAAGATTGATCCGCGGTTGGAAGAGAAACATAAGGCAGTGCAAAGGTCTAGGAGAGAATTTTGTCAAGCCATCATGACGAATTTTCTATCACACGAATTATTTTGGAGCTAGTTACAGGAACCAAACAATTGCAGGAACCGAGGACATTAGTTACATAGATAGAATTTTTGCAAGAACAAAGTAATATTATTGCAGGAGTCGAATGTACTAAGTTACAGAGGCCAAGAATAATTATTGCAAGATGAAAGAATGATATTACAGAAGTTGTAGGAAGGAATAAACTAAGTTCTAATTGGGGTTGATTTGATGGACGAAATAATCTAGTGGTCAAAGGCTCTATTTTGTCTCAATATAATTTCAATCTACTAGAGAAAGAGTTGATTGGGTTTTCCCCTTCGTAGGGGTTTTTCCCTGGCCTTGTAACTACATCTTGTGTCCCTTGTTGTGATCTTCATTGTTTTTCATTTGTCTTGATGAAATGAAAATAATAAATTGAAAGAGGAACTAATAAGAAGAAAAGAAAAATCACAAGAAAATGTCAAAGTCTAAGAGAAATCTACCTAAATAACCTAATCCATATGATGCCCTAGATTTATCAACATCTTATGACATTCCTTCAACACAGACACAACACTGTGATGGGAATTTTCATGATGTCAAAATTACACAAGACTCGCACCCCAACTCATCTATATTAACCACTTAGGGTACCTTGAACCAAGTCCAATAAACTTACCACTTATCACTAAACCACTTACGTTTGAAGCGTCCAATAGGGGTTCTTGAGATTCCTTCTTGTCGCTAAATCACACACATATGGCCTTACCTTATTTTTGTTGGCTAGCATGGTTTTTTCCTACTCTATTTTGTAGGTTGTCACCTATTTTCTACTTCATTCCAATTGACTTTGAAATGCTAATGGCTTTATTTATCAATTAATATTTTTAACCGCTTAAGGAAATATAAAGGAATGGGTGATGAATCACACTCTAATGCTATCAACGTACTTCAATCACTAAAGGAATGTGTCTAGGAAGGTCCATTTCATCTAAAAAATATCATTAAGAACGTCCACTAACATAGCAAGGGTCATCCAAAATATGACTCAAGGACAAGCTTGGATTTGATCAAGGATAACCACTAGGTGCAGCAACGTATGCCTCTATGAAGATGTTTAGGGTTTCTTTGACTGTCATGATAACCATCAAGGAATATACCCCCTAGTATGAGGGTATCATATGGTATTCTTGAAAATTACTTTGAACTAGAGAATTATAGTTTTTAACCTCCAAAAATATTCTTTGGCCTTTTTGGACTTTGAATAGGTTGGTGTTGAATTTGGCTTCTATTGCATGTGCGGATTAAGAGCATAGAAATTTATAAACACAATAATGTATTTCCGGATTCTCCTGATCTAACAAATTAATATTATGTTAAATAAAGAATCCTTCCACTTAATTCTTTGCAGAAATTAAATCACCAATTGCAAAACACATATGAAGAAAAAATCAAGCACACATAACAAGATGTTTTACCGAGAAAGCTTAAAGCTAAAAACCCCAACTATCATATATTATGTATATCAATGTAACATGTAACAATCTCATACAAATCTCAGCTCCTATATCTCTCAGTATGATATACAATGAAATCACACCAATAGTGTTTTGGGCTCAACCTAGTCTCCTAAATTGAGTTCATTTAATTGTCAACCAGGGTTGGTAAACTGCTGAAGTGAGGTGCACTGTATGTGCCTAGGTGTTTGTTTCTTACTGCGTTGTGTTAGTGTTTTATGATGTTTTTGGTCTTTTGGTGGTTTTATGTTCACAGGGAAAAGAACTAAATGCTGATGGAAAGAAGCTACTGGTTAAAAACAGAGTGAAGCCTAATTTGTTGATGACAAATGACAAATGCAAATACTGAGACAGAACCAAACCTAAACTATGACTTAGCAAAAATACAAAGCTTGATAATGACTTCAAAAAAATGAATCACAACATGAATTTAACTTGTCCAAACCATTCATTAAGGATATTTTGGAAGAGCTTGAGGAATGGGCAGCTAAGTGTAAAAATTCTCCTAATTAAACAATTAAACAATCAACTTGTAATGATACAACATCTCATCCATGATTAAAGGTTTATGAAACATATCTGGAAAAGAACACTTGTAACATCAAAATATCTCTACTCTAAAACTAGCTCCTAATTCTATTCTGCAACTTAGTTTAACACCACTAAACTTCACTCAAAGGTTATAGATTTTTACAATAGTCTTTTGAGGAAAGGTTTGTTTGTGAAATGAAAAAAAGGTTGCAGAAGTACTCCAGGCCTTGGACTGTTACTATCTTCTGTCCAAATGGTTATGAGTTAATTATAGATTTGGAACAAAAGAGGTTTTGTAAATAATGAAGGCCGTGGTGTTTAAGTTTAACAACTAATGTAATTTAATATGCAATGGATGACAACTAAATGTAGAATGTAAATACAATGAGCTAAGCTAGAACTGAACTAAGGTGTCACTAGTCTACAATAAACAGTGTTGAACTAACAAGCCATTATCAAACTTAAAACGAAATAACAGAGCATGAATTGAATGCAATTTGACTCCGGAGTACCCTAACTAAGTTATCATGCAATTAATCTATGGGATTCTACAGCCTATTTTGTCCATCATGAATGGTATTTTGGAAGAGCTTGTTAGAACAATCATGGCTGTACAATTCAATGCAAATGCAAACATAAAGACTGAAAGCAATTACAATTAAAAACTAAGACATCACAGCTATTTCCTACCCATTGTTATGATATTTTGGAAGAGCGTTTTAAGAGTAAGATCAACTATGCTACTTAGTGTAAACAAACAACTGAAACCTTCAGTATCACAGTCATGCCTTAGACATCATAAGGATTTTTTGGAAGAGTTTACTAGAATAAGTTCAACTGTGATAATGAACAAAAGAAATTACAAATAAATCCTACAACACTACAGCCATTTCTCATTCATTATCATGATCTTTTGGAAGAGTTTCTTAGAACAAGTATAGCTATAGTGACTAATGAAATTAACTATGAAATCAAACTTCAAAAATGTGAAAACGACTAAGATACTTATCTAGATTACGAAAGTAAAGTCGTGCAGGAGGCAGGGGCCCTCTACCACCAGACGGAATCTAACTCAAAATCAACTCAACGCGTTCAAAGCAATGTTGTCTTCTTCATTAAAGGAAAATAACTTAAAACATAGTATTCTCGGTCTTCAGAAATATAGCAGTCAATCCCTGAAATCTAAGCAAAATCTAGAGCTAGCCTCTCGGTTTCCCGAGTGCATTTATATCAAATCTTCATAACAGAACTTGCAACAATACGGGGATCATTGTCTTTTCATATCAAAATCGTACTAGAACTCTAAAGATGGCAGTGTAGAGGGACAAAGGACATCTGGACTGTCCTAGTCCTATTAGGAGTCTGCCTCTTTGAATGAGTTCCCACGTACCAAAACCACGTCCAGAATTCGGTTCATTCTTCATGGTGAGCAACGAACGATGAGGACATGATGTGGAATATACCCATGTGTGGATTTTCCTGAGAGGACACCTGGAACATGCTTGAACGTGAAGACAGCTACAGAATTGGTGGTTAGCTACGGAATGTCTGCATTCTGTAGCTAGTTTCAGTTCAAAATGCATTACAATGACAAAATCACAAAACTTAGCAAGTTAGCCATGTTATTCATTCTAAAAGTAATTTTAATTAATTTCATTGATCATTTGGGCCTGGGATAACAATGGAAAAAGGAAAATGGAGTGAAGTAAGATAAAAGAAAGAACAATTTTGGGGCTCACACACTGTCATGTATAAATTTGCATATCTATGCATCAATTTCTTGCCTCCTGACAACCTGCCTCCACTACGCAATCCCTCCTCAAGAAGAACACTAAATGAATTCAACCTTACCTTTCTTGCACTGTGCAATCCTCATAATAATATTCAATGTGTGTGTATATGCATTGAATGCATCACTATAGTCACAACTGATAGTCCATCACACCCTTTCACCTATCTCTCCATTGGGTCTCCACTGAACTAACATGAAAATAGTTAATCGTTGTATTTCTTCAGCTGCATGTGAGACATCGCCTTGAATTACCTCAACACGACCACTCGATCTCTCACTAGTGTATCATGAGTGACAATCTACACAACCGAGTTTAACTCACCTAAACCGAGTTAAACTAAATAAAAACTCCCATAACTACTCTTCCAACTCGTTAACCCTGCCACAATTGCTATAAATTCGAAGTCCACCAGTCCACTATGCATGAGTCACCAACCAACCCTTGAATGTGGTTCTCACAACCTGGTTTTCCAGCACCGGCTGATCGAAATCAAGTGTTTCAAGAGAATAAGTTATTATTTATCGTCCATTATTATTAAGGGCTAATAATAATCGACATGCATTCTATTTTAGATATGCGATCTATAAATAGACTTTGCCCATATCTCTAAAAATAGAAATTCATCCAAAGATAGAATTTTCTCAACCATCTAGAATCAGCATCCTGCCAAATTTATAATATGCTCACCATTCTAAAAATAGAAATACACCTAAAAATAGCCTATGTGGGCCCCACTTAGTGTAGGTGCTTATTTTTCACTAGGATCAAGGATGATGTTTCCGGATGCCACTTTCATTGTTTCTTGTTGTAATCTTCAACACTCCCTCTCAACAAGAGAGGAATGTCTTTGCATGTGACATGCAACTCCATGCATTCGCCCTACAACCTTTGCATGCAACACTTTCGAAACTGAATAGCCTCCAAACAACTGAATCAGTATAATGCATCTATCATCAAATTCTTCTGCCTTCTTCTTAGCTACTGCACATGTCTTCAGGAACCACTGCACTATTGAACTCTACACCCATACACTCTGCACTTGCTTTCAACTTTGATCCGTACTCCAGTATCCGACACTGTCACTTTAATCTGACAGAGTATTCATAACTGTGCCAACTCTTAGGAAGTCTAAGGAGAGCCAATCTCACCAAATCATCATCAGCAACACTAACTCCTACACTTCCAATCTCATCCCTGCATTGGAAAAACTTTTTCAAGTATACTGGAATAGTGTCATTCTTCTCCATCTTGATTTTTCTGATTTTATCCTTCAGCACCAACTTCCTATGGTCGCTGCTGCTTTGGAAAATATCTGTCAAAGACTTCCACATAGCATATGGAGTGGCTTTCCCATGAAGGCTTGACACAATATGGTCTTTCACACCTTCCAACAGAATTCTCCTTGCCCTTGCTAATTTCTTTTTCCATGCGTCAAGTACTGCAGCATCCACCGAAGTGGGCTTAGGAACATCTCTCTCGATGAATTCCTTCAAGCCATTATCTTCAAGAACCGCCTCCATCTTATCCTTCCAGGCTATGTAGTTCGAGCTGCCCTTGAGTGCATTCTCCAACAGCAACCCATTGAAATTTATTTCAATGTACACTCAACTGTTGCACCAAGAAATTATTACAGCAATTTCGAATTGTTTCCACCAGCACAAAACTCATCACCGCTTCAATATTGCAATATTCAGTGATCAACACTGCTTTGATACCATGTAGAAATTTATAAACAAAACAATGTATTTCCAGATTCTCCCGATCTAACAAATTAATATTATGTTAAATGCAAAATCCTTCCACTTAATTCTTTGCAGAAATTAAATTGCCAATTACAAAACACATATGAAGAAAACGTCATGCACACATAACAAGATGTTTTACTAGGAAATATTAAAGCTAAAAACCCCAACTATCATTTATTATGTATATCAATGGAACATGTAACAATCTCATACAAAGCTCATCTCATAGATCTCTCAGTACAATATACAATCGTCACACACTGTTATGCAGAAATTTGCATATCTATGCACCAATTTCTTGCCTCCTGGCAGCCTGCCTCCACTGCGCAATCCCTGCTGAAGAAGAACCTATGAATGAATGATTACCTCCTACCTTGACTGCGCAATCCTCATAAGCATATCCAATGTGTGTGTGGATGCATTGAATGCATCACTATAGTCACAACTGATAGTCCATCACACCCTTTCACATATATCTCCACTGTGTCTCCACTGGAACTGACATGCAAGTAGTTAACTGTTGTATTTCTTCAGTTGCATGTGAGACACTGCTTGTGAATTAATTAAATGATTAATTAACTGATATCTAACTAGTGTATCATGAGTGAAAACTAGCGCAACTGAGTTTAACTCACTTAACTGAGTTAAACTAAATAACAACTCCTATAACTACTCTTCCAACTCTGTTACAACTCGTCATAATTAGTTATAACGAAGTCCACCATGCATGAGTCACCAACCAACCTTGGAATGCATAATTCCTTCAGCTAACTGGTTTTCCACATCAGTTAACTGAAATCAAGTGCTTCAAGAGAATAAGTTATTATTTATTGTCTGATTATTATTAAGGGCTAATAATAATCGACATGCATTCTATTTTTAGATATGCGATCTATAAATAGACTTTGCCCATATCTCTAAAAATAGAAATTCATCCAAAGATAGAATTTGCTCAACCATCTAGAATTAGCATCCTGCCAATTTTAGAATATGCTCACCATTCTAAAAATAGACATACACCTAAAAATAGCCTGTGTGGGCCCCACCTAGTGTAGGTGCTTATTTTTCACTAGGATCAAGGATGATGTTTCTGGATGCCACTTTCACTGTTTCTTGTTGCAATCTTCAACAAAGAGAGGACCTCCTCTCTAATTTGGAGTTTGAATTATTCATAATGGTGTTCCAAATCCTTCCTTACCTACAAGAGGACTTCCTTGTGTGTTCTTGACCATTCTTTCGTTTTTTCTTCTAATTTCTTAATATTCCTCTCCTCAATCCAAAGGCGAGAGTGGACAAAGTTTTTTCTCAGTGAATACTCAAACCCCATTATTGAAGTAGTTAATATGTAATCAAATGGGATAGGACCAATTACCTAGATTACAGAATTGGATAAGTGCAATAACACAAGATAGATTGTATATGAATGGGATAGGACCAAGTTATTAGATTATTTAATACACAAGTGCAATTGTTTTTTTCAAGAAGAGGAATCGATCCTGAAATTTGATGGGTCTGATTCCTATAGCAACTCCCAAGTATCTATTAATATCATCTCTCAAAAGAAAGAGAAACAACCCACATGATTGCTAACCTTTAAGCAAGATCCAACAGAAAAACTACACAAAGCAACTTCAAATTTGAAATTAATTTCTTCCCTGGAAGCTACACAATAGATTCCAACAAACCATAACCTTCCCAATCAATGATTATAATATCATCCTTAGAAAATGATCAATGAATCGAAGCTTCTCACTCTTGTTTCTCTTTCAAAAACAAAATGGCTCAATAATGTAGCCCAATATTGTTACTATAGTCTTGTTTCTCCTTAACTAACACGCGTAACCTAACTTCTAAATTGGACGACATCGAGAAAGAAATGATTGTATCCATTTAAGGAGCGGTGGACTTTATAGTAAGTGAATCGATATCGCATATTGAATGGAAATTTTATTGTACGTGCCAAATGGTTTCAAAATCCACCTACTATACCTATTGGTCACCTAATCCACTTTCAGTTTGTTAAGGAAACTAAGGCCTCGCCTTCATTTACATTGTTTACATGCATACTTGATTCTTCCCTTCCTGGACGGACATGATTATATTGAAAATATTGATGAACGAAAAAATTTTCTCGTGACAACATTGCTCCATGGGTAAATGGTGTAAAATTACCATATAGATCCATATTAACCACAGATCTAACATAATCCAAGAGGAATCAAATTTCTTTGTGTGAAAACTTATCCTAGATTGCAAAAAACAATGTGTAATTTTTTATTGTTTAAATTGTATTTTTGAATGTTATATAGATTACATTGAGCCATTTTATCATGGCACATTTTTTTTTTTTTGTTATTAATATATGGTATGCACTTGACCCGCGAGAAGGCCATAATACATAAATACGAAACAATATAGCCGAAACACAAAGATATCACATGAAATTAGACAAGCTGCAAAGATATTTTATTATTCATAATCATAATACAATGTTCACTTGCCTCTTTGAGGGGGAAACCTCCAAAAAAGTAGAGCTCAATTACAATACGACACGATGATTCTTCCCTTCTATCTAATACTATTTATAGTTTAATGACATCCAAAACCCTAACTACTAGTGGTCCCTTGCATAACACAGGTTAACCACTTTTTTTATTAATTGTGGCCCGTTTATAACTAATTGTGGTCCATTTTCTATAATGCGGGTCAAACAATTACAATTATTATTAATTTAGATAATTTCTTACGATATTTATTGACTCAACTAACTAGCTAAGACTCAATCAAGACCCCTTGGGCTTATTACATAAATAAATGGGTTAGGGTTGGACCCTAACATGCCTTCCTCCATCAAAAGTAGCCTTTTCCTCAATGTTGACGTTGTGTAAATAGTTGAATAATAGTGGTTTGTTCCCATGTCACATCTTCTGGAGAGGTTTCTTTCCAATTGATGAAGAATTCCTTAAACGTGTGACTGCGTAGATGTCTTGCGCGAGTATCAAGGACCTGTTCTGGTTGGATCCAAAGTGATCCTTCCTCATCCAATTATGGAAAACTTGTTTGAACTCTGCAATTGTTCCCATAACTTTCTTGAGGCATGTTACATGGAATACCAGGTGGATTCTTAAAGTAGTTGGTAAGGCCAGATTGCAGGCAACTGCTCCTATACGTTGAAGTACCTGATAAGGCCCATAGAATTTTGGTGCTAGTTTCTGAAAACCCTTTTCTTTGAGAGAGTTTTTCTTATACAATTGGATTCAGAGGAACACCTGTTCACCTACTTGAAATTACCACTCAAAATGATGTTAGTCGGCATGTTTCTTCATTTTTTTCTGATATTGACGTAGATTATCTTTAAGATGAGTGATCATGGTTACATAGTTGCGTAGGAGTTGATCAACCACCTTCACTTTGGAACATTCGAGAATGTAAGAAGTTGGTGATGGTAGGATTTTTCCATAAATTGCCTCATATGGCATCATCTTGGTGGCTTCATGATAGTTATTATTATACCACCATTCAGCTAAAGGAAGTCGTTGTACCCATTGATGTTTCTTGTCTGAAGTGAAGCACTGCAGATAGGTCCCCAAACATTTGTTAACTGATTTTTTCTGGCATCAGTTTGTGGATGATAATTTGTACTTAGTTGTAGTTGCATGCCCTAGAGCTTGAAAAAAAATTTCCAAAATTTTCTGGTGAAAGTGGGGTCTCGATCAGACACAATGGAAGTCGACATGACATGCAGTTTGATGATTTGTTCCATGAAAACTTGGTCACCTACTTGAAATGATCACTCAGAATGATGTTAGTCGGCATGTTTCTTAATTTTGTTCTGAGATTGATGTAGATTATTTTTGAGATGATCGATCATGGTTGCATGGTTTTGTAGGATTTAATCAACTGCCTACACTTTGGAACATTCAAGGATGTAAGAAGTTAGTGATGGTGGGATTTTTCCATACACTGCCTCATATGGTGTCATCTTGGTGGCTTCATGATAGTTAGTATTATGCCACCATTCAGCTAAAGGAAGCCATTGTACCCATTGATGTTTCTTGTCTGAAGTAAAGCACCACAGATAGGTCTCCAAACATTTTTTAACTGCTTTTGTCTAACCATCAATTTGGGGATGATAAGTTGTACTCAATTGGAGTTGCATGCCCTGGATCTTGAAATTTTCATGCCAAAAATTGTTGGTGAAAGTGGGGTCTTGATCAGACACAATGGAAGTTGACATGCCATGCAGTTGGATGATTTGGTCCATGAAAACTTGCGCCACCAATGTTGGGGTAAATGGGTGTGGTGGAGCACAAAAATGAGCATATTTGGAAAGTGTGTCAACAACCACCATGATAATTAATTTGTTGCTAGAACTTGTGAGACCTATAATGAAATCCATGGAAACATTTATCCACACGGAATCATGGAGTGGCAATGGTTGTAAGTTTCCTGGTAGCTTGAACGTTTCCCCTTTGTTGTGATAACATACATCACATTCATCTACAAAAGTAATAATGATGTTCCTCATGTCAGTTCAAAAGAAATATCGATGTGCTCATGCATAAGTCTTCTGAAATATTGAGTGTCCTACAGTCGGAGAGGAGTGCAACCCATCCAAGACGCGAGTTTTGAGGTCTGAGGTCAAGGATAGCACAACTCGATCCTTGTAGCGAAGAAACCCATCCTTACGAGAGTAGTTTGTTGAGGAATTAGGATCTTCTCTTACGTTATTAATGAGATGGGACATAGAGGGGTGGGAGAACCATTCACTACGAGCTTCTTCAATCCAATCTGGTTGGGGTAGAGAGAGTGATAAAAGGGTGCCTTCATCCTCAAATTTGTGTGATAAGGCATCAACCACTATATTGTAATGCCCCATCTTGTAAATTATCTCATAATCATATCCCAACATTTTTGAAATCCATTTATTTTGTTGTGACTAAGATAGACGCTACTCTAGGAAACATTTTAGACTATGATGGTCAATGCAGATTTGGAAATATCGCCCCAAAAAGTATGGTCGTCAAGTGTCTACTACATGTAAGATGGCCATCATTTATTTCTCATATGTGGATTGACCTAGATGTTTTCCACTGAGTTGTTGACTATTGAGATCCAATGGTATACCTTCCTACATTTATGTGCATACCTGAAGCATCACATTCAATCACAAAATATTTGGTGAAGTCTAGTAAGGCCAATATTGGAATGGAGCACATGGGATGTGTGAGAGCCAAGAAGGCCTGCTGAGTTGCGCTGGTCCAGAGAAATGAAATTTTCTTGAGAATATTAGTGAGGGGTTGGGAATTGTGTCCATAATTGTAGACAATTTTGTGATGGTAGGCTATGAGACCCAATAATCCCCACAAACTCTTCAAGGTTTTTGGTTGGGGCACCTATTGCATTGCATGAAACTTCTTCAGATCAACCCTTACTTCGTCACGACCCACAATGTTTCCCAAATACGTACTCTAATTCTTCCATGCCATAGAAGAACTTAGATAATTTGATAAATAATTTGTGATCTTGGAGATAATGTAATATTTGGTCAACATGTTGAAGGTGATTGTCCCATGTTATGTTGTAAATGAGAATGTCATTGAAAAATACCAGATCAAATTTTCTGAGATAAAGTTTTAGAAGGTGGTTCATGAGGCTTTGAAAACTGGAGGGAGCATTACAGAGACCAAATGGCATGACCAGAATTCATAATGGCCTTCATGAATTCGGAAGGTTGTCTTTGGAATGTCAAATACTAGTCCTTGAAGTTTTACGCTCCTCCCTAAGGCTTCTTCTAATTTTCCATCCCTTCTAGCTCAACCTCGCCTCTTATCCTTGTATGTCTTGGTGGATGAGTAATTGTGGGTTCTTGGTCAATTATTGCTTGTCCTAAAATGGACCAAAAACCCAAATGGAAAGGTCTCATAGCTAAATCTCCCATCAATAAGGTGAAATTATAACTTTAGAAAATATCCTTGTGAGATTTGGGCAAGAATTTAAGATGAAAAAGTTCTACTTTTTCCACTTATTAATTCAATTTTGTAGGCATTTCTACAACAAAAGCCATCGATATTCATTAAATGGATGTAAATGAAACTTTTACGTGGTTTAAGAATAGGCAATAAGAAGAAATCTAGTGGGATTTTGGATGTAAGATTTTGGAGGAAGTGGGTGTAAATTCCAATGCATGGTTACAAAAAATATATTAGTTTATTATCATGGGTATCTATGCGGATGATAGCAATTTCGAGTAAGTTAGAGAGTAGGCACACCTAGTATCTTTTTTCTGTAAAAATTATTTCTTAAATCCGCTAGGAATAATGCCAAATGTTATATGCTACATGATTAATGGGAATTTTGACTATGGAACTTTTCCGTTAGAGGTTTTGGTTCATTTTAATATGACCCAAATTGTTGAAATTATTTTTAATAGAAAGAGAGAGAAGATCAACACAAAAACTTACATCATCCTTACAAATAAGCCCACCCAAAAAACATTGATTTTGTTCACTTATTATCTTAGTCCATGAAACTCCTAACTTTGAGATGAAATCATAATAATCAACAAAATCACTACTGCCCCCTGCACACCTTGTAAGTTGTGGGGACAACCCATCACAATCACATCCTACCATTTAGATGGAAATTCAAGTCTATTTGTATTTGCATCGCAAGGAAGCAATTTTCTAAGCATAAAAATATATATGGTTCAGGTAATATTATTGAACGGAGTGAAATGAATAGTATTTTGGATAAGTCACGTGGATTTGGAATAAGAATAATATTCTATGTTAATGAGACAAAATCAAGGGGAACTAAGGATGATGAACTTGGTAAAATAGAGCACATTGGAACTCATCAAGAGGTTGGCGAGTTTATAATGGTGACACCTACATACCAAAACCGAGCAATAATATTCTCTTCGTAATGTAGTCGATGTGGCTAATAGTTAGATGGACAGTGTGACAATTAAGGATTTAATCGATTGAATAAATTATTGATGTATGTCTTTTGGTTGTGCATGTATATATCATCCATTTTGTGACCCCCACTATGTCCTAGCGCAAATATATTGTGATGTGCACATTTGATGCTTTGTTGTAACTTTTCATTCTTTTGTTCATTGGTCATAATCTACCTCAATTATTCTTCTTATTGCGTGGGATTATTCATTGTAACACGATAGATCTAATATTATCTCTTCACCACACGATCCTATGCATCTTGAACATTGTGAGATTAGTTTCTAGTCTATGATTTATACACGGAATCTATATTTTTAACAACTATGACACCGGTACTCTTTATTTAGGGTTGAAATTTGTAATTGCCCAAACGCTCGTGATTATGATCATCTTATCAAAGTGGTTGTTTTCTCTCATGTAAATTCATATTGAGACTTTTTAGGATGGTGTAATATTACTTCTTCAAAATGATTGAAGGGATGCCAAAAATTAAGCAAATATAAAATTAAAGGAAATTTTTGAATCGATGTGATTGATGTCGATAAGACTGCACCAAAATTCACTAATTCAACAAAACCTTGGCCACCTATAAACATACTTAGTCATTCAAACTAGTTTTCACTTCTTATTGTTTGCATTGATCAAAACTAGACAAAATCAATTAAATTTGGCTACTATGATGAATCATGGGCAAAAACATAAATATAAATGGTGTTGCACCATCCCCTAAAAAATTGTTTTAAATAACCCTAAAATGACCCAAAGCCCAGTTTTGATGTGTTTAATGATTCCACCCGCCTTGGATGAACTTCTGTTGTTGGACTTGTAATGTGAAATTACATTAATTGTGACAAGGTACAAACAATGGTATTGTGCATTGAGTATAACAATGTAAAAAGCATAGATGATCAAGATTTGGATGATGATTTGATTGTACACTATGGTATAACTATTTTTGGACTATTGAGACAATTTAAAACCTCAATGTTATGTATTTTGATTCAAAAATGTATTGCATTAAGTGTCATTAGATTTCATTGGGTGCCATGTATTTACCCTTACATTCCCTATTCATTAAAAAAATTTATATTGTTGGTGCCTAATAGCTAGGAGATATATGTATGATTGAACATTTTAGATCATACACATACATTAATTGTATATTATAGTATAATATTTTTTGCACTGTTGGGACAATTTATATTGTCCATGTTATGTACATCGGCTCAAAGATATATTTCCACTATATGTCAATAGATTCCATCGGGTTTCATGTCTTTACCCTTACATTCTCTATGCATTAAAAAGACTTTGTATAATTGTTGTTTAATAGCTTGCATTAAATTTGTTGTGTATAGTTGTTTAATAGCTTGGATATATATAATTGAATATTTTGTATATGTCTTTGTTGAATATTTTTCTCCCGTTCATGACTTTGTGGTTGAACCTAGTTTGGTTTTGGTTCCAATCTTGTTTGTTATTTTGGGTCAGCTTGTCCAACTCTTGTTCTAAGGAGTTTTGTATTTAAAGGTAAATTATTTTGATCCCAAATCCAATTTTTGATGTTGGGGTTAATCGATTTGATTCCAAATCCGGTTCCAATTTAATTAATGATTTTACTATTGAATAGTATTATTTCAAGTTCCAATGTTGATAATATTTGTTTGAACATCATAAAAAATATAGATTAAACAAAAACGGTTAACTTAGAGTACAACCCAAGTAGACTTAATGGTTAAGAACATGTAATTCTTCAAAATATGTCACATGTTCAATTCCAGAGTAGGATAAACCACTAATATGGGTTCTATGGAGCATAGTTAATAAAATTGAGTACTCCCAAGTCAATAGGCGATAGGCTACTCATCCTTGTCGTCAAGATAAATTACCATGGACCCAAGTTTGACTCTTTCCAGTAGAGTAAACTTTATGGTGGTGAGTCAAACACATTAGTAACAATGAATTAGATCCTTAGTTATGATTAACTCATGGGGTGTTTACTCCCAAGTCATCCCAACATGCAACCGAAGGGAAAATTTCACCATTGTACAATGTAATTGACTAAAAGGAAAAGAAAAAATTTCATTTTGAATTATTTTGTTGTTGAGATTTTTCAAAGTTTGAATTGAACTCTTGCACTCCAGCCTCACTTACTACATGATCCATGGATTCAAACATTGCTTTAAGGTCACATGACAATGTCAGGATTTCAAGGGGCGACATGAATTGTTCCAAGAAAGATAGAATCAAGTTCATTCAAATGTATCTCAAAATGTGATTGACAACAATACAAAGCAAGTTTTTACATGAAACAATGAAAATCCTCTTGTTGGAAGGCTACTTTACAAAGAAGCAAAATAGTTTTAAAAACAGAGATATATGAGGATAATTGGCATAACTGTTTTGGGAAAATTCCACCATTTCTTTTATGTGATAGGTATTATAGAATGTAGTTGTTAATAATTTAGTTCACCATATAAAGTGACTATTCTATCAATGGAATAGGTTCTTCTACATGTCTCCTTTGCTTACCTATAAATGAAATCCATCCATAATGAATATCCTTGTTAACCCTACACACTTCTCTTGTACAATGAACGTTGGCATTGGCAATAATGTTCACATAAATGTCATAAGTTTTAAATACATGTGGAAACTTAAAGAATAATGCAAGTGCCTAATAAACAGGGAGTGGGTGCTGAATAAGCATCAAGTGAGGTTTTGAGCTTGGTGTCTCACCAACTCAAAATTCAGAATTTCCTCTTATCTTTTAGTCAACCTTTTTATAGTGAGTCTGCAACCATAGATTAATAATAATACATAATTTAATTAAATAGGAATACCCAAATCAACAGTCCACCCATGTTTAGTACTCATAATTCCAAACATTATCGAATCATAATTGTCATTAGGTCACCTTGACCTCTTTCTCTTTAGGTAAAATATAGGGGAGAGAGACCGGTAAATATGTCCATGCTAGACCAGAATATTTATTTAATGTGAATTTTAATCTTTAGTTTCACCAACACAAAGAGAATTTGAAGCTTGAGTTTCACCACCACAAGATTAAAAGAAAATATAGGAGCTTCTTTACAAATACATTATTAGGCAATAGATAGATAAATTAACATGAATGTTTTATTGAAAAATGGACCAAACAAAGCTTCTTAGGAATGCACTATAATTTACATGAACATTTCAATGTTAAAAGTGGTCCTAGTTGAACTCAATGGCAGAAAGAACAATTGAAGCCAAATAATTTCCAAAGTATATAGTTGAATCATTGCATTATTTACATCACCACACATAATATGCAGAATGTTGTGTATCCTATTTATATGCTAGAATATGACTCAATCAGAGTTAAAACTTAAGGGAAAAGGACAAAAGGATTTCTCATCTCTGAGCAATGTATAAAGCCATTATTAGCATTCATGAATGCAGTTACTGCTTGCTCATATGTGTCAAAGACTCATCTGATCCACCCAAAACCATTCAAATCAAGCCCCCTTCCCTTGGAGGATATAGTTGTATAACCATTGGAATTCAAGTCTAATTTCGTTGCCATTTTGAAAAACTCTTGTTGGAATATAGTTTATATTGATTCATATAAAAATATGTTTCCTCATGCATTTGATTATTTTCATGGACAAATAGAGCACTATAAAAGGCTTACCATTTTGATGCAGAGATACAGCACTAGAAAAAGCTAATGTTGTTGTCATGGGTTGAAAAACAACCACTCCATTCATTCACACACTTCCTTTTTTTTCAAACAAAAAATTGCCATTTTCTTCTTCTTGTACTATGTCACTAGAAGCCTTCTCATTCAAAACAATTGAATATTCCTTCGTCCTAGGAAAAGGAGAATGAAAGATTTTCTTCCCCTCAAAATTCTTGCAACCTCATATCTTTTTTTATTTCCTCCTATGAAAACGACACTATTATTTCATATGCATACCTTGACTATTTTCTATAGGAATCTTGTTTGAACTCTCATTCGAAGTTAGGAAACTATATATAGATCATTGTGTAGCCTAGAATTATTGACGGACAATTTCAAATTCTGGAAATAGAACATATATTTTAGTCATAGTAGATAAATTCAAATCGTAAAATGTATATTTAAAAGCATTCACTTTTCACTTTTGAGGCCATCTCAGAAGTAACTCCCCATCCAATTAACCCTAAATTGTAACTTGCAAGAGTTTCCCTTGCTTGCTCTAGAACCGACTACAAGAGATTTATTTGTTCTTCTATGTGAAGTTGCAAGTGTATTTGGACATAAGCAAAAGAGAGGCACATCATCAACGTGCAATTTTAAGTTCAGAATTCTCTATAGTAGAGCAGAGTTATCTACAATGACTAGAATACAAGAAAGGAATTACAACCCTTACCTAAAGATATTTGTACAACCTTCTTTGTACCTTCATCTGCATCCACAAGGATCCTACAATCTGCAATGTGTTGAGATACAAAAAAATAAATATAGCTACATCTTCCTCCTCTTATTGCATCGTTAGTATTAGAAAATTAACCATGATTTGGAGAGGCTCAAATTCCCTAGGGACCATAAACAAGAGGCATAGTCTCTAATAGAAATAAACCAAAGAACATAGACATGACTCTCCACAGTCTTAACTGAATTGAAAACCCCTTTTTACAAAAACACCACTGAAACTTTGTCAATTTTTTTCGATGTTTTCTAAACAGATATGCTCTATAACCTAGGAATTTCAAGGCATTCGTGTTATCTGTTTATCAAGCTAGTTTTACCAAATATAGCAATATGCATCTCAACATTTGTTTAACGGAAATTCCTAGGTGGCTTCTACATAACACATTCCAAACATTATTCCTTTAAGGAAGGCTACTTTACCCAACAAAGAAAAATATTTTTCAAGAGGAATCCATTAAGACAATTTACATAAACCTTTTGGCAAAAATTCACCATCACTTATATGGAACAGGAATTACATAATCTAGTTGTTAGTAGTTTATTTCACCCTATAAAGTGATATTTTCTTAGACACATAAAGTCTTCAATCTCCTTTTCACTTACATGGTAATAATATCCATCCATGATGATTGTTTTTGTTAACCCTCCAAACTTCTCTTGCACCATGATCATTGAAATTAACAACAATGTTCATATAAATTTCATAAGTTTCCACTGCAGATTTCAAGGAGAATGTGGGTACCTAATAACCAGTGAGTGAGTCTCTCATAAGCATGAAGAAAAATTTGAACCCTGAGCTTCACAAACTCAAAATTGAGAACCTTTTTTTTATCTTTTTTTCAACCATTTTATAATGACCTTTCTATTATAGGTCAATTTGGGCATCATCCCCAAAGACCTATTCAAACTGGACATCATCCCCAGCAGAGTAGCCAATTTGTTATACCGAATTTTAATCTACGGATAAACTAAATTCCCTGAGTGTGGTGTTCCTTCACTCATAACAACAGAGGAAAGACAACTACTATTTTCTCTAAAACAAGTAGATATACAGAAATGAGAAAGATCCTACTTGTGATTCTTTCACTCTCCTTCTCCTTATGTCATTGTTTCTCTCACTCCCAATCCAACTTAAGTTGCTAGATTGATTCCTACAAACACAAATAGAGAACAGAAAACAACATGCACTATACAAGTATCTACTTATCTTAATCAAATCAAACCGATTAGATATGAAATACATACATCATCAAAAATACATTGCACAAGATATAGACATATGTATGGGAAAATAAACATATATCTTTATTAAAGAGTAGGAGGAGAAGATTACAACCAATGGATCGACCTGTCGTCAACCTGCTCCAACTTCATTCCAGCCTCATCACATCTAGCATCATCTCAGCAGCATATCATTACTTCCACTCTCTTATCAAATGAGAATCCAATATCATAAATTTGCACAAAATTATTCCTCCCTGGAATTAGGATGAGTGCTCAATTTCTAGGGAAACTAACGGTAGTTTCTAAATGAATGAATTTATAATAATAGGAAAGACATGTTTCCAAGTTCACAGGTGTTATATGGACACTTGGATTCGAAGTATGACACCGATAGACTCTTCTAGAAGGCACTGGACATGTGGAGATTCCCATAACAATGAGAATTCCGCTCCCAGTGACCAACGCACTCTTGAATGTCGGGAAGAGCACTATAGTGCACCCTTGCATGGATGAATCGTCACTGCAACACAGTTAGTCCCTTGCAGAGGATCATTGGTGAGTCAGTGGGTCATATAATATATGATTCAAACCTTGGAAATCTCACAATTGAAGCCATGAATGAAATGTCTTCACTTAGGGTATATAGCAACTAAAATATAAGGGGATGATAGACCCTATTCATTGGTCCTGGGGATGATGTCCAGTTTGACCAGGTCTTGGGAGATGATGCCCAAATTGACCTATAACAGTTTCCCCCTAAAGCATGAAGTCAAACTAATAATAGTATTTGGATGAGATGCTTTATGATGTGATGAGTAGGATCTGAAGCAGACATTGACCTGCATCAATCTTGCAATACATTATATCATGATATTTTCATCTTAATCATGAATTTCTGAGGGAGGCATACCCATGCTCAACACATAAACTATCTAATAACATGTGCATAATTAAGAAAGTCATCCACATTGGAATGTTGCCCAATATAGACATCCCTAGATATATAGACCCATATTCATATGACGATCTATATGTAAAGCCATCGTACATATGATGTGTACAATAATCTTGAAATCGCAGCCCAGATGGATGAAACTAGATCCGGGGCCTCTTATCTCGTTCACTCGATCGTTCAGGTACAAGTATAACCAGGTGATTTTATGATTTGAAGTTGAACATGGAATATGTCGTCTGATTACCACCCAATGATGTGAGTTGTTAACAGACACAAGAAAAACACCATTGATGTTAATGGATCTCAAGGTACTGCAGTACAATTTGCAAGGCGTGAATAGATTATTTGATGTCCTGAAGCAAGAAACTTGTCGATGATGTAGCACACCTCATGGTACTGGAAGATGTTTCTAATTAAACTTCCTAAATGATGACTTGATGTCGACAGGAAGCAACTTTATCGCAAAACGGGAGTAATGATTTCGAAGAAAAAATGTGACTTGATATAGCAATGTTCAAAGATGATTGTCATGAAAATGAAGGTTTATGAGTATTTCATAAGGATGAGGATTTACTGGATGACTTCTCTTGAACATATCGACGACACTACAATGAGTTGGAAGCATTGACCCAAAACTAAAGTGAAGGTATGTTGAACCATAGGTATGATGAACCGTCAAGAAGATTACCCAACCCAAAAGTCATGATGATGGAGTGAAAGTGTCATGTTCAAGAGTGACCTACTAACATAAAGTGTTATGTTCATTTTCCCAAATTTTCCTCGGTCATTTTTCGACCAGTACTTCTTTATTTTTTAACAAGCTTGAGGAGGGTAACATATGCTTGATCTATGATTCGACCCTTTGGGTGAATCCATCGCCATTTAATAATTTAACGAGTCTAGCGATAAATGAAACCCAATCTTCCCATGATCGACAAGTTCGTCGCTATTTTATGTATTAACGAGTCTGACAACAGTGAAAACCCAGTCCTTTTCATGTTTAGAGAGTTTGAAAAAGAAGGCAAAAGAAAACTCCATGAGTCATTTTTCGTAAATTTTTCACTCAGGTCTGAAAAAGTGTAAAATGATACCTGAGAAAACCTCTTAGCCATGTTCAACTAAGGTTTTTATTTTTCATAAATAATATATCTCGGTTCGAAAAAGGGTTAAACTTATACTGAGTAGTTGTCGTTTCATTTACTTTTACGAGCTCGAAAAGACAAGTTCTCGACAATTTTTTCACATTATCAAAGTCTGAAAATAGCTAAAATAAGACTCCATGAGGTTCCTTTTTCGTAGTTATCGAAGCTTGAAAAAGAGATAAAAGTGCGCTTCAATTCCTTTTTAATTTTTATCAAAGCTCGAAGAAGAAGGATAAAAGTAGTATTTGTGGTCAAATCATTCTTGAATAAGTTTTCACGACTAGTCTGTTGTATCAGTTGTAAAACATGTAGAAACCTTAGAAAAAATGAAAAACATGGTCAAAACATTCTTACCAATTGCACCCCATTGAGCGCTGTCTAGTAGAATCAAGTCTAGATCTCCTCGAAAATCTATGCCTGTGTATTGACCAACATATCTAGACATCAATTAAACCCATCTTTGCATCTGTGGATCTCTAGGGCCAGATATGCCCAATGTAACATATTGTGGCTACATCAATGGAATTCGATCTAAGGCAAATGGAATTAGGATTGAGGCATATTTTAAATTCTTATTCCTTCCACCCTTTGCTTTGGTCAGTTGCTCTTTCATCTAAAAGAGAACAATTTCAACCTAGTTAAATACCGTTGGTTCTGAACACTCCAATGCATATTGCATGTATGATCTGTTTGCCACATGCAAAGTAGCGGAATTGTCAAGCTTTGTGATATTAAACATGATGGTCCTCAAAGGTATATCACGCACATCACGGATATTTATTTTCCCATATTTTCTTGGTTCAGTCCCTAGATGGTAGTGTTGTAGTATATAATCTATCACTATCCCATCATTCTTGGTGTTTTTACCTATGTTTATCTTCATCAATAGCATCTACTTTTTGTTATCAGTCATTTGAATGAAAAAATTGCATTAGAAGTGTGTTTAGATGCTTGTTTCATAATCTTAGCTACGCCCAACGCACTTTTGGTTAGGGTACAGTGTCTCCCCTTAGAGGCTGCGTTGCCCCCTTAGCCAACCAAATTCCATCAAAATTTGTCATTTCTTTCAGTTTCAGCCACTTGTTTGTTGTATTCTCAGATGTCTGATAGCTCTTAGAGACTAGGAAACTTTCATGTTCTTCCTCCTTTGAAAAGTAATTTGTTCAATGTTTTATTAGCTGCTTTTCTTTATCATTGGTAAATAAAATTAAAATATTGTTGCTTCAACCCAGTTAAATATTGTTGGTTCTGAACACTCCAATGCATATTGCATGTATGATCTGTTTGCCACATGCAGTGTAGCAGAATCGTCAAGATTTGTGATAGTAAACAGTATGGTCCTCAAAGGTAGATCACACACATCACAGATATTTATTTTCCCATATTTTCTTGGTTCAATCCCCGAATGGTAGTGTTGTAGTATATAATCTCTCACTATCCCATCATTCTTGGTGTTTTTACCTATGTTTATCTTCATCGATAGCATCTACTTTTTGTTATCAGTCATTTGAATGAAAAAATTGCGTTAGATGTGTTTAGATGCTTGTTTCATAAGCTTAGCTAAGCCCAACGCACTTTTGGTTAGGGTATAGTGTCTCCCCTTAGAGGCTGTGTTGCCCCCTTATCCAACCAAATTCCATCAAAATTTTTCATTGCTTTCAATTTCGGCCACTTGTTTGTTGTATTCTTAGATGTCTGATAGCTCTTAGAGACTAAGAAACTTCCATGTTATTCCTCCTTTGAAAAGTAATTTGTTCAATGTTTTATTAGCTGCTTTTCTTTATCATTGGTAAATCAAATTAAAATATTGTTGCTTCAATCCAGTTAAATATTGTTGGTTCTGAACACTCCAATTCATATTGCATGTATGATCTGTTTGCCACATGCAGTGTAGCGGAATCATCAAGCTTTGTGATAGTAAACAGGATGGTCCTCAAAGGTAGATCACGCACATCATGGATATTTATTTTCCCATATTTTCTTGGTTCATTCCCTGGATGGTAGTGATGTAGTATATAATCTCTCACTATCCCATCATTCTTGGTGTTTTTACCTATGTTTACCTTCATCAATAGCATCTAATTTTTGTTATCAGTCATTTGAATGAAAAATTCGCATTAGAAGTGTGTTTAGATGCTTGTTTCATAAGCTTAGCTACGCCCAACGCACTTTTGGTTAGGGTACAGTGTCTCCCCTTAGAGGCTGCATTGCCCCCATAGCCAACCAAATTCCATCAAAATTTGTCATTGCTTTCAGTTTCAGCCACTTGTTTGATGTATTCTCATATGTCTGATAGCTCTTAGAGACTAGGAAACTTTCATTTTCTTCCTCCTTTGAAAAGTAATTTGTTCAATGTTTTATTAGCTGTTTTTCTTTTGCATTAGATAATTTATATTTTCAAAAAGGAAATTGTTGTTTCATTCTTCGTTTCTTGTAGGAAAAATTTAGTTCCATTCTTCATTTTCCTAAGAGAAATTGTTGTTTCATTCCTCATTTATTATAAGAAAACATTTGTTTGATTCATTTGTGCATCTAGTTTCCTTTCTTTCATTCACATTAAAGGGAGCTGAAAAGAAAAACATGCATATGCATATACTGGATTGTGTGTGTTGCATAGGAACAAGTTAGGAAAACTACATTTAGTTTGTGCTCCTTGTTGTATGCTCAAAAATTGATTGCTCTTTCCCCTTAGTTGCTAGGATTTTCATTGAAAAAGATAAATTGAAAAGTTTGTTTATCATTTAGTTTAAATTTTTAGGAATTTCCATTACATCACACAGTGAACCTCAAAGACAAACTTTTAAACAAGATCAACATAAAATTTACATCAATCAACCTAATAAATCATTGTAGCATTAACGATAACATTTAGAAGGTCTAGAGAGACGTGTTCCGACGTCGTTAAACATAGCAGTTGTTGCTAACTTTTCTGCAATACATTCCAAGTGTGATACCTCACTCCATGTACGTAAGTATATCGGAGCTCGTCAATGTACCTTCAAGTATATAGGGCAGTGTTCTAATATGAAAAGTATAAGGGGGTGCTCTCACTATGTTGTTTCACATTAGACAACGCTAATACGGACTTGGGCCTCAACGTACCTTCGAGTATATTTGCGATGACAACTTTAGGTTGCTATCCATCTATAGGTAACCGAGTCGGCCACTTTGTAACTTGTGATACACCAAACACAGCATTCGCGGAGATTGCATTTATGTACTTCTTAGTTTTCCACGAGGTATTCTGCAGTTCACAATTACTTAGTAAACAGGCTCAGATTTTTGTACCTCAACCATCTCAGGCAGGTCCTTCCACCCAATACCCTCAAGTATTGGGCCCTCAGACTCCAACTGCTTCGGATGGTTTGCAAAAACCACCTGTATTTGGAATTCTTTATACATAAGTTGGATTACCCTATTATGGGATGGTCGCAGGGTACAACCAGGACTCACCTATTCACAACCGAGTCCAATCTATTCTAGTTTGGGATATAATATTTATGGGAAGACACCTTGGCGACCACAACCGAAAATGCCACAACAATCATTCCAACAACAAGTAGCTTAACCAAGTTTTGGTCAACATAATACTCAAGTGTTTTCTTATCAAAAAAAACCCCTATCTCGGGTTACCACAACAACTTCCTTATGTTAGTGCTCAAAGGCATATTTCCCAAGCAATTCCATCATATCCTGGCTATGCTCAACCTAACTTAAATCGACAGTTTCCATTTATTGCAACTTTAGAATTACTCGATTTAAACCGGCTTACCAATGACCCCATCATCTATGCTCCTTGGTGGCTGGTGATACCACATAAATCACCCTTGGATACTCCTAAGTTCAATGGAAGCCTTGAAGAAGACCCATAGATGCATGTTATGACTTAACATTTATGGTGTTCATCCAACTCCTTAAATGATGACTCCATTCCACTACGTTGTTTCAGCAGTAGGCTCATAGGTCCGCCGTGAAGTGGTACATTAAGTTACCACGAGATTCATTTGATAATTTCATCGCCTTCGCTACTACCTTATTGACCCACTTCCGAGTTACCCATACAATATAAAACTGGAACGGAAGTCCCGACAGTTTTAAACGTAATAATGCTACTCACATTTTCGATCATATTCATGAGTGACGTCGTCATCGTAGAATGGTCAAAACATTTGTTCTTGATCAGCTCCTTGCCGAGTGGTTCATTAAGTCCTTGTTGCCATCTATTACCAAGGATTTGGCTAAAGGTGGCATCATCATTGAATATCGAGTCATTTCTCGTGCCCGGTACTTAGATTTGATTTATACCCGATCGGCACGATCTATGAGAAAATTCCCAATGCGATGTGATCTAATTTTATTGTTCCTCCTCCATCTAAGGACTCTCATGCCGACGATGGTATGATCAACACTACAAGTACACATCACTCTATTGCATCTGATCCCGAACCTTCTTTTGAAATTCATGTCGTCTCATCCGACAAAGGAAAAAAAATTAACAAGAACTTGGAAGTAAGAAAAAGGGGAAAGTGAAGAAAAAACCAAAAATTAAACCCCGCAGAGAACAATCATTTGATCAAAAAAACTAGAAACAATTAGAAACATCGTTACCCTTGCACAATATGTAATGAGGAGCACTTTTTTCGAGACCTTCCTCACCACACCAAAGTCTCCAAATTTCTTAAGACTTCAACCGCATCTTTTGTCTCGAGAGATACTTTTCCAAATCCAAACACAAATATGGTTGTTATGGATCTTGCTTCTAGTTCCCAAGTGCTTATGCTATCTCGTCACAAAGCCAAAAAGCTGATGTTTTGGAGTCAACGTGAAATAAAGATTATGGTAGTGAGGCTACTAATCAACTTACTACCTTGACCATGAATCCGTCCATGGAATCTATTCCGCTAACCGATATTCCCGAATTAACAATAAATCCACCAAAGGGATTCCTCCATAAATTGACATTCAATCCTCGAGCCCGAGCTGCTCAAAATTATAATATAGTTGAATATTTGGATCAATCCCATTCAGCTATGTTGATGCTTGAGGTACTTCAAAATTATCCCTCCCAAAAGCAGCCTTTCTTGTCAAAAATTGGTGAAATCAATCTAACGATTCCAATTTTGTAGTCTTTAATCATACGGGCTATGTGCCACAATTACCAATAGAATTGGAATTCTCCATCCAAGTAAATGTTCTCAATCACCTCGTTCAGCGTAATATTATTGATGAGGGGGGAATCTACTTGCATTATGTCTCTAAACTATTGGAAGTCACTTGGCTTGTCGTGCCTATCTCAATCACCTACAATGTTGAAATATTTTTTACGGTCGTACATATAAGCCTTGTGGTATCATCAATAACCTCGTATGTTGAACTAGGGGGGAAAACGAGAATCGTTGAATTTGAGGTCATTGACGGACCCCTTGACTACAAAATTTTACTCGAAGGCCATGGGCTTATGCTATGACTGCGATCATCTCTATTTATTTTATAATGATCGCCTTTCCTAATAAAGGTTTGATTACAAAGTCATCAATCAAATCTCCTTCATTACCTCTCGGTTCCCAAGTAATCGGAAGTATTCCATTAGTTCACGCACCCCGAGATAGAAATTCAAAACGTTGGTGTAGGGCTCTTAAATGGTTCTTTCTTAATGGGCACCTTTGAATTACCGCTGCCTACGACGTCAAGAAAAAATTGCAAGAATAGAGACCCGCATGATATCTTCCACTCCATCTCGCTTAAGGAAGATTAACAATGATTACGAAGATGTTACGATGGATGAATTCATGTTTCCAAACCCAATTGAGTTGGCATAGAAATCAATCTACATGGCTTGGACGACTAATCTGAAATCATCGTCGTCGATCGTTTGGGTCAATCGTTCATTATATTTTGGTACTCCATCTGATCCTTTTTCATCCACTTTCTTGATCGATGAGAGAATTTTGGAATCCATGATGCCGAAGGAGAACCATGGGAAGATTATCATCATCGTTCCCATATTCAAGATTACGAAGAATATAATCTTATTGAATTATATCACCCATCGATCAAAACTTTATTTTCGAATTATTTTCCCATTAATGCAATCAAATCCGAGTGAAATTTATCAAATATTTAAGAAAAAAATTCTATTAATATTTCAACCAAACCCGACGTTGTAGAAAATATTCATGTCGGTGTGTCTTGTTCTCCATCGAACTAGAAACTTATCGCTCTCTATTTTTTGAATTCTCGAGATATATTTTCGTGGTCTTACGAGGAAATGACAAGCATAGATACTAGTATTGTTGAACACACCATTAAAATGTACCCCGATGTCGAACTAGGTATGTCAACGACTTCGTCCTCGTTCATCCGAAGAAGGATGCTACCATTAAAGTAGAATTTGAAAAACTTTTGCATGTTGGTTTCATTTACCTAGTTCCTCTTACTAATTGGGTTTCCAACATTGTTCCCTTGTCATGAAGAAACAAGGGAAAATCAGATTGTGCGTCAATTATCGGGTGTCAATCTTACTTGTCCAAAAGACAACTATCCTACTCCCTTTATCGACCAGATTATTAACGATTGTGCTTGGATGTGAAATCTTTTCATTCATGGATGGATTCTTCGGTTACAATCAAATCAATATCTGCCCATAGGACCAATATAAGACATCATTTATCTATCCCTAGGGCACATTCACTTATCATAAACTCCCATTTGCTTTAAATAATGTTGGGTAAAAATTTCGAGAGAGCAATAGATTATGCTTTCAATAACATCAAACACATTGTTCAACCTTATCTAGACAATTTACCCCCTCATTCACGAAATTGGACTAATCACCCAACACATTCGAGAGCTATATTTCTACGTCGTCAACACTACAAAATACGCCTCAATCCACACAAAAGTGTGTTTTTTTTTGTTTTGGTCGTTTTCTTGGATTCGGCGTACGAAAAGAAGGAATTCGAATCGACCCATCGAAGGTCTAGGCCATTCTTGATTTGCTCCGTGCCATCAAATTTACTTCGATTACAAAAACTTCAAGGAAAGGCTAACTTCCTAAGGAGACTCATACCCAACTACACCGAAATGGATAAAGGATTTACTCGTCTCTTGAAAAAATGGGATTCCTTTCCATTTGGATAAGATTGTGCAAGCTTCTTTTGATGTTGTCAAGAATACACTTGTCTATGCGTCATTAATGTATCCCCCAAATTATCAAAGTGAGTATTTCTTATATATCGCCACAATAGATATGACCATTTCTTTGGTATTGGTCTAAGAAGAAGATGGGATAGAACATCCGATATATTATTTGAGTCGTAATATCAATGATACGAAGTGAAGTATTTATACGTTGAAAAGCTCGCCTTGGTGGTTGTTCAAGCTATCCAAAGATTTCACAATTATATCCCCCGCTTTCCGGGAAAGCCATTGTCATTTCGGATTGTAAACCCATGACTTACATTTTTTCACGTTAATTGTGGGGGGGGAATATTCAAAATGGATCATAATTTTATAGGAATTTGATTTGGAATTCATAAAATTCAAGTCAAATAAGTCTTTAGTTTTGGCTCGGCTTCTTCGTGACCTTCCCTACGATAGTACTACTACTACATCGGAACCATCAATTCTCGACGAGTCTCTATTTCTAATTAGATCATCTAATCCTTGGTATGGGGATTTTATCATTTATCTCCAAACCCGGACTTTCCGACCCGATACCTCTCGCTCTCAACATCGACGTATTCGATACCAAGCCAAATATTATATGATCTTCGGCGATAAACTTTATCGTCGTGGTGTCGATACGATTTTAAGGAGGTCGAGAAAGTTTTAAATGATTTTCATGTTGGGGCTTGTGGTGGACACTTGTCCGGACACGCTACCACGTAGAAGATTCTCCGTGCTCGGTTAATTTTGGCTCGCCATATTTCGCGATCGCATCCTCGCGGTTAGAATTTTTTCATGCATGCCATATATTTGATCGTAAAATCCGCAAAATGTCGAGCACCAATGCATCATGTTATCATTGTGGGACCATTTTCAAAATGGGGCGTTGAATTCATGACCTACAACCCTCGTTCGTCCGGGGGGCATGGTTATATTATTTTCATAATAGACTACTTTACAAAGTGGGTTGAAGCTATGCCTACATTCAATAACACAGGCGAAAAAATCTGCATTATTCTTTTTCAATCATGTCATCTAACGGTTTGGTATTCCATGGGCTATAGTCATAGATCATGGTAAGAATTTTCGCAATAACATGATGAATGAGTTGACTGCCAAATTAGGAATGTCCCATGATAGTTCTACTCCTTATTATCCACAATCCAATGGAAAATTTGAAGCTATTAACAATATTCTTAAGCGAATGCTTCAATGAATTATAGGAGTTCATAAACGAAATTGGCATTTGATCATGTACTTGGCTTTGTCGGCATATCGAGCCTCGGTGAGAAATGAAACCATATTTACCCCCTTTCAATTGGTGTATGGTCTAGAAGCTATATTTCCTATCCAATGTGAAATATCGTCATTAAAACTCACAGTTGACTTGTTACCGGACACCTCTACTAAAGAAGCATGTCTTATCAACCTCATCCATATTGATGAAACATGTCATGAAGCCGCATTGGCCAACAAAGCACATAAGAGACGAATCAAGGCGCAATATGACCAACATGTCTAGCCTCACATCTTCTCGAAGGGTGAGGTGGTCTTACTTTATGATCGGGAAGTTGATGTAATAGGTACGGGAAAAAATTGAGCTATTATGGCATGACCCCTATATTGTCAAAAGAGTTCTTGCTATGGGCACCTTTGAGATAGTAGATTATGATGCAATTCCATTGGCGCAACCCCTGAAATGGATTGTATCTTAAACGTTACTATGCTTAGTTGAGCATAGTAAACTTTTGTATTATATTGTATATATGCTTTTGATTTGCATATACCATCTCGAGTTTGTTTTTCTAGATTTTTTCTTGAAGTTAGTAATCCAATTTACATTTCATCGCAGATGTCTGAATCTTTGGAACCATTCATTGGATACACTAATGGTGCTAGTCGTAATATGCGTAATCTATCCTCTCGTAGCATGGGCCATTTTCACTCCAAGCGGCAAGTTAGTTAGTTTTCAAGGGATTTGTATCGGTCGATCTACAAAAAAATATCGATGAGTATAGCGCATTGATTGAACTTCTCTCTTATGTTGTTTCATTTGGTATTAACCGTATCATCATTAGGTTAGACTCACAACTTGTTGTACTCGCAACTTACAAGTGTTTATACTTTGTCCGAAATCCACCATCGCATCATATGTTCCTAAGAGTTTCACTTTTGGAAAGACATTTTGATTACATTTAATATCAACACATTTCCATAAATTTGAACACATTAACTTATTCCTTAGCAAATTATGTTTTAAACATACATTTGCAACACATGAAAAGATATATTTTCAATTCACAATCACATAATCGAATAGGATTGTGCAATAAACATAGGAAAACACCGAAAACAAATAGATAGATAGTTATAGGTTTTTACAAAATTTGTGCCCAAGACACATTGGTCATCTAACCTCAAAATTTAGGCAAAATGTCAAAGTAAAATAGTGATGCTCATGATAAAAATCTACTAATCTAGCTATCCTACGCAATAACCGCATCCAATTGTTAGAAATGCTAATAGTGTGGCATTGCAAGTATCATAAGGTAACTCTTCGATCCGGCACTCCAGAATCCCAAGAGTTAATCCCTCCACGTGTTGTTGTAGCTCAGCAAGAGTCTCGGTCATATCTAAATCCGGAAGGACTTGTCTCCTGAAAACCCTCTCTGTTGGCTTATCTACTCCCTGCTTTGGCTAACCCATTGGTCGAACTCGACCCACATCTGCATACATCAAAACTTTATTTTAGTCTTGGGAAACATAAAAATACAAAAACATGAAGAAACCTTAGAAAAAATCAAAACACATGGTCAAAACATTCTTACCAATCGCACCCCATTGAGCGTCATCTGGTAGAATCAAGTCTGGATCTCCTTAGAAATCTATGCCTGCATATGCATACTGATCTATGGTGATAATCTATCTTCTAAACCAGGCGAAGAATGCAGTAAATAATACGATGGTCGGTTGACCAACATCTCTAGACATCAATTCAACCCATCTTTGCATCCATGTATCTCTAGGGCCAGATATGCCCAGTGTAACATGATGTGGCTGCATCGATGGAATCCACTCTAAGGCAAAGGAAATCAAGATCGAGCCATAGTTGAAATTCTTCTTCCTTCCACCCTTTCCTTTGGTAAGTTGTTCTTTCATCTGAAAGAGAACAAATTAATCCTAGCTGAATATTGTTGGTTCTAAACATTCTAGTGCATACTGCATGTATGATTTGTTTGCCACATATAGTGTAGCGGAACCGGCAAGATTTGCGATAGTAAACAGGATGGTCATCAAAGGTAGATCATGCATATCATGAATATTTATTTTCCCATACTTTCTTGGTTCAGTCCCTGGATGGCAGTGCTGCAGTCTATAATCTCTCACTGTCTCTCCTCCAAGAGAAGATCCTGAAAGGGAAATGGGAGAACCTTGCCTCGATAATCCAGTGAGAAAATAAATTTCCTCCACTAATATTGGGAGCACTTTGTCCTCAATGTGAAAATCCTGTAATACTAGGTCCAATGAACGAACTAGGAACTCCAATAGTTCCATTTTCTACTTCATCCCTAACAGTCTAAAGTAATTAAGCAACCCGCAATCTCTGAGGGCTCTTAATGTACCTGGATTGTTTAGGGCAATCATTTTTTGTTCTTCGTGTTCTCTTTCTTGCCATGTAATCGTCATTTTGATCTGATGAATACCTGAAACACAATCATAAGCTTCATTACGATCCATTTCATTCAAACAAATTGGGAAATTTTTGGCACATAGCAAGAAACAAAAATGATAATTATGCCCAACGCACCCCAGGTCAAGGGATAGAGTGTTGCAGTGCATCTGGCCTTCAATTTCAGTGCATTGCAACACACCTTTCAACATTCAATGGTGTGTTGCCCTCTAATTGCAGTAGATTTACCCTAAGGGGATCAAAACCCTAAAAAATTACCACGAAATGCAATGAAAATGATACTGAAAGAAAGAGAAGGTTCATAGCTCAAACCTAGATCGAACAGCAAGAGAAATCGACCACAGAAACTATCGCAATCAACCGCTGAAGTTTGGGGGCAAAACTGGTTCAGCGCTCCTAATTTTCAAATGGTAACTTTGGAATGGTAAAAATTAATGGTAAAAACTCTTTTAATTAGTCAATTTGTTTATTTTTAATCAAATTTAATGCTCTAACTATGGTTTTTATTCATTTTTTCTATGAAAAAGGTATTTTTAATCCGTTTGATGGTTTTCTGAACAGGTCTTACAGCTGATACAATAGATTAGTCGTGCATACTTATTCAAGAATGATTTGACCAAAAATCACACTTTATCTCTTTTTCGAGCTTCGATAACTGCAAAAAAGGAACCCCCTAGAGTCTTCTTTTAGATCTTTTTAGACTCCGATAATGTGAAACGATTATCAAGCACTTGTCTTTTTGAGTTCGTAAAAATAAATGAAACAAAATCTACTCGCTATAAGTTTAACCCTTTTTTGGGCTGAGATAAATTATTTACAAAAAAGGAAAACCTTAGTTGAACGTGGCTAAGAGGTTTTCTCAGGTATCATTTTACACTTTTTTGGACCTGAGCAACAAATTTACAAAAAAGGACTCATGGATTTTTCTTTTGTCCTCTTTTTCAAACTCTCTAAACATGAAAAAGGATCTGGTTTTCATTGTCATTAGACTTGTTAAAACATAAAATAGCGATAGACTTGTCGATCATGGCAAGATCGAGTTTCATTTATCGCTAGACTCGCTAAATTATTAAATAGTGGTGAATTCGCCCGAAGGGTTGAATTATAGATCAAGCATATGTTAGCCTCCTCAGGCTTGTTAAAAAATAAATAGGTTTTGGTCATCAAATGACCGGGGAAAATTTGGGAAAAATAATAGAACACTTTATGGTAGCAGGTCGATCTTGAACATGACACTTTCACTCCATCATCGTGACTTTTGGGTTGGGTAATATTCTTGACGGTTCATCATACCTATGCTTCATCATACCTTCACTTCAGTTTTGGGTCAATGCTGCCAACTCATCTCAGTTTCGCCAATATGTTCAAGAAAATCCATCCAGTAAATCCTCATCCTTCTGTAATACTCATAAACCTTCATTTTCATGACAACCATCCCTAAACATTGCTATATCAAGTCACATTTTTTCTTTGAAATCATTACTGTTGTTTCGCGATAAATTTGCTTCCTGTCGACATCAGCTCAACATCCAGGAAGTTAACTTAGAAACATCTTCTAGTACCCTGAGGCTTGCTACATCATTGACATGTTTCTCTCTTCCAGACCTTTGACCGAAATATTTTTTGTTGTTGTTTGACATCAAATCATCTATTCATGCCTTGAAAAATGTATTGCAGTACCTTGAAAGCCATTCACATCAATGGTGTTTTTCTCGTGTTTGTTAACATCTCACATCATTGGCTAGTAATCATACGATGCCTTCCCATGTTCGAATTCAAATCATATATTCACATGGTTATACTTGTACCTGAACGATCGATTGAACGAGATAAGAAGACCTCAGATCTAGTTTCATCCATCCGGGATGCGATTTCAGGATTGTTGTACACATCATCTGTACGATGGCTTTACATATAGATTGTCATCCAAACATGGGCCTATATCTATAGGCATGTCTATATTGGGCAACAATTCAATGTAGACGACTTTCTGAATTATGAACATATTATGATATTTTATGTGCTGAGCATGGGTATCCCTTCCTCAGCAATTCGTGATCAACATGAAAATATCATGATGTAATGTATTACAAGATTAATGCAAGTCATTTTCCGCTTCAAATCCTACTCATCACATAGTAAAGCATCTCATCCAAATACTATTATTATTTTGACTTCATGCTTTAGGGGGCAGCTGTTATAGGTCAATTTAGGCATCATCCCCCAAGACCTAGTCAAACTAGACATCATCCCCAGTACTAATTAATGGGGTCTATCATCCCCTTATATTTCAGTTTCTATATTACCTAAGAGAAGAAATTTCCTTCATGGATTCAGTTGTGAGATTTCCAAGATTTGAAGTATATATTATATGACCCATTGACTCACCAACACTCATCTGCAAGGGACTAACTGCGTTTTAGTGCCAATATCCATGCAATAGTGCACTGCAGTACACTTCTCGACACTCAAGGGTGTGTTGGCCACCTGGGAGCGGAATTGTCATTGTTTCGGGAATCTCCACATGGCCAATGCCTTCTAGAAGAGTCCATAGGTGTCATACTTCGAATCCAAGTGTCCATCTAACACCTCTGAACTTGGAAGCATGTCTTGCCTATTATTATAAATTCATTCATTGAGAAACTACCATTATTTTCCCTATAAATTGAGCACTCATCTAAGTGCTAGGGAGGAATAATTTTGTGAAAAGTTATGATGTTGGATTCTCATTTGATAAGAGATTGGAAGTATTGATATGCTATTGAGATGATGTTGGATGTGATGAGGCTGGAATGAATTTGGAGTAGGTTGACGACAAATCAATCCATTGGTTTTAATCTTCTCCTCTTACTCTTTAATAAATATATATGTCCATTTTCTCATACATATGTCTACATCTTGTGCAATGTATTCTTGATGATGTATGTATTTCATATCTAATCAGTTTGATTTGATTAAGATAAGTAGATACTTGTATATTGCATGTTTTTTTGTTGTCCCCTATTTGTGTTTGCAAGAATCCATTTAGTAGCTTAAGTTGGATTGAGAGCAACGCCAACAGCAACAAAAGGAGGAGAGCGAAATAATCACAAGTAGGCTCTTTCTCATTTCTTCATATTTGCTTGTTTTAGAGAAAATAGTAGTTGTCTTTCCTCTGTTGTTCTAAGTGAAGGAACACCACAATCAGGGAATTTAGTTTATCCGTAGATTAAAATTATGTATAACACTTTCAAACATATATTAATAAGAAGCTATGCTTAAATATGAATTCCAAGTCAGTAGTCCACCCAGATTAAGTACTCACAATGCCTTATATTATCGAATCATAATGTTCATTATGGTGTGAAACCAGCTCCAGAAATAGAAGAAAAAGGATATCAACGCCTTAGAAATAAGCCACTTCGAGGGGGCAACCTCCAATACATTACATGAATGAAAAATTCTTGGATGATACAAATTACAACATATCCTTTCTATACATAGAAGTCCATTGGGCCACAATGTAACCATAGCTGACCTAACAATAATAATGTAAGGGCACAATAATAACAATATGGGGGTTACAGGGGTACAACAATAATAATAAGGGGGGCTACACTAACATAGTAAAGGACTACACTATTTATATAGGGACTTAACATGCCCCTCTCCTTCAAACAAGTGTTGTCCTCAACGCTTGATTATTTCTTGATGCTTCTGTATAAAATTCTCATCCTCCCATGTGGAATCTTCTACAGGAAAGTTCTTCCACTTGTTGAGATACTATGAAATTGATCGTACTTGTCGAGTTCTTGTTTCTGTGACTACTTCATAACTTCTTTCAATGTGATGTTGATCTTCTTGTTGTTTCATTAGATTCTGCACCAAAGTTAGGTTATCCTTTGAGAGTTGGAGAACTTGTTGTTGATGCTCAATTTGATCTTCCACTAATTTATCATCCATATTAGCTATTATTTGATCCTTCAAACCATCCAACTTAGCCTCCATTTCTGCTTTTAAACCATCTATGTCATCTTCGGTTTCTCTTCGTAAGATCGAAATTTGTTGCACTTGGTACCATAATTTTGATATCTCATACTGCAATTCTTCCTCTTCATGCGTCATAGTATAGCTTTTTGAGGGCTTAATGGGTATGGAATTATTTTTTGCAGGCATTATAGAACCTAATACTGATAAAAATTCTAAAATATGCCCTTGGAATCACTTCAAACTGCTTTTTCAAACAAACATTATGCAATTTTAAAAACCAAATACACACCTTTTTCTTTCTTTTGAGGAGCTCGATATTGAAACTAAATTATCACTGTGATTTCAAATCTTTAATATCTAAAATTTGGCCTTGTAGTAGTTCTTTGAAGCTTATTTCAAATTCCACAGGGCTGACTTGATTTGGATTCTTCAAGACAAGGTTATCTCCAATCTCCCACAATGACCTAATTATGGACTAGTTCAGTAGAGCGAACTTGTATGACTTACCACATGTCCCTGTTTGCTCCTTTGGCTCTGAAATTTATAGACAGGAAACTACAGTCTGTGTACTTCCAGTCGCTTTTTATAGAATTCCAATCCGATGCTCAGAGAGAGAGTTATAAATATTTTCCCATGATCACCTCTTTGAGATGAAATTCAGAAGCCTGAAAAATCCCTAACTTCCACAACACATATCTCCGTAAATATTGCGAACAAAGATCTAAAATTTTGTGATGATGTTCCTCAGGACTGCGGCTTCGTACTCTAAAAAATTTTAGCTTCTAAACCTTCGTAGAAACAAACTTATAGCAAAAATTCCACGATGACCTGTTTAGGTTAAATTTAGGAGCCCGCAAAATGACCTACCTTCCACAGATCATATCTCTGAAAATATTGCGAACCAAGCTCTAAAATTTTGCGAAAATGTTCCTAAAGATTTTGGGTTCATACTCTAACAATTTGAGCTTCTGAGCCTTCGTAGAAAAAAAGGTATAGAGAAAATGCCACGATGACCTGTTTGGAGCAACGAAACCCTAGAAACCAAAGCTCTGATACCAAATGTTGTGAAACCGGCTCCAGAAATAGAAGAAAAGAGATATCAACACCTTAGAAATAAGCCACTTCAAGGGGGAAACCTCCAATACATTACATGAATGAAAAATTATTGGATGATACAAATTACAAAATCTCCTTTCTATACATAGGAGTCCATGGGGCCACAATGTAATCCTAGTGGGGCCACAATATAACCCTAGCCGACCTAACAATAATAATGTAAGGGCACAATAATAACAATATGGGGTTTACAGGGGTAAAACGATAACAATAAGGGGGGCTACACTAACATAATAAAGGACTACACTCTTTATATAGGGACTTAACACATTAGGCCACTTAAACCTCTTTCTTTTTAGTTAAAATATAGGGAGAGAGACCAGTGTGTATGCCGATTCTAAAAAAAAATATTTGTTTAGCGAGAATTTTGAATATTGAGTTTCACCAACACAAGATTCAAATAAAAATGCAAAAAGTTCTTTACAAACACAATATTAGTTAGTAGATACGTACATTTTTTCAGGCTAACTTGAATGTCTTTTGGAAGATGGAGCCAAAGGCAAAGACACTTTGAAATTTAATGCTCATCTACTCCGCCCAAAACCATTCAAATCAAGCTTCCTCTCCTTGGATGATATAGTGGTATAACCATTGGAATTCAAATCCAATTACGCTTTAATTTTCAAAATTTATTATTTTTGTTGGAACCTGTTTTATCTCAATTCATATAGAATTTTGTGGCCTCATACATTTGATTATTTTCATGCAGAGATAGAGCACTAGAAAAATGCTAACAAATTTTATGCAGAAATAGTGCACTAGAAAAGGCCGACAAATTTTGTCATTGTTGATTGAACAACAAGAGCTCATTTCACGCACTTCCTTTTTCATTAAATAAACAATTTCCATTTTCTCTTGCTTGTACTATGCCACAAATAGCCTTCTCATGCAAAATAATCAAATATCCATTTTTCCTAAAGACGAGAGAAGAAGGATTGTCTTCTCCTGATTAAAGCCTCATACCTTTGTTGATTTCTTTGAGCTAAAAATTCACTATTGTATCAGATGCATACATTCATTATTTTCTACCACAAACCTGCAAATACCTTCAATATTTTCTACCACAAACCTACAAATTTTCTATAGGGATATTCTCTAAACTCTTGTTCGAAGTGAGGTAACTATATCCATAACATTATGTAGGCCAAGATTATTAGCAGGCAATTTTAGATTCTGGAAATAGACCAGATATTTTAGCCATGGTAGAGAAATTCATATAAAAAAATGCATACTTGAACATCACTTTTCACTTTTGAGGTCATCTCAGAAAGTTTTGAATGAGTAACTTCCAATCCAATTGACACCTGATTGTAACTTGCAAGAGTTTCCCTTGCTTTCTGTTAGGACTCTTGAGATGTCTGCAAGTACTTTCTCTATGCTTCTGTATGGAGTTGCAAGTTAATTCAGACCTGCTTAAAAGAGAGGCACACAATCAAAGTGAAATTTTAGGTTAAGGCTTCTCTATATCATAACAGAGCCATGTACAATGAATGGAAGCCAAGAAAGGATAGCCCTTACCTCCTACGGTTCGCACAACCTACTTTGTACCTCCATATGCATCCATAGGGTCCCTATGATCTAAATTGCGTTGAGATAAAAGAAAGTAATGTTAGCTAGTTCTTCATTCTCTTATTGAATCATTAGTCCTAAAAAATAAACCATCACTTGGAAAGGATAAAATGGTCCAGGGACCACAGAGCAGAGGCATGGTCTCTAACAGAAATAAACCAAACCAAACAGTGTCGACTCTCCTCAGTCTTAACAGAAATGAAAACCCTTTTTTTACTAAAACGCCATCGAAACTTTGTCAAATTCTGATGTTTTTTAAATTTGTATGCTCTTTAACCTGTGCATTTCTAGGCTTCCTCCTTGTCTAGGTAGTGGTGTTATTTATTTATCAACCTAATTCTATCGAATATAGCTCTATGTATTTAAAAATCTAATTAACGAAAATACCTTGGTGGCTTTGAAATGACACAATACAAACATTTTTTCTATAAGGAAGGCTACTTTTTCCAAAAAAAAAATAGTTTTAAAGAGGAATCTAATAAGACAATTGATAGAAACCTTTTGGAAAAATTGCACCATCGCTTGTATGGAATAGGAAGTACAAAATGAAAATGTTGATAGTTTCTTTCACCCTATAAAGTGATATTTTCTTAGTGGCATAGATTCTTCTATCTAATTTTCACTTACATGTCAATAATATCCATCCATTTTAAAATCCAAAGGCTACAGATATCTAAATCAAGTAAAAAGAGTAGCCTACTCTCCAATTTTAAATAGCCAATGGTTATCTTCAGCTGATCTTGGACTGATGAGTTCTTTGGTCGACGAATGGGACTCTTTCATAAAGGAACTCAACATCAATGGAATATGCATTAAAAAACTCAAAGGAATTGTTGGTCTGGATTTGTGATGCCACTGCAAGCAAAGTGAAAGCAAGGCTAGATTATGAAGATATTACATACTTTGTTATAAATCATGATTCCAATTGATGGCAAAACTACATTTGGAAATGGAATGTCTCAAACAAGTTGAAATATTTATCTTGGTTAACCTCCAAAACAAAATCTTAAACTGGGAAGATATTTAGAGGAGAGGCTTCGTAGGTCCAAATCAATTTTGTGTTTGTAGACTACAAGAAGAAATAGTGGATCACCTTCTCATAATATTTAGCATCTCTAAGGAAATCTGGCAGAATTTGGTTCTAAAAATGGGCATAAAAGAAAATTATCTTCAAAACTCTTTTGAATACACCCTTATTTTTTGGGTGGAAAACTTGTAACCTCTCTGTACCTTACCTATTTTTGTGGTTTGGGGCATCTGTATACTCAAAAATAGCGTCATTTTCAAGATTTTGAATATCAGTGTGCTCCTTCATTCCTCCAAGATTGTATCTCATTTCAAGGAATATCCTCCAAAACAAAGCAAGAAAAAACTTAGAAGGATCCCTTCCCTACATCTTTCAAGATATCCCGGTGGGCTTCTTTGGTTGAGCAACTCGAGATTTCAAATGTGGAGGGGAGGGACTGATCAAAGTGTCGGGGAGAAAATCGATTCACTTCAAAATCAAGCTAGGATTCAGAAAAAATACAAAGGCATAACTCATTGTTGTTTGGGTTTTATTGCTCCTAGCCTCTCAAAAAAATATAAATTGCATACAAAGTTTGGGAGACTCCAAATGTGTTATAGATTGATTAGATGGAAAAGAACATCTTGAGGTTTTGAATCTAGCTGATTGGAAAATAAAAATTGCAGATATAAGTAAAAAAAAAATGGATATTTGTTTCTTCCACATCTATAGGGAGCTAAACCCCTCTACAAAAGAAGTTGTCAATATTGAGTCAAGTTTCATCTACTTTGAAGACAAGGTTGGAAACACAATTCAAAGCACACACTGGGAGCACAAGAATCCTGTGCCATAGTAAATTCTCCAGAAAATCAACATTTTCTCTTCTATGTTTTAAAATAAAAAAATTAGTAAGTTTGAAATCTGTATTAGTTAAAATATGCATTTCCTCCAACAGTTCCAATCCTCTCTAGGACTATATTCTCTCTGACAATCTCCTATTAAAGGCGACTAATATCAGATTATATCATATTGACATGTACTATTTTTATTCAAAACCTAAATTTAAAAAAAAAAAAGTTATTTTTTCTATGAAAAAAAGTATCCATTGATACTGAATATTTTTGTTAACCCTGCAAGCTTCTATTGTACCATGATCATTGATATTGACAACATTGTGCATATAAATTTCATAAGTTGTTGTTGTAGACTTAAAGGAGAATGTTGGTGCCTAATAACAATTGAGTGAGTGTATGATAAGCATGAAGTAAAGTTTTGACTCATGAGATTCACAAACTCAACATTGATAACTTCCTCATATATGCTAGTCAACCTTTTGATAGTGACTCTACAACCATATATTAATAATAATCTATGCTTAAATATGAATTCCAAGTCAACAACCCACCCATGTTATGTTAAGATGCATAATGCCTTACATTATTGAATCATAATTTTCATTATGTCACCTCAACGTATTTCTCTTTAGGTAAAATATAGGAAGATGAACCCATGTGTATGCCCATGCTAAATCAGACTACTTGTTTAATGATAATCTGAATATTGAGTTTCACCAACACAAAATTCGAAGAAAACGTATGAGATTCTTTACAAGTACAATATTAGTTAGTAGATACATAAATTCTACCATTAGAACATGAATGTTTTTTGAACAATGGAGCAAACAAAACTACTTAGGCATGTATTATAATTTATATGAACTTTTCAAAGTTAGAAGTAGACTTGACCCAACTCAGTGGTACAAATAACAATTGAAGACCAAATTTTTAGAGTATATAGTTGTATAATTTCATTATTTGCATCATCGTACATCTTTGGAACGGTGCCTGTCCTATTAAAGGATTCAATCAAGGTTAAAACTTAGAGTGAAAAGACGAATAGCCTGACTATTTTTATGCAAATATACAACACTAGAAAATCCTATTTTTGTTGCCATGGGTTGAACAACAAGTACTCCATTCATTCACACACTTCCCTTTTCACCAATTAAACAATTGTTATTTTCTTCTACTTCTGCTATGTCACTAGTAGCCTTCTCATGCAAAAAAAATGAAGAGTCCTCGGCCCTAAAGAAAGGAGAAGACAAATTTTCTTTTGCTGGCAATTCTTGCAGCGTCGTATCTTTTTCTATTGTTTCCTTTTGACATCAGCTCATCATCCAGGAAGTTTACTTAGAAACATCTTCCAGTACTTTTAGGCTTGCTACATGATCGGCAGGTCTCTCTCTTCTGGACCTTTAACCAAAATATTTTGTTTGTCATTTGATATCAAATCATCTATTCATGCCTTGAAAATTTTACTACAGTACCTTGAAATTCATTAACATCAATGGCGGTTTCTCGTGTCTGTTAACAACTCACATCATTGGCTGGTAATCAGACGATGTCTTCCCATGTTCGACTTCAAATCATATATTCTCATGGTTAGACTTGTACCTGAATGATTGAGTGAATGAGATAAGAAGACCCCGGATCTAGTTTCATCCATCTAGGTTGCGATTTCAAGATTTTCGTACACATCATTTGTATGATGGCTTTACATACAGATCGTCATCCGAACATGGGCCTATATCTGTAGAAATGTCTATATTGGGCAGCATTTCAATGTAGACAATTTTCTAATTATGTACATATTTGATAGTTTATGTGTTAAGCATGGGTATGCCCCCCTCAACAATTCATGATCAAGATGAAAATATCATGTTGTAATGTATTGCAAGATTGATGTAGGTCACTGTCCGCTTCAGATCCTACTCATCACATCAGAAAGCATCTCATCCAAATGTTATTATTATTTTGACTTCATGCTTTAGGGGGAAGTTGTTATAGGTCAATTTTGGCATCATCCCCCAAGACCTGGTCAAATTAGACATCATCCCCAGGACCAATGAATAGGGTCTATCATCCCCTTATATTTCAATTGCTATATGCCCTAAGTGAAGATATTTCATTCATGGCTTCAATTACAGTGAGATTTCCAAGGTTTGAATTATATATTATATGACCCACTTACTCACCAATGCTCATATGCAAGGGACTAACTGCGTTGTAGTGCGAATACCTCCATGCAAGAGTGCACTACAGTGCACTTACCGACACTCAAGGGTGTGATGATCACCTGGGAGAGGAATCGTCATTGTTACAGGAATCTCCACATGGCTAGTGCCTTCTAGAAGAGTCCATAGGTATCATACTTCAAATCCAAGTGTCCATCTAACACCTCTGAACATGGAAACATGTCTTGCATATTATTAGAAGTCATTCATTGAGAAACTACCATCAGTTTCCCTATAAATTGAGCACTCATCTAAGTGCTAGGGAGGAAGGATTTTGTGCAAAGTTATGTTGTGGGATTCTCATTTGATAAGAGAATGGAAGTATTGATATTTTTTTGAGATGATGTTGGATGTGATGAAGCTGGAATGAAGTTAGAGCAGGATGACGAAAAATCGATCCATTGGTTGTAATATTCTCCTCCTACTCTTTAATAAAGATATCCGTTAATTTTCCCATACATATGTATATATCTTATTAAAGTATGTGTTTCATGCTCGGGTCAATGGTCCATAGGTCATAGCAAACATTGTGTGTTTTAGAATTTTTTATTTTTTTATTTTTTTATTTGGTCAAAGTCAAAGAAAGAAAATTGTTTTGTGTCAAAAGGATTCCTCCACCAAGGCAGCTCCCTCTCCCACATGTCACCCTACTACAACTCAAGTTTAAATAGTTGAAAAGACGACTTCTACTATTGTTCATGTCGACTTATTAAAGGGCACTCCAAAAACTATATATAGGAGTAGACTTGACCCATTAGAGGAGGAAGTAATAAAAATATTGATCTGCAGTTGGAACATAAACATAAGGTAGTGCGAAGGTCTAGGAGAGAATTTTGTCAAGCCATCGTGATGATTTTCTGTCACACGAATTATTTTGGAGCCAGTTACAGGAACCAGAAAATTGCAGGAACCGAGAACATTAGTTTCAGATATCGAATTGTTGTAGGAACAAAGTATGACTATTGCAGGAGTTGAATATACTAAGTTGCAGAGGCCAAGAATAACAATTTCAAGATGAAATAATGAGATTACAAAAGTTGCAGGAAGGAAGAAACTGTAAGTTCTAATTGGGGCAAATTTGGTGGATGGAATAATTTTGTGGTCAAAGGGTCAAGTTTTTCTCAATCTGATTTAATATACAAGAGAAAAAGTTGATTGGGTTTTTCCCTGACCTCGTTCCTACATCTTGTGTCCCTTGCTGTGATCTTCATTGTTTGGAATTTGTCTTGATGAAAGGAACATAATAAAATGAAAGAGGAATTAATAAGAAAAAAGGAACAATCACACGAAAATGTCAAAGTCTAAGAAAAATCTAGCTAAAGTACCTAATCCATATGATGCCCTAGACTTCTCAACAACTTATGACAATCCTTCAACAATGACACAAAACTATGATGGGAACTTTCATCATGTCAAAATTACACAAAACTTGCACCTCGACTTATCTATAACCACTTAGGGAACCTTGAACCAAGTCCAATCACGTTACCAATTGTCACTAAACCACTCACATTGGTAACATCCAATAGGGGTTCTTGAGATTCCTTCTAGTCACTAAATCACACACATTTGGCCTACTTATTTTTGTTGGCTAGCTAGGTTTTGGCCTACTCATTTTTTGAGGTTGTCACCTTTTGTTCTACTTTGTTCCAATTGAGTTTGACACCCCAAAGGTTTTATTTAGCAATTAGTGTTTTTAATCGCTTAAGGAAATCTTACTTCAAAAGGAATGGGCGATGAATCACACTCTGATGCTATCACCATGCTTGAATCACTAAAGGAATGTGTCTAGGAAGTTCCATATCATATAAATAGTCTCATTAAGAATGCCCACCAAGATAGCAAGGGTTGTCCAAAATATCACTCAAGGACGAGCTCGGATTTGATCAACGATAACCACTAGGTGTCTCCAACATATGCCTCTAGGAAGATGTTTAGGGTTGATTTAACTATCACAAAAACCATCAAGGAAGATACCCCATAGTATGAGGGTATCATGTGGCATTCTTGAAAATTTCTCTGAACTAGAGACTTCTAGTTTTTAACCTCCAAAAATATTCTTTGGCCTTTTTGGGGTTTGAATAGGTTGTTGTTGGATTTGCTTTCTATTGCATGTGTTGATTAAGAGAGGACCTCCTCTCTAATTTGGAGTTTGACTTCTTCAGAATGGTATTCCCAATATTTCCTTACCTACAAGAGGTCTTCGTTGTGTGTTCTTATTTCGTTTATGCTTCTAATTTCTTAATATTCTTATCCTCGATCCAAAGGAAAGAGTGGACCAAGTTTTTTCTCAGCGAATAATCAAACCCCATTATTGAAGTAGTTCATATGTAATCAAATGGGATAGGACCAATTACCTAGCTTATGAAATTGGATAATTTCTATAACACAAGATATAATGTATATGAATGTGATAGGGCCAAGTTCTTGGCTTATTTAATACACAAGTACAATTTATTTTTTCAGGAAGCAGAATCGATCTTGAACTTTGATGGGTACGATTCCTCTGCCAGCTCCCTAGTGTCTAATAATATCATCTCTAAGAAGAAAGAGCAAAAATCCACATGATTGCTAACCTTTGAGAAAGATCCAACAGAAAAACTACACAAAGCAACTTCGAATTTGATATTAATTTCTTCCCTGGAAGCTACACAATATATTCTAGCAAATCATAACCTTCCCAATCAATGATTATAATATCTTCCTTATAAAACGATGAATGAGTCGAAGCTTCTCACTCTTGCTTCTCTTTCAAAAAAAAAAAAGGCTTAATAATGTAGCCTAATCTTGTTACTATAGTCATGTTTCTCCATAACTACACTCGCAACCTAACTTGTAAATTGGAGGAAATTGAGAAAGAAATGATTGTATCCATTTAAAGAGTGGATAACTTTGTAGTAAGTGAATCGATATCTCATATTGAATGGAAATTTTCTTGTACATGGGAAATGGTTTCAAAATCCACCTAGTCTACCTATTGGTCACCTAATCCACTTGATTTTGTTAAGGAAACTAAGTCCTTACCTTCATTTACAGTGCTTCTTTGCATATTTGATTATTTCGTTTCCGGACGAACATGATGATATTGAAAAGATTGATGAACGAAAAAATGTTCTCGTGACATCTTTGCTCCATGGGTAAATGGTGTACAATCATAAAACTAGCCCTAAAAAATTTATCAAGCCTTGACTTTAATGATATGAATGGTTGTACTTGAAAGAAATGTTGCTCCCAATCTCTCACTCCAATATGTGTTTTATCCTCTCATAAAATTTAATTCTTGACAACCCTGCCTGGTCTCAAAATATGATTACTTGCCTCGCATTTCTTCTGCACCACATCGAAATCCCCCATTGTGTTTCTCTAAAAAATTTGTATTGTGCATGACTAAAAGCACCCAATTTAATCTTTAGGTCATATATCAACTTCGTAGAGAAATGCCAGACAATTATGAAACCATGCTAAAAATTGATCGATATGACTTGACCACTATCATGGAAAAAATCATAAACAACGTTTCTCTCAAAGGATTGGTCCAAGGATTCTGCCAAAGCTTGTTTCTTGATGACCAATGCTATGCCGAAAAAATCACCACCTAGGCTTGTTATGTGGAGATATAATGAGCCACTTCAAATGAAGAGATTATTATCAATGCATACCATCATTTTGACAGAACTGGGGCTTTATGTCTATCCAACTTAGATAAAAGGTAAAAGGTGGAAAAATCAGTTAATATGGATTGACAAGGTAAGTGATTAGGCTCGAATGCATGAAGGCTTAAATTATGAAAAAGGAAAATGTTAAAGTGAGACAAAATGATGGAGTGGTGTGATGACCATGCATGACACATATTTACTAATGATTTAAAATAGGTAAACATGTGATGGAAACTTGACCTCTACCCTCTCATAAAGTGACAACTCATAAATCTCTGAACCATTTGTAAAAACATGAGTTTGTAGCGAATTCAGTTAGAAAGTTGGCAGATTTGCTACGAACTTCTCAGGTGAATTCGTAGTGAAAATCATATGTTTTTTCATAGAATTCGTTGCGGACTCAGGGAAAAATAGACAGGTGGCTAAAAATTAATTTTAAACCAATGCATGGAGGTTTTTGATGGATTTATATGGATTTGAACATGATGGCATGACATGTGGGTCTCTTCAAACTTCATATTATGACCAATTCACAAAATTTCATCAATTTCATGAACTAATTTGACAAGATAATGAAACATATGCTAAATGACCTTCATAACTAAAAAAAAAAAAATTATTGGTGATAACATAGGTGAAATATTAAATGAAGGCACCTTCATTGTGATTTGGCCCAAATTATTACGAATAATTTTGTATACAACCTCAATAATTCAGCGGTTTGTCGAATCAATGGGTTGAATCCCCACAAATCTCCGCATGGAAGTTTAAATTTTGGTGCTTAGATAATCCACGGCCCTAGGCTCATAACTTCAGCCACTCGACCGATGTATCGTGGGGAAACATCGTTGCAACCTTGGGATAAGTCGGTGGCCTCTCGGCCCAACCTCAACGACCTTCTCCAACGATATTTCCCCTCTTGCTTAGCGTGATAGAACTCCCTCTTTGGCAGTGCCGAAAATGGTCACTCAACCACTAATATCATGCAAAAAAAAGGATGCAAATCCCACGACTCTGATAGTGTGGTCCTCCTTGGTTGGCTCAACGAGTGCCTTCTTGCTAAAAAATATGCAACATTTGTGTGGTTCATTGATATGTTTTATTTTATTGCCACTGGATTTAGATCTTGGAGAGATTGGATGGCCTTTCACCCTTCGATCTTCAACAAGTGAAAATTAAATACCTTCCACTTGCGATCTGCACCTTAGGCCTAATCTCACAGCCTCTCGCTGAAACATATCTGCATCCTAATCAACATAGTCTCCCTGCAACATTCGACCTCCACAAAACTTCCATCTGTAAGATAAAATCCTTATCTCTTAACCCATTATGAGTAGCCACAAATATATACTATGATAAGCTCGATCTTTGAAGTGAATGATAGATCTCGACTTCTTGGATTAAAAATAAGCATGATCTCCTAAAGGGAAATAGATCTCAATCCTTGATATATCGATAAATCTGCCCCGTAAGCCTGCAAAAATCTGAAAAATCTCCTACGTTAAGCCACAAATAAATGAATTGATGGATATGGAAATTTTCTATGCAAACATCAACTAGGGAGGATGTGAATAAGCCACTAAAATTGATAAATAACTAGGTGGGTGATTATGGCGGATCACCAAAAACTAGTCTCTTTTGGAACCCTCAAGCTGGTAAGATGTGCATCTCTGATAATAGTGTAAGATTCCAAATAGTAAAAATTTTGATAGATCTAGAACATCTTAGTGTTCTTATTTAAAAAAAAAAAATCATCAAGAAAAAGAACACAAACATGATCTAGAAATGAAGCCCTGTTATCTATATTAGTAGCTAAAAATAAAATACATGCCCCTACAATAAAACCAGAGCTCTTGCATTGGCATGCTTGGTTGCGCATTAAAACAGAAAACAATCAATGAAGCACAATTGTGGACCCTGGATGGATCCACCAAAAGAATTCAACACGGGGTTTTAGTCTCGGGATCAAGCTAGAACTAGCCACTCCAAGTTCCCAACAAGCACAAATAGATAGAGAAGTTCTATGTAATAATTAAATATCAACGAAAGTTCATGGAGACATAGTTCCTTTCTTAGTCGAGATCTTTGACTCGCATGAATTATATGAAGGAAATTTAACCACCAAAGGAACCATGAATTTAATTTCTCAGTTGGAATCCCAGGGAATAGTACTTTCCAGTAAAAGCCTCGAGGTCATAGTTCCTTTAATAATCAAGAAATTTGACAGACGTGAAGTATGACCACAATAACTATGACGAATGATATTTGACTAAAAAAAGAACTATGACCTTCATTTCTGGATCATATTTCTAAGGAGTAGTTCCTATCAATGGAAATTCTTGAGGTCACAATTCCTTTGTTGCTGGAACTATAACTAGTAGGAACTATGATGAAGGAAATTTGGTTGACAAAGGAACTATGACCTTCATATGTTGGTCCTAGTTCTAGGTAATAGTTCATATCAATCAAACTTATTGAGGTCATAGTTCCTTTATTAGTCAAGATTTATGACCTCGGGAGCTTTGACTGGAAAAGGGAGTAAGACCTTTATTTATTAGTCATTTTTCTAGAAACAATTCATGTCAGTCAAATATCTTGAGGTCATAGTTCCCTTATCAATTTGGAACTTTGTCAGTGAGGAACTTTGACTGACAAGAATAATGATGAAGGAACTTTGATCAACAAAGGAACTATGACATTCACTTTTCGATCATAATTCCAAGGAATAGCTCATTTCAATTTATGTTCCTAAGTTCATACTATCCTTTCTTAGTCAGGAATTTTGACTAAGAGGAACTATGACGAAGAAAATTTGACCAAAAGGGTAATTATGGCCTTCGTTTGACAGTCTTAGTTCCACATAATAGTTCCTACCATTCAAAGTTCCCAAGTTCATAATTCGTTTTATCAGTAAGGAACTCTAATTGATAGGATCCTTTACCAACAAACTTTGGTGTGATTCGATTGACATTGATAGCATGAGTTCAACAATTTCCTATAATTTTATATTTGTTTAATTTTTGGCATCCCTTCCATGAGATCAAAGAACTAATCTTATTCCATGCTATTCAAAATTCCATGGCCAAACTCTTGCTTCTTTAATGAATGCTTGTGGGTTGATGGAATTTGGCTACATTTTCTAAACTCTTCCTTGGAGTTTTATGCTCCTCCCTACGACTTCCTTCTTCTAATTTCCCATTCCTTCTAGCTCAACATCACCTCTTATCCTTGTATGTCTTGGTGGATGAGGAATTATGGGTTCTTGGTCAATTATTTCTTGACCTAAAATGGACCAAAAATCTAAATGGCAAAGTCTCATAGTCAAATTTCCCATCAATAAGGTGAAATTGAGGTGAAATTATAACTTTAGAAAATATCCTTGTGAGATTTGGGAAAGAATTTCAGATGAAAAAGTTCTAGTTTTTCCACTTATTAATTCGAGTTTGTAGCCATTGCTACAACAAAAGCCATCAATATTCATTAAATGGATGTAAACGGAACCTTTTACTTAGTTGAAAATGAGGGAATATGAAGAAATCTAGTGGGATTTTGGATGTAAGATTGTGGAGGAAGTGGGTGTAAATTGCAGCAATGCATGGTTTCAAAAAAGAGATTAATTTAGTTTCATGGGTATCTATGTGGATGATAGCAATTTCAAGTAAGTTAGAGAGTAGGCGGACCTAGTCTCTTTTTCTGTAAAATTATTTCTTAAATCGTCTAGGAATAATGCCAAATGTTATGTGCCACATGATTAATGGGAATTTTGACAATGGAACTTTTCCGTTAGAGGTTTTGGTTGATTTTAAGATGGCCCAAATTGTTAAAATTATTGTGAATAAAAAGAGAGAGAAGATCAACACAAAACCTTACCTCTTACTTAGAAATAAGCCCACCCAAAAAAGTTGATTTTGTTCACTTATTATCTTAGTCCATGCAACTCTTAACTTTGAGATGAAATCATGTTAATCATAAAAATCACTACTACCCCTCGCACACCCTATAAGTTGTGTGGACAACCCATCACAATCACATCCTACAATTTAGAAGGAAATTAAAGTCTATTTGAATTTCCATCGCAAGGAGGCAATTTTCTAAGCATAAAAATATAGATGGTTGAGGTAATATTGACGAGCGTAGTGCAATGAATAGTATTTTGGATAAGTCACGTGGATTTGTAATAAGAATAATATTCTATGTCAATGAGACAAAAGTAAGGGGAACTAAGGATGATGAACTTGGTAAAATAGAGGACATTGGAACTCATTGAGAGGTTAGTGAGTTTATAATGGTGACACCTACATAACAAAACCGAACAATAATATTCTCTTCATAATGTAGTCGTTGTGGCTAATCATTAGATGGACAGTGTGACAATTAAGGATTTAATCGATTGAATAAATTAGCCTTGTAGTCTACCACTACAACACTATAACACCAAGAGTATATCTGACGATTCACAAGCCAGAGATACAAATAAATTATGACTTAACAAGAGACAAGATGTCCCCACCCCAACAAAGTGGGATCTATCCCAAGGGTCACTCACTCTTCTCAGAAAAATGTTTCTAAGAAAAATCTACCTAAAGAACCTAATCCATATGATGCCCTAGACTTCTCAACAACTTACGAAAATCCTTCAACAAAGACACAACACTATGATGGGAATTTTCATGATGTGAAAATTACACAATACTTGCACCTCGAACTATCTATAACCACTTAGGGACTCTTGAACCAAGTCCAATCACCTTACCCATTGACTCACTAAACCACTCATTGTTCATCATTAGCATGCACTAAGAATGCAGTTTCCTTACGAGTATTTAAATATAAATCACACACATATGGCCGACTTATTTTTTCTAGCCCTCTTAGCTTCGTTTTAGCCTACTCAACCTTAAAGTTTTTGCATACTGTTATACTTCGTTCCAATTGAGTTCGACGCCCTAAAGGTTTTATTTAGAAATTAGTGTTTTTAACCGCTTAAGGAAATCTTACTTCAAAAGGAATGGGCGATGAATCACACTTTAATGCTATCACCATGCTTGAATCACTAAAGGAATGTGTCCAGGAAGGTCAATGTCATCTAAACAGTCTCATTAAGAACGTCCACAAAGATAGCAAGGGTAGTCCAAAAGATGAGTCAAGGACGAGCTCGCATTTGATCAAGGATACCACTAGGTGTTGCCAACATATGCCTCTAGGAAGGTGTTTAGGGTTGATTTGACTATCACAAAAACCATAAAGAGAGATACCCATAGTATGAAGGTATCACCTTTGATATTCTTGAAACTTACTCTTGAGTTGAGCTTTAGTTTTAACACTTAAAAAAATATTCCTTGGCCTTTTGGGGTTTGAATAGGTTGTTGTTGGCTTTGATTTCTATTTGCATGTGTTGATTAGGAGAGGACCTCCTCTCTATAATTTGGAGTTTGACTTAGAAGAATTATTCCGAATATTTCCTTACCTACGAAGAGGTCTTAGTTGTGTGTTCTCGACCATTATTTCGTTTTTGCTTCTAATTTCTTAATATTCTTATCCTCGATCCAAGGCAAGAGTGGACCAAGTTTTTTCTCGGCGAATAATCAAACCCCATTATTGAAGTAGTTCATATGTAATCAAATGGGATAGGACCAATTACCTAGGTTACAGAATTGGATAAGTGCTATAACACAAGATATAATGTATATGAATGGGATAGGACCAAGTTCTTGGCTTATTTAATACACAAGCGCAATTGCTTTTTTCAAGAAGCGGAATCGATCTTGAACTTTGATGGGTATGATTCCTCTGACAACTCCCAAGTATCTAATAATATCATCTCTGAGAAGAAAGAGCAACAACCCACATGATTGCTAACCTTTGAGCAAGATCCAACAGAAAAACTACACAAAGCAACTTCGAATTTGAAATTAATTTCTTCCCTGGAAGCTACACAATATATTCTAGCAAATCATAACCCTCCCAATCAATGATTATAATATCTTCCTTATAAAACGATCAATGAATCGAAGCTTCTCACGCTTGCTTCTCTTTCAAAAAAAAAATGGCTTAACAATGTAGCTCAATCTTGTTACTATAGTCATGTTTCTCCATAACTACACTCGCAACCTAACTTGTAAATTAGAGGACATCGAGAAAGAAATGATTGTATCCATTTAAAGAGTGGCTAAGAGTGTAGTAAGTGAATCGATATCACATATTGAATGGGAATTTTCTTGTACACGGGAAATGGTTTCAAAATCCACCTAGTCTACCTATTGGTCACCTAATCCACTTGAGTTTGTTAAGGAAACTAAGTCCTTACCTTCAATTACAATGCTTCTTTGCATATTTGATTATTTCATTTCCAGACGAACATGATGATATTGAAAAGATTGATGAACGAAAAAATGTTCTCGTGACATCATTGCTCCATGGGTAAATGGTGTACAATCATAAAACTAGCCCTCAAAAATTTAACAAGCCTTGACTTTAATGATATGAATGGTTGTACTCGAAAGAAAAGTTGCTCTCAATCTCTCACTCCAATATGTGTTTTATCCTCTCATAAAATTTAATTCTTGACAACCCTGCCTGGTCTCAAAATATGATTACTTGCCTCGCATTTCTTCTGCGCCACATTGAAATCCCCCATTGTGTTTCTCTAAAAAAATTGTATTGTGCACGACTAAAAACACCCAATTTAAGCTTTGGGCCATATATCAACTCCGTAGAGAAAGGCCAAACAATTATGAATCTATGCTAAAAATTGATCGATTTGACTTGACCACTATCGTGGAAAGAATCATAAGCAACGTTTCTCTCAAAGGATTGGTCCAAGGATTCTGCCAAAGCTTGTTTCTTGATGACCAATGTTGTGCCAAAAAAATCACCACATGGCTTTTTATGCGGAGATATAATGAACCACTTCAAATGAAGAGATTACTATCAATGCATACCATCATTTTGACACAACTAGGGCTATATGTCTATAAAAAATGATGTTACAGTTTTAAGTGGGTTTTTCCTTTAAACAAAGAGTGACTAGGTTTCATGTCATATCACAACCATAAACATTGAAGGGAAAGGGCATGCGACTATGAAACCAAGCCAAACAAAGCGGGTCTAACTTGGAGACTTGTATGGATAAAAGTACAAGAGATTTTGCTCTTGTATTGTTGATGAATTTAAACTTCTCCCTTCTCTAATAAGTTTATTTGTGGTGAACGATCGTATGCCCAAACTCCTGTTATGGATGTCCATTGCATACAGAAACGACAACTTCATCTCACATCAAGATATTGCCTTCGATGTATGGTGTCAAATTTGATGAGTTTATTTGTTAGAAAAGCATAGCTTAGATATGCCAATGGAATACACATGTAACAAATCATTAGGCATAAATTGACCAATAAAAGGAAATGTGAACTCAAAGAACATAGTTGGGGAGAAAGCATGAGGCATTTCATAGTGCATCAATTCAAATCTTGTAGCAGGTATAAATAGTAGAATAACACACAAAGAAGCATCCCATCAAATACAACACATACGCCTTCCCTTTATACCCCTTCTAGCCCGATGTAACAAGTCAAACCCATGTAGTAACCTACACAATTAGGTCACCCATTATGTTACATTACAGAAGAGTTAATATGAAGCCTTCACACTCCAACAAAGTTAAAGGTATTGCCACTTCCATCACACGTTGTCAACAGATCAAATCCGCAACATAACGTTTTGAGTCTTTGTGTTGTTTCAAATCAAATCCCTGTGAAATGTATCTTCCTTGAGTTTAGGAACTTGAAATAATAGACATGCAAGGCCACCTACAACACTAGGACAAACACCCAACGCACATGTGAAATACAACGACAAATTCGGAACAAACATACAACACCCATGCGCAACGTTGGTAACAACATGTTATGAGTTTATTAAAGGGATAGCCCACTATGCCCATGTCACATGCCCTCACAACTAGAGAAACAATAAAAACTCTTCATAAGCCCATGCATGCCTATGAAGAGCATAAGTGAAAAAAGCACAACCAAAAAAAAGGATGTATGTAATGTATTTAAACTCTATTATTCGTGGAACATTGAGAGCACACAAGAACATGATGTATGCAATGTATTAAGACTCTATTATGCGTAGAACATTGAGTGAATAAGTGAAAGAAGCACCCAAAAACTTGGCGAAGCAATCTTCGCCAACTACATAGAGAAAGGGCACTCAAGGATGAAACTACGCCAAAACGGACCCATTTAACTTGACCACCATCATGGAAAAATCATCAATGCTACGCCCCAAAATTCATGAACCAGGTGTTTGATAGAGGAAGATACAATGAGTTAACTCCAAAACGAACCAATTTGAGTTGACCACAATCATGGAAAATTCATAAGCACTATGCCCCAAAATTCATGAACGAGGTTTTTGCAATGAGTAGCTTCAATTCAAATAAAAGAGCATAGTGTCATTTTGAGTGTCACAATTTTCAGTGCCATTTTCCCTCTTAACAATACACAATTTTCAGTGAGGTTTTCCCTCTGAACAATGAATGAATGAGAGACAGGGTTTGGGTTTCAGTTACAGTGGTACATTGTCAGGTTTTTGAAGGCGACATGGGCCTGGTGCTTGCCTCCCCTGAAGGATCAACGGTGATTTTGAGTGCAGGAATTTATACTTGCAGCCCAAAAGTAATGGATTGGATTGGCGGGGAAGTCCATGTGATATCCAAGCCTGCCAATATGCACCGGACCCCATTATGTTGCGAAGGAGAAAAAGCTTGACAGATTTTGATAGCGATAGATAGATGGTTGGGGAATTATTTTTGGTTTTCCTCTGCTTTGATGCTGAAATATTGAAATTGAAAGCAGGACGAAATATTCTCGAAATGGTGAAGACCCATTTCATATGAATGTGGAAATTGAAAGCAGGCCGAAATTTCTCAGCTAGCGTGAAGAGAAGGGCCCTGCAAACATGTCAAAATCAAATCGTGAAGAGGGCCCTGGAAACATGTCAAAATCAAATCGTGAAGAAGGGCCCTGCAAACATGTCAAAATCAAATCGTGAAGAGAAGGGCCATCGAAATTTCGGGAAGAGGCGAGGCATAGAAATATGTCAAAATCGGGAAGAGGCGAGGCATGGAAATATGGATTTGCAAGAAACAGGAGAAAGGCAATTATACAGGAGAATCCGTGGAAAGGGCGAATTCATAAACCGTTTGGTTTGAAATATGCATATATATTTTAAAGCTTCCTGTGTGTGAGCAACAGCAATTGGTTGATGTACTGTAAAGGCACTTCTCTTCTGCACATTTAAATGGGCGAATTTATAAACTGTTTGGTGTGAAATATGCGTATTATATAGCTGTCCGCGTTGCGTCGCTTCGGTGTGAGCAACCGGTTCTCTTCTCCACGTCCGCGTCTAGTTGTGTTCTGGTCGTTGCCATTGACAAAGCAAAAAGAAAAATACAGATGGATGATAACAATAAGAAGTGGTGCCAAAATACGATGAGCCGAGCAAAGACAGAGAGAGGAGGATAGAAATGGGATAGAAATGTAATGTAATGGTGGGTGTGACAGTCACGTATATCCCACACGCGCCAGGGGCAGAGATTTCAAAATGTTGATAGTCGTGGGCGTGAGATGAATTGAATCAAGTGGGTGCGCCCTGCTCCAAGTAGAGAGTTGGCGTATGGGCCCCTGCCGAAAGGCGGGGTTCGGAAGATTTCTTCCGGTAAGTGTCATGTGCCATAGAGAGGGGGGGACCGCGTGAGGCTGGCTTCACAGAGCAACGACTACTCCCCGCTCCCTGCAGTGGAAGGATAACGCGCCCGCTCTTTTATTAGAATTCTTTCAATTTCCTTTTACTTTTTAATCTTTTATTAGAATTCTTTCAATTTCCTTTTACTTTTTAATCTCTTATTAAAAGCCTATCTTTCAATTTCCCTTTACTTTTTAATCTTTTTATTAAAATCTTTCAATTTCCCTTTTTACTCTTTTTAATCTCTTATTAAAAGCCTATCTTTCAATTTCCCTTTTTAATCTTTTTATTAAAATCTTTCAATTTCCCTTTTTAATCTTTTTATTAAAATCCTCTCAATTTTCCTTTTTTATATTACAGTGGAAGGATAACGAGCTCATTTTCTTAATAATAATTTCCATCATCTTTTTATTCTCTTTTCTATTACAATTTATAATGATATTTTCCATTCTCTTTTTTATTATAATCTATAATGATATTTTCCATTCTCTTTAGTATTACAATCCTATATAATGATATTTCCAAATCCTCTTTTCTATTACAATTTATAATGATATTTTCCATTCTCTTTTTTATTACAATTTATAATAATATTTCCCATTTCTCTTTTCTATTACCATCTATTTCCATTTTTTTTTTTTTTAATCTATATTGATATTTCCCAATCTTTTTTTTTACTAAATTGCAATTGGTCATAGTTCTTGCCAATCAAATTTCTCGAGGTCATAGTTCCTCTGTCCATCAAGAACTCCGACCACAGGAAATATGACGAAGGAACTTTGGTCGACAAAGGAATTTTTTCCTTCATTTGTCAATTGTAGTTCTATGTAATAGTTCAATATCAATCAAAGTTCATGGAGACATGGTTCCTTTCTTAGTCGGGATCTTTGACTCACATGAATTATATGAAGGAACTTTAACCGCCAAAGGAACCATGACTTTCATTTTTCAGTTGGAATCCCAGAGAATAGTACTTGCCAGTCAAAGCTCCCGAGCTCATAGTTCCTTTATTAATCAAGAAATTTGAGAGACGTGAACTATGACCACAATAACTATGACAAATGATATTTGACTAAAAAAAGAACTATGACCACAATAACTATGACAAATGATATTTGACTGAAAAAAGAACTATGACCTTCATTTCTTGATCATAGTTCTAAGGACTAGTTCCTATCAATGGGAATTCTTGAGGTCGCAATTCCTTTGTTGGTCCAGAATTCTAACCAGTAGGAACTATGATGAAGGAAATTTGGTTGACAAAGGAACAATGACCTTCATATGTTGGTCCGGAACTCTAACTAGTAGGAACTATGATGAAGGGAATTTGGTTGACAAAGGAACTATGACCTTCATATGTTGGTCCTTGTTCTAGGTAATGGTTCATATCAATCAAACTTCTTGAGGTCATAGTTCCTTTTTTAGTCAAGAGCTATGAACTCAGAAGCTTTGACTGACAAATGGAATATGACCTTCATTTATTAGTCGTTTTTCTAGAAACAGTTCCCGTCACTTAAATATCTTGAGGTCATAGTTCCTTTATCAATTTGGAACTTTGTTAGTGAGGAACTTTGACCAATAGGAATAGTGATGAAGGAACCTTGATCAACAAAGGAACTATGACATTCATTTTTCGATCATAATTCCAGGGAATAGCTCATGTCAATAGATGTTCCTAAGGTCATACTATCCTTTCTTACTCAGGAACTTTGACTAAGAGGAGTTGTGACGAAGAAACTTTGACCAAAAGGGTAACAATGGCCTTCGTTTGACGGACATAGTTCCACGTAATAGTTCCTACCATTCAAAGTTCCCTAGTTCATAGTTCGTTTTATCAGTAAGGAACTCTAATTGATAGGAACTGTGACCAACAAACTTTGGTGTGATTTGATCGACATTGATAGCACGAGTTCAAAAATTTCCTTTACTTTTATATTTGTTTGACTTTTGGTATCCCTTCCATCAGATCGAAGAACTAATCTTATACCATTCTATTCCAAATTCCATGGTCAAACTCTTGCTTCTTTAATGAATGCTTGTGGGTTGATGAAATTTGGCCACATTTTCTAAACTACTCCTTGGAGTTTTACGCTCCTCCCTAAGGCTTCCTTCTTCTAATTTTCCATCCCTTCTAGCTCAACATCACCTCTTATCCTTGTATGTCTTGGTGGATGAGGAATTATGGGTTCTTGGTCAATTATTGCTTGTCCTAAAATGGACCAAAAACCCAAATGACAAAGTCTCAAAGTCAAATTTCCCATCAATAAGGTGAAATTATAACTTGTGAGATTTGGGCAAGAATTTTAGATGAAAAGTTTCTAGTTTTTCCACTCATTAATTCAAGTTTGTAGCCATTGCTACAACAAAACCTGTCGATATTCATTAAATGGATGTAAATGGAACCTTTTGCGTGGTTTAAGAAGAGGCAATAACAAGAAATCTAGTGGGATTTTGGACGTAAGATTTTGGAGGAAGTGGGTGTAAATTCCAATGCATGGTTTCAAAAAAGAGATTAGTTTATTATCATGGGTATCTACGTGGATGATAGCAATTTGGAGTAAGTTAGAGAGTAGGTAGACCTAGTCTCTTTTTCTGTAAAAATTATCTCTAAAATCCGCTAGGAATAATGCCAAATGTGATGATTAATGGAATTTTGACTATAGAACTTTTCCGTTAGAGGCTTTGGTTCATTTTAAGATGATCCAAATGGTTGAAATTATTTTGAATAAAAAGAAAGAGAAGATCAACACAAAACCTTACCTCGTCCTTAGAAATAAGCCCACCCAAAAAAAGTTGATTTTGTTCACTTATTATCTTAGTCCGTGCAACTCTTAACTTTGAGATGAAATCATAATAATCATCAAAATCACTGCTCCCCCTCGCACACCTTGTAAGTTGTGGGGACAACCCATCACAATCACATCCTACAATTTAGAAGGAAATTCAAGTCTATTTGTATTTTCATCGCAAGGAAGCAATTTTCTAAGCATAAATATATAGATGGTTGAGGTAATATTGTTGAACGTAGTGATACTTTTCTGCCTTTGAACATAAATGATTTAGGCACCAAATTTTTTTTATCTCAATGATAATATAGAAACTTATCTCAAAGATAACTTTATATTCTTACCGTCATGACAATAGAGAGAAATATTATCTCATTCTCTAAAACATGGCTAGAGCTGATAACTTGTGGTGTTTCTAGTTATAACAGTAGAGAAAACTATAAATTCTAAAACGGGCTCAAGCAGCAAGAGCTACTGTGTCAGGGGAAACAACTACATCATCTTCATTGAGGAGCGTTTGATCAAAATTCCATACACTGTGCCCTTTGCCTATCCATAAAAACTGTGACACAAATTATGATACCTTCTTGATAGTTTCAACCTCTCGGCTCCCTTCTGTGTGTCAGTAAACTGCTGCAGCACCTGGCCCCTCCACCGCTCAAGTTCCTTACGAGCTTGGCCTTCAATCACCATGCCCTCTCCCAATGACTGCACTCCCTGTGGTCACTATTTGGCAGATCACGATCCCTCTTCGGTGGTCACTCGGTGTAATGCAGACCCTCGCTCCTCTATGGCTAATCACACTTCCGTCCGGATCCCTTCCGTAGGTATGAATTAGCCTCAACAGTAGGGATCTATTCAGACCCCTTGGCTGAAGAATATGTTGTCAATGCTCCTGCTGGGTCGACTAATGCACCTATGGTCCACAATCTTTTATCACGATCTGTCTTGCTTAGTGTCACACCTCGAAATGGGGCTTCCTATCTATGCATACCCCTCAACACCCTGAGATTAGTCTCTTTCTCCCTCCTTCAATATGCATGCAGGTGAAAGATTAAATGAAGGCACCTTCATCGCGATTTGGCCCAAATGATTCCATGACAGTTTGTATACAACCTAAATAATTCAGCGATTTGTCCCCCATAAATATGCGCATGAAAGTTTGAATTTCAGTGCCTAGATAATCTATGGCCCTAGGCTCTTAACTTTAGCCGCTCGACTGATGTACTGTGGGGAAACATCGTTGTAGGCTTGTGATAAGCCAGTGGCCTCTCGGCCCAACCTCTGCAACCTTCTCCAACGATATTGTCCCTCTTTCTTTGCATGATAGCGATCCCTCTTTGGCAGAGGCAGAAATGGTCACTCGAACACTTATATCATGCCAACAAAAGGATGCAAAGCCCACGACTCCGATAGTGCAGTCCTCCTTGGTTGGCTCAACGACTGCCTTCTTGCTAAAAGATATGCAAAGTTTGTGTAGTTCGGTTATATGCTTTTATTTTGTTGCCATTGGATTTAGATCTTGGAGAGATTGGATAGCCTTTCACCCTTATATCTTCAACAAGTGCAAATGAAATACCATCCACCTGCGATCTGCACCTCAGGCCCGGTCTCACAGCCTCTTGCTGAAACATATTTGCGTCCTAATCAACGTAGTCTCCCTGTAACATTCGACCTCGACAAAACTTCTATCTGTAAGATAAAACCCTCAGCTCGTAACCCACTATGAGTGGCAACAAATCTATACTGGGATAAGCTCAATATTTGAAGTGAATGATAGATATCAACTTCTTGGATAAAAAATAAGCTTGATCTCTAAAAGGGAAATAGATCTCAATCCTTGATATATCAATATATCTGCCGCGTAAGCCTGCAAAAATCTGCTGCGTTAAGCCACAAATGAACGAATTGATGGATATGGAATTTTTTAATGCAAACATTAACTAGGGTGGATGTGAATAAGCCACTAAAATTGATATATAACTAGCTAGGGTGATTACGATGGATCACCGAAAACTAGTCTCTCTTGGAACCCTCAGGCTGGTAGGATGCGTAGCTCTGATACCACTGTAGGATTCCAAACAGTAAAATTTTTGATAGATATAGAACATCTTAGTGATGTGATTTAAAACAAATTTTCATCAAGAACAAGAATACAAACATGATCTAGAAATGAAGCCCTTTTATTTGTATTAGTAGCTGAAAGTAAAATACATGCCCATACAATAAAACCAGAGCTCCTGGAGATGGCATGCTTGGCTGCGCATTAGAACAGAAAAAAAACAATGAAGCACAATCGTGGACCCTGGATGGATCCACCAACAAATGTCACCATGGGGTTTTCGTCTCGAGATCAAGCTAGAACTGGCCACGCCAAGTTCCCAAAAAATAAACTAGTTTTCACTTCTTATTGTTTGCATTGATGAAGACTAGACAAAATCGATTAAATTTGGCTACTATGATCAATCATAGGCAAAAAAATAAATTTAATTGGTGTTGCGCCATCCCCAAAAAAATTGTTTAAAATAACCTTACAACTACCCAAAGCCTAGTTTTGATGTGTTTAATGATTCGACCTGTCTTGGATGAACTTATGTTGTTGCACTTGTAATGTGAAATGACATTCACTGTGACAAGGTACAAGCATTGGTATTGGACATTGAGTATACGGATGTACAAAGCATAGATGATCAAGATTTGGATGATGATTTGATTTTACACTATGGTATAACTATTTTTGGACCATTGATACAATTTAGAACCTCGATGTTATGTATTTTGATTCAAAAATGCATTGCATTGAGTGCCATTGGATTCCTTTGGGTGCCATGTATTTACCCTTACATTCCCTATTCATTAAAAAAATTTATATTGTTGGTGCCTAATAGCTTGGAGATATATGTATGTTTGAACATTTTAGACCATACACATACATTACTTGTATATTATAGTATAATATTTTTTTCACTCCCGAGACAATTTATATTGTCCATGTTATGTACATTGGCTCAAAGATATATTATATTTCCGCTATATGTGAATAGATTCCATTGGGTTCCATGTATTGACCCTCACATTCTCTATGCATTAAAAATACTTTGTATAGTTGTTGTTTAATAGCTTGTATTTATATAATTGAATATTTTGTATATTTCTTGGTCGCACAACCTTCTTTGTACCTCCATATGCATGCATAGGGTCCCTATGATCTGGAATGTGATGAGATAAAAAAAAGTAATGTTAGCTAGTTCGTCCTTCTCTTATTGCATCATTAGTCCTAAAAAATAAACCATCATTTGGAAAGGATAAAATGGTCCAGGGACCAGAAAGCAAAGGCACGGCCTCTAACAAAAATAAACCAAACCACACAGTCTCGAATCTCCTCGGTCCTAACGGAAATGAAAACCCTTTTTTTACAAAAACACCATCGAAAATTTGTCAAATTCTGATGGTGTTTTTTAAATATATCTGCTCCTCAACCTGTGCGTTTCAAGTCCTCATCCTTGTCTAGGCAATGGTGTTATATATTTATCAACCTACTTCTATCGAATATAGCAATATGTATCTCAAAATCTAATTGACGAAAATACCTTGGTGGCTTTGACATGACACATTACAAACATTCTGGCTGGAAGGAAGGATAAATTTTCCAAAGAAACAAAATAGTTTTAAAGATGAATCTATTAAGACAATTGGCATAAACCTTTTGGAAAAATTGCACCATCCCTTGTATGGAATAGGAAGTATAGAATGAAAATGTTGATAGTTTCTTTCACCCTATAAAGTGATATTTTCTTAGTGGCATATTTTCTTCTATCTCCTTTGCTCTTACATGTCAATAAAATCCATTCATTTTAAAATCTAAAGGCTACATATATCTAAATCAAGTAAAAATAGTAGCCGCCAATGGTTATCCTCAGCTGATCTTGGACTGATGTGTTCTTTGGCCGACGAATGGGACTCTTTCATAAAGAAACTGAATATCAATGGAATCTGCATTAAAAAAATCAAAGGACTTGATGGTATAGAGTTGGGATTCCATTGCAAGCAGAGCAAATGCAAGGCTAGCTTATGAAGCTATTGCATACTCTGCTATAAATCAGGATTCCAATTGGTGGCAAAACTATACTTGGAAATGAAATGTCTCAAACAAGTTGAAATATTTCTCTTGATTAGCTCTCCAAAACAAAATCTTAACTGAGGAAAATCTTTAGAGAAGAGGTTTAGTACGGCCAAATCAATGTTGTCTTTGTAGACAGCAAGAAGAAATAGTGGATCACCTTCTCATAATCTGTAGCATCTCTAAGGAAATCTGGCAGACTGATTCTAAAAATGGGAATAAAAGAAAACACTCTTCAATACTCTTTTTAAGACACCCTTCTTTTTTGGGTGGAAAAATTTAAACTTCTTTGCACCTTAATATTTTTTTGGTTTGGGGCATCTGGATACTCAAAAATAGTGTCATTTTCAAGATTTTGAATATCAGTGTGCTCCTTCATTCCTCCAAGATTGTGTCTCATTTCAAGGAATATCCTACAAAACAAAGTAAGAAAAAAATGAGAAGGATCCCTTTCCTTGCATCTCTCAAGATCTCCCTGTGGGATTCTTTGGCGGAGCAAATGAAGATTTAAAATGTGGAGCAGAGGGACTAATCAATTTGTCGGGGAGAAAATAGATTCACTTCAAAATTGGGCTAAGATTCAGAACAAATACAAAAGCAGAATTCATTATTGTTTGGCTTCTGTTGCTCCTAGTCTCTCAAAAAAATATAAATTACATAGAAATTATATAAATTGCGTACAAATTATTTTGGGAGACTCCAAATGTGTTATAGATGGGTGAGGTGGAAAATAAAATTTTGAGGTTCTGAATCTGGCTGATTGGAAAATAAAAATTGAAGATATAAGTAAAAAATTATGGATATTTGTTTCTTCCACATCTATAGGAAGCTAAACCCCTCTACAAAAGAGGCACTTTGAAGAAAGGGTTGGAAACACAATTCAAAGCTCACAGCTAGAATGTTTTTCAATTTCCACTTCAACTACAAGAACCTTTCAAATTTAGCTCACTCTGAAAATTGATTTTTTTTCTCACCTCTATATATTTTAAATCTTCTTAGAAAATCCGTTATTTCATTCGTACTGAGACTTATACTTCTTTCATATCTTTCTCAAATTTATTTTAAGCAATGCTAATGCTATGCCATAGTAAATTCTCTAGGCCAAGCTTCAATAGCACAGAACCAGTGCCCAAAATCATGTAATGCATAAGTGTGATGTATTGCTAGAGCACACCCTTGATGCTAAGAGGGAGTGTTGAGATTTTGTGTATTTGGGGTAGCATCAGTTGTGCTCTAGGTCCCAAATTTTGAGGAAGGACTAGAGTTCACCTAATCTACAAGACCCATAAATGGATTTGGGAAATTTCGCTTGCAAGAGAGGGGAATTTAGACCTGCAGGGGATGACCGAATTAGGGTCTAGGAATACACAAGAAGCAAGAGGTGGAAGAGATCGCATGACAACGCAGAAACACAGCAGTTGACAAAAGAAAAAATTCAGGTAGCAACAAAAGATCAAAGGAAGATAACAAGCAGACGACACAAACAAAGTTAATCAATAGCAAAGAATATTACCAAAAAATAAAGCAAAGAATAACAAATAACAATGTCTTTCATGGGCAACGCTGCCTTTAGGCATAGATCTGGCTGAGTTCTGTAAATCTCGTTTGAGGGTGTGGATCAGTCAGTATTTTTGGTCTTAGATTAGTCGGGAGCTGCAAATCACCAGAGTTGTGTATTCAGAAATATTCTTAATTATAGAACCCTCCTACAGTCAGAGACCAGTTTTCCCACATTGGTTTTCGCCGGGGACAGTTTGTCTAGAAATAACCGTGTCACTTTGTCTATGTGTGCATGTGCTTATTCTAGATCTGAATGGGTAGAGAACTGTTATGTTAACTTGAATTTATTTAGTTGATAACTTGTATAAGTAGGAGGAGCTTAATCGGATTAACAATTATAATTTCTGCATAAGAATTAAGATTCAGAAATTTCTGCACTAGGGACCATAAGCCAAACCAGAGGCAGAGTCTCTAACATAAATAAACCAAAGCACATAGTCTACACTCTCCTCGATCCTAAAAAAATTGAAAACCCTTTTTTTACAAAAATTCCATAAAATTTTGATAGTGCTTTTTAGCCTAGGCATTTCAAGGCCTCCTCCTTGTCTACACAGTGGCCCCCTTGCCTAGACAGTGGCTCGTTTATCAACCTAGTTCTATCGAACTTATGGGATGTCACTGGATCCTGACAAGGAGTCTACAAGATGTACTCGATATCATAGAACTCAAATGCCATGTCGTCCTTTGAAGTCTCTTTTCCCCAAACTACAAAATCGACTTCAAAATCTCACGAAACGAATGGAGCATAAATGATAAAATTTAAAGAATTGCAACCCACATTGGCCTTGCTCAATCTAGATGTTTTAGATGGTGGAGAACATGTATTCTAACATCCACCCAAGAGGCTGAAAAGAGTGCACATCCCAAGGACTCCAAAGATCCAAGTTACGTGCTCTTCTTGGAATCCAACTAGTGTCATTGATGATAGCCAATGTACTCCTTCGAGACTCTTCCTTCCTACAAAATTAGCCAGAATTCAACATAAAGACCTTGAAATAAATGCACATAAAATCCTATGGATTCCTAAATATGGGTCTACCTCAAGATTATTGTACTGATTTACTCAATATAAGGTTTTAACCTATATATATAGCATGGGCAAGAATTTAGCATGCTAGTCCATTGCTTCAACAACTAAAGATCTTAGGGTTGTCCTATTTATTGGAAAATCAGAGATACAATGGCCTATCATTGATCAATAAAGATCTAAAATCTAGTTCCTTCAAACGAAAATGGGATCAAGCTACCGAGTGAGCTCTAGAAATTGGTATTCACCTAGACAACCTTGGTACAAAAATCTTCATATATTGAGTTGAACTAGACATATCATGCTACATAACAGAACAATACTTTCAACTTTCGAAACCAAATAAATCCATGACCATGGTGTTTCTTAATCAATTTATATAGAAATATAGTGCACCGTCGATGGTGGAAAATCTTGTCAAATTTAGGAATGGACGCTTATCATGCCCCACATTCGAGCTGGCCAACATTCCCATCACCACCTAAGATACTGCAAAAACCATGTTGGACATCTTAGGTTGTGAAGGTAAGCTACCAGTGCAGAAAAACAGTTTTTGCTCGACATATTTTTCTTATTCTTTGACTCCATCGTCCCATCGCATCCTGGGAACCTATCAACCTTCTTCTCGGTCATCCATTTTGATGATCACTATTTAAATTGTCGCATAATTTCGAGTTGCAGTTGTGGTATCCAATCAACGAAGACGAATGAGACAACAAGTATGGAACTCAAGAGGTAAAATGAAATTTTGAAATGAGCGCAGAGGGAACTAGGTATCCGCAAGCGAGATGTACCAACGCTCGTGTCAACCTCATCGCTCTAACGAAGGTGGAAATGGAGGTTGTATTGACGATGTTTAGAGGAGTGGTGTGCTAAAAATGTGTATACTCATTACCCAAAAATTGGTGGAAGATGCAAGAGAAGGGCCAATGGAAAATGGTCAAATCATTTAACTTTTAGCCTACCACTACAACACTATAACACCAAGATTATATCTGACGGTTCACAAGCCAAAGATACAAATAAATTATGACTTAACAAGAGACAAGATGTCCCCACCCCACTGAAGTGGGATCTATCCCAAGGGTCGCCCACTCTTCGAGCTTTATTGGAATGCACCAAACATGTTCCTTGGAATTGAACCCAGGCGGATGGGAGAAGGAAGTGTGTTCCCAACCACTCGAGCCACTAACCATGCTCCAACTAGAGAGTTAGTCGATGGACAATTTTCAAAGCGCAGGGTTGGAGGCTTCCTCACAACAAGGGACAAGCTCCTTAAAGAGGTGGTGACAATGTGAGATTGGATTCATAAAGCAACGACTACCTCCCACTCCTTATAGTGGAAAGATATCTTGCACATTCATTTTTTTATGATGTTAATTTTATCCTTCTCAATGGAGGTTAAAAAGGTTTAAAATGGACCAAAACAAAAATTATATATATATATATATATATTTTAAATGATGTTGATGTTTCTTTTTCTGCTTGGAAATTCTTTTTTCATGTAGGATAAAAATTATCTAAAATTATCTAAAATTATCTAAAATTATCCATTTTTTAGTCAAATTTTATATAGAATGTGAGGTGTTCGATATTGTTTCTCCCTTCCCCTAGGGATCTCTAAAGTGACATAAACCTTGAAAATTCCTAAAGTGCACTGAAACCATGCACTTTGTGGATTCTTGTTTCTTTGGATTTTGATGACAATGAGATTCTCTAGGTGATTTTGGATAACATATGAAACATGTCGTCCTTCTCTACCTAGCACTTTGTCTTAACGAATTCCTCCCGAGGCTTATTTTTATTGTTCCTCAAGCTCCATTGTTGTGAGAGAGACACTTTATTTCTATCCAAGATGTTATGGTGCCATTGAATCTCTTGCACTAATTGCTATATCCATTTCGCACTTCTTCTAGAATCTATGCCCTACTCTTTGTCCCATTCTTCTTACTCACAAGGCATCCCTTAATGGTTCATCAAGTTCCGTTATCGAGGGAGGCTCGATTTCTTCTCAAAACTCCCTAGTGTCCAATAGTTTTTTTTTTTTAATATTGCTTATGTTGAAGAATGTAACTAGTGTGAGTCTTCATAATTGTATTTGAGTCATGATGCAATGTATTTTTCAAAATAAAACAAAAATAAAATTTATTAAGAAAAGATTAACTTATTAAAGTATGTCTTTCATGCTTGGGTCAATGGTCCATAGGTCATAGCACCCATTGTGTGTTTTAGGATTTTTTTCTTTTTGTTTTTATTAAGTCAAATTCAAATAAATAAAATTGTTTTGTGTCAAAAGGATTCCTCCACCAAGGAATCTCCCTCTCCTACATGTCGGCCTACTACAACTCAAGTTTAAATAGTTGACAAGACGACTTCTACTATTGTTCATGTCGGCTTATTAAAGGGCACTCCAACAACTATATATAGGAGTGAACTCGACCCATTAGAGGAGGAATTAATAACAAGGTTGATTTGCAGTTGGAACATAAAAATAAGGTAGTGCGAAGATCTAGGAGAGAATTTTGTCAGTCCATCATGATGATTTTTTGTCACGCGATTTATTCTGGAGCCGGTTACAAGAACCAAAAAATTGTAGGAACCAAGAAGATTAGTTTCGGATATTGAACTGTTGTGGGAACAAAGTATGACTATTGCAGGAGTCGAATATACAAAGTTGTAGAGGCCAAGAATAATAGTTGCAAGATGAAAGAATGATATTATAGAATTTGTAGGAAGGAAGAAACTAAGTTCTAATTTGGGCTGATTTGCTGGATGGAATAGGTCTGTGGTCAAAGGGTCAAGTTTTTCTCAATCTGATTTAATCTACTAGAGAAAGAGTTGATTGGGTTTTTCCCTAGCCTTGGTTCTACATCTTGTGTCCCTTGTTGTGATCTTCATTGTTTGGCATTTGTCTTGATGAAAGGAACATAATAAATTGAAAGAGGAATTAATAAGAAAAAAAGAAAAATCACAAGAAAATGTCAAAGTCTAAGAAAAATCTACCTAAAGAACCTAATCCATATGATGCCCTAGACTTCTCAACAACTTATGACAATCCTTCAACAAAGACACAACACTATGATGGGAATTTTCATGACGTGAAAATTACACAATACTTGCACCTCAAACTATCTATAACCACTTAGGGACTCTTGAACCAAGTCCAATCACCTTACCACTTGTCACTAAACCACTCACATCGGTAACGTCCACTAGGGGTTCTTGAGATTCCTTCTAGTCGCTAAATCACACACATATGGCCGACTTATTTTTGTTGGCTAGCTTCGTTTTGGCCTACTCATTTTCTGAGGTTTTCACCTTTTGTTGTACTTCGTTCCAATTGAGTTCGACGCCCTAAAGGTTTTATTTAGAAATTAGTGTTTTTAACCGCTTAAGGAAATCTTACTTCAAAAGGAATGGGCGATGAATCACACTTTAATGCTATCACCATGCTTGAATCACTAAAGGAATGTGTCTAGGAAGGTCAATGTCATCTAAACAGTCTCATTAAGAACGTCCACAAAGATAGCAAGGGTAGTCCAAAAGATGAGTCAAGGACGAGCTCGCATTTGATCAAGGATACCACTAGGTGTTGCCAACATATGCCTCTAGGAAGGTGTTTAGGGTTGATTTGACTATCACAAAAACCATAAAGGAAGATACCCCATAGTATGAGGGTATCACGCAGTATTCTTGAAACTTGCTCTGAACTAGAGACTTCGAGTTTTTAACCTCCAAAAATATTCCTTGGCCTTTTTGGGGTTTGAATAGGTTGTTGTTGGCTTTGATTTCTATTGCATGTGTTGATTAGGAGAGGACCTCCTCTCTAATTTGGAGTTTGACTTCTTTAGAAAGGTATTCCCAATATTTCCTTACCTACAAGAGGTCTTCGTTGTGTGTTCTCGACCATTATTTCGTTTCTGCTTCTAATTTCTTAATATTTTTATCCTCGATCCAAAGGCAAGAGTGGACCAAGTTTTTTGTCAGCGAATAATCAAACCCCATTATTGAAGTAGTTCGTATGTAATCAAATGGGATAGGACCAATTACCTAGGTTTCAGAATTGGATAAGTGCTATAACACAAGATATAATGTATATGAATGGGATAGGACCAAGTTCTTGGCTTATTTAATACACAAGTGCAATTGCTTTTTTCAAGAAGCGGAATCGATCTTGAACTTTGATGGGTATGATTCCTCTGACAACTCCCAAGTATCTAATAATATCATCTCTGAGAAGAAAGAGCAACAACCCACATGATTTCTAACCTTTGAGCAAGATCCAACAGAAAAACTACACAAAGCAACTTCGAATTTGAAATTAATTTCTTCCCTGGAAGCTACACAATATATTCTAGCAAATCATAACCCTCCCAATCAATGATTATAATATCTTCCTTATAAAACGATCAATGAATCGAAGCTTCTCACTCTTGCTTCTCTTTCAAAAACAAAATGGCTTAACAATGTAGCTCAATCTTGTTACTATAGTCATGTTTCTCCATAACTACACTCGCAACCTAACTTGTAAATTAGAGGACATCGAGAAAGAAATGATTGTATCCATTTAAAGAGTGGCTAAGAGTGTATTAAGTGAATCGATATCACATATTGAATGGGAATTTTCTTGTACATGGGAAATGGTTTCAAAATCCACCTAGTCTACCTATTGGTCACCTAATCCACTTGAGTTTGTTAAGGAAACTAAGTCCTTACCTTCAATTACAATGCTTCTTTGCATATTTGATTATTTCATTTCTAGACGAACATGATGATATTGAAAAGATTGATGAACGAAAAAATGTTCTTGTGACATCATTGCTCCATGGGTAAATGGTGTACAATCATAAAACTAGCCCTCAAAAATTTAACAAGCCTTGACTTTAATGATATGAATGGTTGTACTCGAAAGAAAAGTTGCTCTCAATCTCTCACTCCAATATGTGTTTTATCCTCTCATAAAATTTAATTCTTAACAACCCTGCCTGGTCTCAAAATATGATTACTTGCCTCGCATTTCTTCTGCGCCACATTGAAATCCCCCATTGTGTTTCTCTAAAAAATTTGTATTGTGCACGACTAAAAACACCCAATTTAAGCTTTGGGCCATATATCAACTCTGTAGAGAAAGGCCAAACAATTATGAATCTATGCTAAAAATTGATCGATTTGACTTGACCACTATCGTGGAAAGAATCATAAGCAACGTTTCTCTCAAAGGATTGGTCCAAGGATTCTGCCAAAGCTTGTTTCTTGATGACCAATGTTGTGCCAAAAAAATCACCACATGGCTTTTTATGCGGAGATATAATGAACCACTTCAAATGAAGAGATTACTATCAATGCATACCATCATTTTGACACAACTAGGGCTATATGTCTATAAAAAATGATGTTACAGTTTTAAGTGGGTTTTTCCTTTAAACAAAGAGTGACTAGGTTTCATGTCATATCACAACCATAAACATTGAAGGGAAAGGGCATGCGACTATGAAACCAAGCCAAACAAAGCGGGTCTAACTTGGAGACTTGTATGGATAAAAGTACAAGAGATTTTGCTCTTGTATTGTTGATGAATTTAAACTTCTCCCTTCTCTAATAAGTTTATTTGTGGTGAACGATCGTATGCCCAAACTCCTGTTATGGATGTCCATTGCATACAGAAACGACAACTTCATCTCACATCAAGATATTGCCTTCGATGTATGGTGTCAAATTTGATGAGTTTATTTGTTAGAAAAGCATAGCTTAGATATGCCAATGGAATACACATGTAACAAATCATTAGGCATAAATTGACCAATAAAAGGAAATGTGAACTCAAAGAACATAGTTGGGGAGAAAGCATGAGGCATTTCATAGTGCATCAATTCAAATCTTGTGGCAATTATAAATAGTAGAATAACACACAAAGAAGCATCCCATCAAATACAACACTGATGCCTTCCTTTATACCCCTTGATCATTAGAAGTACAAGTCAAACCCATGTAGTAACCTACACAATTAGGTCACCCATTATGTTACATTACAGAAGAGTTAATATGAAGCCTTCACACTCCAACAAAGTTAAAGGTATTGCCACTTCCATCACACGTTGTCAACAGATCAAATCCGCAACATAACGTTTTGAGTCTTTGTGTTGTTTCAAATCAAATCCCTGTGAAATGTATCTTCCTTGAGTTTAGGAACTTGAAATAATAGACATGCAAGGCCACCTACAACACTAGGACAAACACCCAACGCACATGTGAAATACAACGACAAATTCGGAACAAACATACAACACCCATGCGCAACGTTGGTAACAACATGTTATGAGTTTATTAAAGGGATAGCCCACTATGCCCATGTCACATGCCCTCACAACTAGAGAAACAATAAAAACTCTTCATAAGCCCATGCATGCCTATGAAGAGCATAAGTGAAAAAAGCACAACCAAAAAAAATGATGTATGGAATGTATTTAAACTCTATTATTCGTGGAACATTGAGAGCACACAAGAACATGATGTATGCAATGTATTAAGACTCTATTATGCGTAGAACATTGAGTGAATAAGTGAAAGAAGCACCCAAAAACTTGGCGAAGCAATCTTCGCCAACTACATAGAGAAAGGGCACTCAAGGATGAAACTACGCCAAAACGGACCCATTTAACTTGACCACCATCATGGAAAAATCATCAATGCTACGCCCCAAAATTCATGAACCAGGTGTTTGATAGAGGAAGATACAATGAGTTAACTCCAAAACGAACCAATTTGAGTTGACCACAATCATGGAAAATTCATAAGCACTATGCCCCAAAATTCATGAACGAGGTTTTTGCAATGAGTAGCTTCAATTCAAATAAAAGAGCATAGTGTCATTTTGAGTGTCACAATTTTCAGTGCCATTTTCCCTCTTAACAATACACAATTTTCAGTGAGGTTTTCCCTCTGAACAATGAATGAATGAGAGACAGGGTTTGGGTTTCAGTTACAGTGGTACATTGTCAGGTTTTTGAAGGCGACATGGGCCTGGTGCTTGCCTCCCCTGAAGGATCAACGGTGATTTTGAGTGCAGGAATTTATACTTGCAGCCCAAAAGTAATGGATTGGATTGGCGGGGAAGTCCATGTGATATCCAAGCCTGCCAATATGCACCGGACCCCATTATGTTGCGAAGGAGAAAAAGCTTGACAGATTTTGATAGCGATAGATAGATGGTTGGGGAATTATTTTTGGTTTTCCTCTGCTTTGATGCTGAAATATTGAAATTGAAAGCAGGACGAAATATTCTCGAAATGGTGAAGACCCATTTCATATGAATGTGGAAATTGAAAGCAGGCCGAAATTTCTCAGCTAGCGTGAAGAGAAGGGCCCTGCAAACATGTCAAAATCAAATCGTGAAGAGAAGGGCCATCGAAATTTCGGGAAGAGGCGAGGCATAGAAATATGTCAAAATCGGGAAGAGGCGAGGCATGTTCATATGGATTTTCCAGAAACGTGAGAAAACATGAGAAAGACAATTTTACACATCCTTGGAAAGGGCGAATTCATAAACCGTTTGGTTTGAAATATGCATAATGGCCTCAAAGCTTCCCGTGTGAGCAACAGCAATTGGTTGATGTACTGTAAAGGCACTTCTCTTCTGCACATTTAAATGGGCGAATTTATAAACTGTTTGGTGTGAAATATGCGTATTATATAGCTGTCCGCGTTGCGTCGCTTCGGTGTGAGCAACCCTTTCTCTTCTCCACCTCCACGTCCACGTCCACGTCTAGTTGTGTTCTGGTCGTTGCCATTGACAAAGCAAAAAGAAAAATACAGATGGATGATAACAATAAGAAGTGGTGCCAAAATACGATGAGCCGAGCAAAGACAGAGAGAGGAGGATAGAAATGGGATAGAAATGTAATGTAATGGTGGGTGTGACAGTCACGTATATCCCACACGCGCCAGGGGCAGAGATTTCAAAATGTTGATAGTCGTGGGCGTGAGATGAACTGAATCAAGTGGGTGCGCCCTGCTCCAAGTAGAGAGTTGGCGTATGGGCCCCTGCCGAAAGGCGGGGTTCGGAAGATTTCTTCCGGTAAGTGTCATGTGCCATAGAGAGGGGGGGACCGCGTGAGGCTGGCTTCACAGAGCAACGACTACTCCCCGCTCCCTGCAGTGGAAGGATAACACGGCCACTCTTTTATTAGAATTCTTTCAATTTCCCTTTACTTTTTAATCTCTTATTAAAAGCCTATCTTTCAATTTCCCTTTTTAATCTTTTATTAAAAGCCTATCTTTCAATTTCCCTTTTTAATCTTTTTATTAAAATCTTTCAATTCTCTCAGACATAAAGAGAAGGAGAACGGTTTATTTTTTAATAATAATTTCCACTCATCTTTTATTCTCTTTTCTATTACAATTTATAATGATATTTTCCATTCTCTTTTTTATTATAATCTATAATGATATTTCATTCTCTTTTCTATTATAATCTATAATGATATTTCCAAATTTCCTTTTTTATTATAATTTATAATAATATTTCCCAATCCTTTATTACAATTTATACACATTTCCCAATTCTTTTCTATTACAATCTATTTCCAATTTTTTATTTTTTTTAAGTTCATATTGATATTTCTGAATTTACTAAATTGCAATTGGTCATAGTTCTTGCCAATCAAATTTCTCGAGGTCATAGTTCCTCTGTCCATCAAGAACTCCGACCACAGGAAATATGACGAAGGAACTTTGGTCGACAAAGGAATTTTTTCCTTCATTTGTCAATTGTAGTTCTATGTAATAGTTCAATATCAATCAAAGTTCATGGAGACATGGTTCCTTTCTTAGTCGGGATCTTTGACTCACATGAATTATATGAAGGAACTTTAACCGCCAAAGGAACCATGACTTTCATTTTTCAGTTGGAATCCCAGAGAATAGTACTTGCCAGTCAAAGCTCCCGAGCTCATAGTTCCTTTATTAATCAAGAAATTTGAGAGACGTGAACTATGACCACAATAACTATGACAAATGATATTTGACTAAAAAAAGAACTATGACCACAATAACTATGACAAATGATATTTGACTGAAAAAAGAACTATGACCTTCATTTCTTGATCATAGTTCTAAGGACTAGTTCCTATCAATGGGAATTCTTGAGGTCGCAATTCCTTTGTTGGTCCAGAATTCTAACCAGTAGGAACTATGATGAAGGAAATTTGGTTGACAAAGGAACAATGACCTTCATATGTTGGTCCGGAACTCTAACTAGTAGGAACTATGATGAAGGGAATTTGGTTGACAAAGGAACTATGACCTTCATATGTTGGTCCTTGTTCTAGGTAATGGTTCATATCAATCAAACTTCTTGAGGTCATAGTTCCTTTTTTAGTCAAGAGCTATGAACTCAGAAGCTTTGACTGACAAATGGAATATGACCTTCATTTATTAGTCGTTTTTCTAGAAACAGTTCCCGTCACTTAAATATCTTGAGGTCATAGTTCCTTTATCAATTTGGAACTTTGTTAGTGAGGAACTTTGACCAATAGGAATAGTGATGAAGGAACCTTGATCAACAAAGGAACTATGACATTCATTTTTCGATCATAATTCCAGGGAATAGCTCATGTCAATAGATGTTCCTAAGGTCATACTATCCTTTCTTACTCAGGAACTTTGACTAAGAGGAGCTGTGACGAAGAAACTTTGACCAAAAGGGTAACAATGGCCTTCGTTTGACGGACATAGTTCCACGTAATAGTTCCTACCGTTCAAAGTTCCCTAGTTCAAAGTTCGTTTTATCAGTAAGGAACTCTAATTGATAGGAACTGTGACCAACAAACTTTGGTGTGATTCGATCGACATTGATAGCACGAGTTCAAAAATTTCTTTTACTTTATATTTGTTTGACTTTGGCATCCCTTCCATCATATCAAAGAACTAATCTTATTAAATTCATTCTATTCCAAATTCCATGGCCCAAACTCTCTTGCTTCTTTAATGAATGTCATGGGTTGATGAAAATTGGCCACATTTTCTAAACTACTCCTTGGAGTTTTACGCTCCTCCCTAAGGCCTCTCTTCTTCTACCTTTTCCATCCCTTCTAGCTCAACATCACCTCTATCCTTTGTATGTCTTGGTGGATGAGGAATTATGGTTCTCGGGTCAATTATTGTTTGGTCCTAAAATGGACAAAAACCCAAATGACAAAGTCTCATAGTCAAATTTCCCATCAATAAGGTGAAATTATAACTTGTGAGATTTGGGAAAGAATTTCAGATGAAAAGTTTCTAGTTTTTCCACTCATTAATTCAAGTTTGTAGCCATTGCTACAACAAAACCTGTCGATATTCATTAAATGGATGTAAATGGAACCTTTTGCGTGGTTTAAGAAGAGGCAATAACGAGAAATCTAGTGGGATTTTGGACGTAAGATTTTGGAGGAAGTGGGTGTAAATTCCAATGCATGGTTTCAAAAAAGAGATTAGTTTATTATCATGGGTATCTACGTGGATGATAGCAATTTGGAGTAAGTTAGAGAGTAGGTAGACCTAGTCTCTTTTTTCTGTAAAAATTATTTCTAAAATCCGCTAGGAATAATGCCAAATGTGATGATTAATGGAATTCTGACTATAGAACTTTTCCGTTAGAGGCTTTGGTTCATTTTAAGATGACCCAAATCGTTGAAATTATTTTGAATAAAAAGAAAGAGAAGATGAACACAAAACCTTACCTCGTCCTTAGAAATAAGCCCACCCAAAAAAAGTTGATTTTGTTCACTTAGTATCTTAGTCCGTGCAACTCTTAACTTTGAGATGAAATCATAATAATCATCAAAATCACTGCTCCCCCTCGCACACCTTGTAAGTTGTGGGGACAATCCATCACAATCACATCCTACAATTTAGAAGGAAATTCAAGTCTATTTGTATTTGCATCGCAAGGAAGAAATTTTCCAAGCATAAATATATAGATGGTTGAGGTAATATTGTTGAACGTAGTGATACTTTTCTGCCTTTGAACATAAATGATTTAGGCACCAACAGAAATTTATCTCAATGATAATATAGAAACTTATCTCAAAGATAACTTTAGATTCTTACCGTCATGACAATAGAGAGCATTATCTCATTCTAAACATGGCTAGAGCTGGGATAATCCTGTATTTCCAAGCATGACAAAGAGAGAAAAACTATAAATTCTAAACGGGCTCAAGCAAGAAGAGCACATACTGTAAGTAAATGTTCTACATCTGCGGAGAGCGTTTGATCAAAATTCCATGCACTGTGCCCTTTGCCTATCCATAAAAACTGTGACACAAATTATGATACCTTCTTGCTAGTTTCAACCTCTCGGCTCCCTTCTGTGTGTCAGTCAACTGCCGCAGCACCTGGCCCCTCCACCGCTCAAGTTCCTTACGAGCTTGGCCTTCAATCACCACGCCCTCTCCCAATGACTGCACTCCCTGTGTTCGCTATTGGGAAGATCACGATCCCTCTTCAGTGGTCACTCGGTGTAATGCAGACCCTCGCTCCTCTGTGGCTAATCACACTTCCGTCCGAATCCCTTCCGTAGGTATGACTTAGCCTCCACAGTAGGGATCTATTCAGACCCCTTGGCTGAAGAATATGCTGTCAATGCTCCTGCTGGGCCGACTAATGCACCTATGGTCCACAATCTTTGATCACGATCTGTCTTGCTTAGTGTCACACCTCGGAAATGGGGCCGCCATCTATGATACCCCTAACACCTCCCGAGATTTAGTCTCTTCTCCTTCGATCTCGCATGCAAAGGGAAGATTAAATGAAGGCCTTCATCGCGATTTGGCCCAAATGATCCTACCATTGTGGTTAAGAATCTAAATAATCTACGATTTTTTCCCATAATATGCGCATTGTGTTTGAATCTCAAAGGCTCTGTATATACCCTAGGCTCTTAACTTTAGCCGCTCGACTGATGTACTGTGGGGAAAAATCATTGTAGGCTTGTGATAAGCTTGTGGCCTCTCGGCCCAACCTCTGCAACCTTCTCCAACGATATTGTCCCTTTTTCTTTGCATGATAGCGCTCCCTCTTTGGAAGAGGCAGAAATGGTCACTCGACCACTTATATCATGGCAACAAAAGGACACAAAGCCCATGACTCCGATAGTGCAGTCCTCCTTGGTTGGCTCAACGACTGCCTTCTTGCTAAAAGATATGCAACGTTTGCGTGGTTCGGTGATATGCTTTTATTTTGTTGCCATTGGATTTAGATCTTGGAGAGAATGGATAGCCTTTCACCCTTATATCTTCAACAAGTGCAAACGAAATACCATCCACCTGCAATCTGCACCTCAGGCCCAGTCTCACCGCCTCTCACTGAAACATATTTGCGTCCTAATCAACGTAGTCTCCCTGTAACATTCGACCTCGACAAAACTTCTATCTGTAAGATAAAAACCTCAGCTCGTAACCCACTATGAGTGGCAAAAAATCTATACTGGGATAAGCTCAATATTTGAAGTGAATGATAGATCTCAACTTCTTGGATAAAAAATAAGCTTGATCTCTAAAAGGGAAATACATCTCAATCCTTGATATATCAATATATCTGCCGCGTAAGCTTGCAAAAATCTGCAAAATCTGCTGCGTTAAGCCACAAATAAACGAATTGATGGATATGGAATTTTTTAATGCAAACATTAACTAGGGTGGGTGTGAATAAGCCACTAAAATTGATATATAACTAGCTAGGGTGATTACGACGGATCACCGAAAACTAGTCTCTCTTGGAACCCTCAGGCTGGTAGGATGCGTAGCTTTGATACCACCGTAAGATTCCAAACAATAAAATTTTGATAGATAGAATATCTTAGTGTTCGATTTAAACAAATTTTCATCAAGAACAAGAATACAAACATGATCTAGAAATGAAGCCCTTTTATTTGTATTAGTAGCTGAAAGTAAAATACATGCCCATACAATAAAACCAGAGCTCCTGGAGATGGCATGCTTGGCTGCGCATTAGAACAGAAAAAAAACAATGAAGCACAATCGTGGACCCTGGATGGATCCACCAACAAATGTCACCATGGGGTTTTCGTCTCGAGATCAAGCTAGAACTGGCCACGCCAAGTTCCCAAAAAATAAACTAGTTTTCACTTCTTATTGTTTGCATTGATGAAGACTAGACAAAATCGATTAAATTTGGCTACTATGATCAATCATAGGCAAAAAAATAAATTTAATTGGTGTTGCGCCATCCCCAAAAAAATTGTTTAAAATAACCTTACAACTACCCAAAGCCTAGTTTTGATGTGTTTAATGATTCGACCTGTCTTGGATGAACTTATGTTGTTGCACTTGTAATGTGAAATGACATTCACTGTGACAAGGTACAAGCATTGGTATTGGACATTGAGTATACGGATGTACAAAGCATAGATGATCAAGATTTGGATGATGATTTGATTTTACACTATGGTATAACTATTTTTGGACCATTGATACAATTTAGAACCTCGATGTTATGTATTTTGATTCAAAAATGCATTGCATTGAGTGCCATTGGATTCCTTTGGGTGCCATGTATTTACCCTTACATTCCCTATTCATTAAAAAAATTTATATTGTTGGTGCCTAATAGCTTGGAGATATATGTATGTTTGAACATTTTAGACCATACACATACATTACTTGTATATTATAGTATAATATTTTTTTCACTCCCGAGACAATTTATATTGTCCATGTTATGTACATTGGCTCAAAGATATATTATATTTCCGCTATATGTGAATAGATTCCATTGGGTTCCATGTATTGACCCTCACATTCTCTATGCATTAAAAATACTTTGTATAGTTGTTGTTTAATAGCTTGTATTTATATAATTGAATATTTTGTATATTTCTTGGTCGCACAACCTTCTTTGTACCTCCATATGCATGCATAGGGTCCCTATGATCTGGAATGTGATGAGATAAAAAAAAGTAATGTTAGCTAGTTCGTCCTTCTCTTATTGCATCATTAGTCCTAAAAAATAAACCATCATTTGGAAAGGATAAAATGGTCCAGGGACCAGAAAGCAAAGGCACGGCCTCTAACAAAAATAAACCAAACCACACAGTCTCGAATCTCCTCGGTCCTAACGGAAATGAAAACCCTTTTTTTACAAAAACACCATCGAAAATTTGTCAAATTCTGATGGTGTTTTTTAAATATATCTGCTCCTCAACCTGTGCGTTTCAAGTCCTCATCCTTGTCTAGGCAATGGTGTTATATATTTATCAACCTACTTCTATCGAATATAGCAATATGTATCTCAAAATCTAATTGACGAAAATACCTTGGTGGCTTTGACATGACACATTACAAACATTCTGGCTGGAAGGAAGGATAAATTTTCCAAAGAAACAAAATAGTTTTAAAGATGAATCTATTAAGACAATTGGCATAAACCTTTTGGAAAAATTGCACCATCCCTTGTATGGAATAGGAAGTATAGAATGAAAATGTTGATAGTTTCTTTCACCCTATAAAGTGATATTTTCTTAGTGGCATATTTTCTTCTATCTCCTTTGCTCTTACATGTCAATAAAATCCATTCATTTTAAAATCTAAAGGCTACATATATCTAAATCAAGTAAAAATAGTAGCCGCCAATGGTTATCCTCAGCTGATCTTGGACTGATGTGTTCTTTGGCCGACGAATGGGACTCTTTCATAAAGAAACTGAATATCAATGGAATCTGCATTAAAAAAATCAAAGGACTTGATGGTATAGAGTTGGGATTCCATTGCAAGCAGAGCAAATGCAAGGCTAGCTTATGAAGCTATTGCATACTCTGCTATAAATCAGGATTCCAATTGGTGGCAAAACTATACTTGGAAATGAAATGTCTCAAACAAGTTGAAATATTTCTCTTGATTAGCTCTCCAAAACAAAATCTTAACTGAGGAAAATCTTTAGAGAAGAGGTTTAGTACGGCCAAATCAATGTTGTCTTTGTAGACAGCAAGAAGAAATAGTGGATCACCTTCTCATAATCTGTAGCATCTCTAAGGAAATCTGGCAGACTGATTCTAAAAATGGGAATAAAAGAAAACACTCTTCAATACTCTTTTTAAGACACCCTTCTTTTTTGGGTGGAAAAATTTAAACTTCTTTGCACCTTAATATTTTTTTGGTTTGGGGCATCTGGATACTCAAAAATAGTGTCATTTTCAAGATTTTGAATATCAGTGTGCTCCTTCATTCCTCCAAGATTGTGTCTCATTTCAAGGAATATCCTACAAAACAAAGTAAGAAAAAAATGAGAAGGATCCCTTTCCTTGCATCTCTCAAGATCTCCCTGTGGGATTCTTTGGCGGAGCAAATGAAGATTTAAAATGTGGAGCAGAGGGACTAATCAATTTGTCGGGGAGAAAATAGATTCACTTCAAAATTGGGCTAAGATTCAGAACAAATACAAAAGCAGAATTCATTATTGTTTGGCTTCTGTTGCTCCTAGTCTCTCAAAAAAATATAAATTACATAGAAATTATATAAATTGCGTACAAATTATTTTGGGAGACTCCAAATGTGTTATAGATGGGTGAGGTGGAAAATAAAATTTTGAGGTTCTGAATCTGGCTGATTGGAAAATAAAAATTGAAGATATAAGTAAAAAATTATGGATATTTGTTTCTTCCACATCTATAGGAAGCTAAACCCCTCTACAAAAGAGGCACTTTGAAGAAAGGGTTGGAAACACAATTCAAAGCTCACCTGTTGAGTGTAAGCTAGAATGTTTTTCACTTTCCACTTCTTCTAAGAACACTTTCAAATTTAGCTCCAGATCCTTGAAAATTGATTTTTTCTCGACCTATATATTTTAAATCTTCTTAGAAAAATCCATTCTTGCATTTCGTGTATTGGAGACTTATACTTCTTTCTGTTTCTTTCTCAAATTTGTTGCGAAGCACGAGAATGCTATATGCCATAGTAAATTCTCTAGGCCAACCAATAGCACATAACCAGTACTCAAAGTCATATGATGCACGTTGTGATGTATTGCTAGAGCACACTTGATGCTGAGAGGAGTGTTGAGATTTTGTGTATTTTGGGTAGCATCAATTGTGCTCTAGGTCTCAAACACGAGGAAGGACTAGAGTTCACAATCTACAAGACCCATAAACGGATTTGGGAAATTTGATTGCGAGAGGAAATTTAGACCAAGGGGATGATCTGATCTAGGGGTCTCTAGAATACACAAACGAAGAAATAGACAAGGGCAATGTGAGAGAAACACAACGATGACGATAACGATGAGCGCGTATGAGTATCAAGGAATATAATATGACGACAACGTGATGTGGAAGCAACAACAACAACAATGTGCTGAGGAGCAACGGGGTTTCTAGGCATAGATCTGGCTGAGTTCTGTAAATCTCGTTTGAGGGTGTGGATCAGTCACTTTGCATAGATCTCGGGCCGAGTTCGTAAATCTCTGCTTCGAGGGTGTGGATCAGTCAGCATTTTTGGTCTTAGATCAGTCGGGGAGCCGCAAATCACCGTAGTTGTGTATTCAGAAATATTCTTAATAATAGAGCCCTCCAGCAGCCAAAGACCGGTTTTCCCACATCGGGTTTTTCCGGGGACATTTTGTCCAGAAATAATTGTGTCACTTTGTCATGTGTGCATGTGCTTATTCTAGATCTGAATTGGTAGAGAACTGTTATGTGTTTTTCTTCGATGTTAACTTGAATTTATTTAGTTGATAACTTGTATAAGTAGGAGGAGCTTAACAGTAATAATTTCTGCATAAGAATTAAGATTCGGAAACTTCTACACTAGGGACCATAAGCCAAACCAGAGTATGCGTAGTCTCTAACATAAATAAACCAAAGCACATAGTCTACACTCTCCTCGATCCTAACAAAATTGAAAACCTCCTTCTTTACAAAATTCCATAAAATTTTCATAGTGCTTTTTAGCCAAGGCATTTCAAGGCCTCCTCTCGTCTTACGCGGCTCGTTTATCAACCTAGTTCTATCAAACTTATGGGATGTCACTGGATCCTGACAAGGAGTCTACAAGATGTACTCGATATCATAGAACTCAAATGCCATGTCGTCCTTTGAAGTCTCTTTTCCCCAAACTACAAAATCGACTTCAAAATCTCACGAAACGAATGGAGCATAAATGATAAAATTTAAAGAATTGCAACCCACATTGGCCTTGCTCAATCTAGATGTTTTAGATGGTGGAGAACATGTATTCTAACATCCACCCAAGAGGCTGAAAAGAGTGCACATCCCAAGGACTCCAAAGATCCAAGTTACGTGCTCTTCTTGGAATCCAACTAGTGTCATTGATGATAGCCAATGTACTCCTTCGAGACTCTTCCTTCCTACAAAATTAGCCAGAATTCAACATAAAGACCTTGAAATAAATGCACATAAAATCCTATGGATTCCTAAATATGGGTCTACCTCAAGATTATTGTACTGATTTACTCAATATAAGGTTTTAACCTATATATATAGCATGGGCAAGAATTTAGCATGCTAGTCCATTGCTTCAACAACTAAAGATCTTAGGGTTGTCCTATTTATTGGAAAATCAGAGATACAATGGCCTATCATTGATCAATAAAGATCTAAAATCTAGTTCCTTCAAACGAAAATGGGATCAAGCTACCGAGTGAGCTCTAGAAATTGGTATTCACCTAGACAACCTTGGTACAAAAATCTTCATATATTGAGTTGAACTAGACATATCATGCTACATAACAGAACAATACTTTCAACTTTCGAAACCAAATAAATCCATGACCATGGTGTTTCTTAATCAATTTATATAGAAATATAGTGCACCGTCGATGGTGGAAAATCTTGTCAAATTTAGGAATGGACGCTTATCATGCCCCACATTCGAGCTGGCCAACATTCCCATCACCACCTAAGATACTGCAAAAACCATGTTGGACATCTTAGGTTGTGAAGGTAAGCTACCAGTGCAGAAAAACAGTTTTTGCTCGACATATTTTTCTTATTCTTTGACTCCATCGTCCCATCGCATCCTGGGAACCTATCAACCTTCTTCTCGGTCATCCATTTTGATGATCACTATTTAAATTGTCGCATAATTTCGAGTTGCAGTTGTGGTATCCAATCAACGAAGACGAATGAGACAACAAGTATGGAACTCAAGAGGTAAAATGAAATTTTGAAATGAGCGCAGAGGGAACTAGGTATCCGCAAGCGAGATGTACCAACGCTCGTGTCAACCTCATCGCTCTAACGAAGGTGGAAATGGAGGTTGTATTGACGATGTTTAGAGGAGTGGTGTGCTAAAAATGTGTATACTCATTACCCAAAAATTGGTGGAAGATGCAAGAGAAGGGCCAATGGAAAATGGTCAAATCATTTAACTTTTAGCCTACCACTACAACACTATAACACCAAGATTATATCTGACGGTTCACAAGCCAAAGATACAAATAAATTATGACTTAACAAGAGACAAGATGTCCCCACCCCACTGAAGTGGGATCTATCCCAAGGGTCGCCCACTCTTCGAGCTTTATTGGAATGCACCAAACATGTTCCTTGGAATTGAACCCAGGCGGATGGGAGAAGGAAGTGTGTTCCCAACCACTCGAGCCACTAACCATGCTCCAACTAGAGAGTTAGTCGATGGACAATTTTCAAAGCGCAGGGTTGGAGGCTTCCTCACAACAAGGGACAAGCTCCTTAAAGAGGTGGTGACAATGTGAGATTGGATTCATAAAGCAACGACTACCTCCCACTCCTTATAGTGGAAAGATATCTTGCACATTCATTTTTTTATGATGTTAATTTTATCCTTCTCAATGGAGGTTAAAAAGGTTTAAAATGGACCAAAACAAAAATTATATATATATATATATATATTTTAAATGATGTCGATGTTTCTTTTTCTGCTTGGAAATTCTTTTTTCATGTAGGATAAAAATTATCTAAAATTATCTAAAATTATCTAAAATTATCCATTTTTTAGTCAATTTTTATATAGAATGTGAGGTGTTCGATATTGTTTCTCCCTTCCCCTAGGGATCTCTAAAGTGACATAAACCTTGAAAATTCCTAAAGTGCGCTGAAACCATGCACTTTGTGGATTCTTGTTTCTTTGGATTTTGATGACAATGAGATTCTCTAGGTAATTTTGGATAACATATGAAACATGTCATCCTTCTCTACCTAGCACTTTGTCTTAACAAATTCCTCTCGAGGCTTATTTTTATTGTTCCTCAAGCTCCATTGTTGCGAGAGAGACACTTTATTTCTATCCAAGATGTTATGGTGCCATTGAATCTCTTGCACTAATTGCTATATCCATTTCGCACTTCTTCTAGAATCTATGCCCTACTCTTTGTCCCATTCTTCTTACTCACAAGGCATCCCTTAATGGTTCATCAAGTTCCGTTATCGAGGGAGGCTCGATTTCTTCTCAAAACTCCCTAGTGTCCAATAGTTTTTTTTTTTTAATATTGCTTATGTTGAAGAATGTAACTAGTGTGAGTCTTCATAATTGTATTTGAGTCATGATGCAATGTATTTTTCAAAATAAAACAAAAATAAAATTTATTAAGAAAAGATTAACTTATTAAAGTATGTCTTTCATGCTTGGGTCAATGGTCCATAGGTCATAGCACCCATTGTGTGTTTTAGGATTTTTTTCTTTTTGTTTTTATTAAGTCAAATTCAAATAAATAAAATTGTTTTGTGTCAAAAGGATTCCTCCACCAAGGAATCTCCCTCTCCTACATGTCGGCCTACTACAACTCAAGTTTAAATAGTTGACAAGACGACTTCTACTATTGTTCATGTCGGCTTATTAAAGGGCACTCCAACAACTATATATAGGAGTGAACTCGACCCATTAGAGGAGGAATTAATAACAAGGTTGATTTGTAGTTGGAACATAAAAATAAGGTAGTGCGAAGATCTAGGAGAGAATTTTGTCAATCCATCATGATGATTTTTTGTCACGCGATTTATTCTGGAGCCGGTTACAAGAACCAAAAAATTGCAGGAACCAAGAAGATTAGTTTCGGATATCGAACTGTTGTGGGAACAAAGTATGACTATTGCAGGAGTCGAATATACGAATTTGTAGAGGCCAAGAATAATAGTTGCAAGATGAAAGAATGATATTATAGAATTTGTAGGAAGGAAGAAACTAAGTTCTAATTTGGGTTGAGTTGCTGGATGGAATAAGTCTGTGGTCAAAGGGTCAAGTTTTTCTCAATCTGATTTAATCTACTAGAGAAAGAGTTGATTGGGTTTTGCCCTAGCCTTGGTTCTACATCTTGTGTCCCTTGTTGTGATCTTCATTGTTTGGCATTTGTCTTAATGAAAGGAACATAATAAATTGAAAGAGGAATTAATAAGAAAAAAAGAAAAATCACAAGGAAATGTCAAAGTCTAAGAAAAATCTACCTAAAGAACCTAATCCATATGATGCCCTAGACTTCTCAACAACTTATGACAATCCTTCAACAAAGACACAACACTATGATGGGAATTTTCATGACGTGAAAATTACACAATACTTGCACCTCAAACTATCTATAACCACTTAGGGACTCTTGAACCAAGTCCAATCACCTTACCACTTGTCACTAAACCACTCACATCGGTAACGTCCACTAGGGGTTCTTGAGATTCCTTCTAGTCGCTAAATCACACACATATGGCCGACTTATTTTTGTTGGCTAGCTTCGTTTTGGCCTACTCATTTTCTGAGGTTTTCACCTTTTGTTGTACTTCGTTCCAATTGAGTTCGACGCCCTAAAGGTTTTATTTAGAAATTAGTGTTTTTAACCGCTTAAGGAAATCTTACTTCAAAAGGAATGGGCGATGAATCACACTTTAATGCTATCACCATGCTTGAATCACTAAAGGAATGTGTCTAGGAAGGTCAATGTCATCTAAACAGTCTCATTAAGAACGTCCACAAAGATAGCAAGGGTAGTCCAAAAGATGAGTCAAGGACGAGCTCGCATTTGATCAAGGATACCACTAGGTGTTGCCAACATATGCCTCTAGGAAGGTGTTTAGGGTTGATTTGACTATCACAAAAACCATAAAGGAAGATACCCCATAGTATGAGGGTATCACGCAGTATTCTTGAAACTTGCTCTGAACTAGAGACTTCGAGTTTTTAACCTCCAAAAATATTCCTTGGCCTTTTTGGGGTTTGAATAGGTTGTTGTTGGCTTTGATTTCTATTGCATGTGTTGATTAGGAGAGGACCTCACAAAATTTTGAGTTTGACTTCTTTTTTTAGAAAGGTATTCCATATATTTCCTTACCCACAAGATCACTTCGTTGTGTGTTCTCAATTATTTCGAAGTCAGCTTCTAATTTCTTAATATTCTTATCCTCGATCCAAAGGCAAGAGTGGACCAAGTTTTTTCTCACTAATAATCAAACCCCCATTATTGAAGTAGTTCGTATGTAATCAAATGATAGGACCAATTACCTAGTTACGTAACTGATAAGTGCTATAACACAAGATATAATGTATATGAATGGGATAGACCAAGTCTCTGCTTATTTAATACACAAGTGCAATTGCTTTTTTTCAAGAAGCGGAATCCATCTTGAACTTCGATGGGTATGATTCCTCCGACAACTCCCAAGTATCTAATAATATCATCTCCGAGAAGAAAGAGCAACAACCCACATGATTGCTAACCTTTGAGCAAGATCCAATAGAAAAACTACACAAAGCAACTCGAATTTGAAATTAATTTCTTCCCTGGAAGCTACACAATATATTCTAGCAAATCATAACCCTCCCAATCAATGATTATAATATCTTCCTTATAAAACGATCAATGAATCGAAGCTTCTCACGCTTGCTTCTCTTTCAAAAAAAAAATGGCTTAACAATGTAGCTCAATCTTGTTACTATAGTCATGTTTCTCCATAACTACACTCGCAACCTAACTTGTAAATTAGAGGACATCGAGAAAGAAATGATTGTATCCATTTAAAGAGTGGCTAAGAGTGTAGTAAGTGAATCGATATCACATATTGAATGGGAATTTTCTTGTACACGGGAAATGGTTTCAAAATCCACCTAGTCTACCTATTGGTCACCTAATCCACTTGAGTTTGTTAAGGAAACTAAGTCCTTACCTTCAATTACAATGCTTCTTTGCATATTTGATTATTTCATTTCCAGACGAACATGATGATATTGAAAAGATTGATGAACGAAAAAATGTTCTCGTGACATCATTGCTCCATGGGTAAATGGTGTACAATCATAAAACTAGCCCTCAAAAATTTAACAAGCCTTGACTTTAATGATATGAATGGTTGTATCCTGAAGAAAGCAGTGCCCAGCTCCACCATTCTAATGGTTGGTGTTTTATCCCTTCATAAAATTTAATTCTTGACGAATTTCGTCTCGGTCTCAAAATATGATTACTTGCCTCGCATTTATTCCGCGCTACATTCCCCCATTGTGTTTCTCTAAAAAAATTGTATTGTGCACGACTAAAAACGCCCAATTTAAGCTTTGGTCCATATATCAACTCCGTAGAGAAAGGCCAAACAATTATGAATCTATGCTAAAAATTGATCGATTTGACTTGACCACTATCGTGGAAAGAATCATAAGCAACGTTTCTCTCAAAGGATTGGTCCAAGGATTCTGCCAAAGCTTGTTTCTTGATGACCAATGCTGTGTCGAAAAAATCGCCACATGGCTTTTTATGCGGAGATATAATGAGCCACTTCAAATGAAGAGATTACTATCAATGCATACCATCATTTTGACACAACTAGGGCTATATGTCTATAAAAAATGATGTTACAGTTTTAAGTGGGTTTTTCCTTTAAACAAAGAGTGACTAGGTTTCATGTCATATCACAACCATAAACATTGAAGGGAAAGGGCATGCGACTATGAAACCAAGCCAAACAAAGTGGGTCTAACTTGGAGACTTGTATGGATAAATGCAAAGAGATTTTGCTCTTGTATTGTTGGTGAATTTAATCTTCTCCCTTATCAGATGAGTTTATTTGTAGTGAACCCTTCTATGCCCAAAACCTTTTGATGGATTTCCACTACATGCAAAGACGGCAACATCATCTCACATCAAGCTATTTCCTTCAATATATGGTTTCAAGTTTGATGAGTTTATTTGATATAAAAGCATAGCTTAGATATGCCAATGGAATACACATGTAACAAATCATTAGGCATAAGTTGACCAATAAAAGGAAATGTGAACTCAAAGAACATAGTTGGGGAGAAAGCATGAGGCATTTCATAGTGCATCAATTCAAATCTTGTAGCAGGTATAAATATTAGAATAACACACAAAGAAGCATCCCATCAAATACAACACATACGCCTTCCCTTTATACCCCTTCTAGCCCGATGTAACAAGTCAAACCCATGTAGTAACCTACACAATTAGGTCACCCATTATGTTACATTACAGAAGAGTTAATATGAAGCCTTCACACTCCAACAAAGTTAAAGGTATTGCCACTTCCATCACACGTTGTCAACAGATCAAATCCGCAACATAACGTTTTGAGTCTTTGTGTTGTTTCAAATCAAATCCCTGTGAAATGTATCTTCCTTGAGTTTAGGAACTTGAAATAATAGACATGCAAGGCCACCTACAACACTAGGACAAACACCCAACGCACATGTGAAATACAACGACAAATTCGGAACAAACATACAACATTGATGCGCAACGTTGGTAACAACATGTTATGAGTTTATTAAAGGCATAGCCCACTATGCCCATGTCACATGCCCTCACAACTAGAGAAACAATAAAAACTCTTCATAAGCCCATGCATGCCTGCCTATGAAGAGCATAAGTGAAAAAAGCACAACCAAAAAATACAGATGGATGATAACAATAAGAAGTGGTGCCAAAATACGATGAGCCGAGCAAAGACAGAGAGAGGAGGATAGAAATGGGATAGAAATGTAATGTAATGGTGGGTGTGACAATCACGTATATCCCACACACGCCAAGGGCAGAGATTTCAAAATGTTGATAGTCGTGGGCGTGAGATGAATTGAATCAAGTGGGTGCGCCCTGCTCCAAGTAGAGAGTTGGCGTATGGGCCCCTGCCGAAAGGCAGGGTTCGGAAGATTTCTTCCGGTAAGTGTCATGTGCCATAGAGAGGGGGGGACCGCGTGAGGCTGGCTTCACAGAGCAACGACTACTCCCCGCTCCCTGCAGTGGAAGGATAACACGGCCACTCTTTTATTAGAATTCTTTCAATTTCCCTTTACTTTTTAATCTCTTATTAAAAGCCTATCTTTCAATTTCCCTTTTTAATCTTTTATTAAAAGCCTATCTTTCAATTTCCCTTTTTAATCTTTTTAATCTCTTATTAAAAGCCTATCTTTCAATTCCCCTTTTAATCTTTTTATTAAAATCTTTCACTTCTTTGTCTTCTTTTTTTAATCTCTTATTAAAAGCCTATCTTTCAATTTCCTTTTTAATCTTTTTGACAAATCTCCTAATTTCTTTAATCTTTTATTAAAATCTTTCAATTTCCTTTTTACTCTTTTATTAAAAGCCTCTCAATAAAAGAATTCCACTTTTACTTTAATCTCTTATTAAAAAGCCTATCTTTCAATTTCCCTTTACTTTTAATCTCTTATTAAAAAGCCTATCTTTCAATTTCCCTTTTTACTCTTTATTAAAGCTCTAATTTTCCTTTTTTATATTACAGTGGAAGGATAACGAGCTCATTTTTCTTAATAATAATTTCCATCACCTTTTTTATCTTTCTATTACAATTTATAATGATATTTTCCATTCTCTTTTTTATTACAATTTATAATAATATTTCCCAATTCTCTTTTCTATTACAATCTATTTCCATTTTTTTTTTTAAATCTATATTGATATTTCCCAATCTTTTTTTTTACTAAATTGCAATTGGTCATAGTTCTTGCCAATCAAATTTCTCGAGGTCATAGTTCCTCTGTCCATCAAGAACTCCGACCACAGGAAATATGACGAAGGAACTTTGGTCGACAAAGGAATTTTTTCCTTCATTTGTCAATTGTAGTTCTATGTAATAGTTCAATATCAATCAAAGTTCATGGAGACATGGTTCCTTTCTTAGTCGGGATCTTTGACTCACATGAATTATATGAAGGAACTTTAACCGCCAAAGGAACCATGACTTTCATTTTTCAGTTGGAATCCCAGAGAATAGTACTTGCCAGTCAAAGCTCCCGAGCTCATAGTTCCTTTATTAATCAAGAAATTTGAGAGACGTGAACTATGACCACAATAACTATGACAAATGATATTTGACTAAAAAAAGAACTATGACCACAATAACTATGACAAATGATATTTGACTGAAAAAAGAACTATGACCTTCATTTCTTGATCATAGTTCTAAGGACTAGTTCCTATCAATGGGAATTCTTGAGGTCGCAATTCCTTTGTTGGTCCAGAATTCTAACCAGTAGGAACTATGATGAAGGAAATTTGGTTGACAAAGGAACAATGACCTTCATATGTTGGTCCGGAACTCTAACTAGTAGGAACTATGATGAAGGGAATTTGGTTGACAAAGGAACTATGACCTTCATATGTTGGTCCTTGTTCTAGGTAATGGTTCATATCAATCAAACTTCTTGAGGTCATAGTTCCTTTTTTAGTCAAGAGCTATGAACTCAGAAGCTTTGACTGACAAATGGAATATGACCTTCATTTATTAGTCGTTTTTCTAGAAACAGTTCCCGTCACTTAAATATCTTGAGGTCATAGTTCCTTTATCAATTTGGAACTTTGTTAGTGAGGAACTTTGACCAATAGGAATAGTGATGAAGGAACCTTGATCAACAAAGGAACTATGACATTCATTTTTCGATCATAATTCCAGGGAATAGCTCATGTCAATAGATGTTCCTAAGGTCATACTATCCTTTCTTACTCAGGAACTTTGACTAAGAGGAGCTGTGACGAAGAAACTTTGACCAAAAGGGTAACAATGGCCTTCGTTTGACGAACATAGTTCCACGTAATAGTTCCTACCGTTCAAAGTTCCCTAGTTCAAAGTTCGTTTTATCGATGAGAATAGATGATAGGAGGCCCATGACCAACAAACTTTGGTGTGATTCGATTGACATTGATAGCATGAGTTCAACAATTTCCTATAATTTTATATTTGTTTAATTTTTGGCATCCCTTCCATGAGATCAAAGAACTAATCTTATTCCATGCTATTCAAAATTCCATGGCCAAACTCTTGCTTCTTTAATGAATGCTTGTGGGTTGATGGAATTTGGCTACATTTTCTAAACTCTTCCTTGGAGTTTTATGCTCCTCCCTAAGGCTTCCTTCTTCTAATTTGCCATTCCTTCTAGCTCAACATCACCTCTTATCCTTGTATCTCTTGGTGGATGAGGAATTATGGGTTCTTGGTCAATTATTTCTTGACCTAAAATGCACCAAAAATCCAAATGGCAAAGTCTCATAGTCAAATTTCCCATCAATAAGGTGAAATTGAGGTGAAATTATAACTTTAGAAAATATCCTTGTGAGATTTGGGCAAGAATTTCAGATGAAAAAGTTCTAGTTTTTCCACCTATTAATTCGAGTTTGTAGCCATTGCTACAACACAAGTCATCAATATTCATTAAATGGATGTAAACGGAACCTTTTACTTAGATGAAAATGAGGGAATATGAAGAAATCTAGTGGGATTTTGGATGTAAGATTGTGGAGGAAGTGGGTGTAAATTGCAACAATGCATGGTTTCAAAAAACGGATTAATTTAGTTTCATGGGTATCTACGTGGATGATAGCAATTTGATGATTAGAGTAGACCTAGTCTCTTTTTGCAGCAAAAATTAACACCTAAATCCTTCAGAATATTTCAAATGTGATGATTAATGGAATTAAAGCTATAGACTTTCATTATATTAACTGGTTCACATTTAGAATTATTTAGTAGTTTAATTATTTTGAATAAAAAGAAGAAGATGAACACAAAACCTTACCTCGTCCTTAGAAATAAGCCCACCCAAAAAAAGTTGATTTTGTTCACTTAGTATCTTAGTCCGTGCAACTCTTAACTTTGAGATGAAATCATAATAATCATCAAAATCACTGCTCCCCCTCGCACACCTTGTAAGTTGTGGGGACAATCCATCACAATCACATCCTACAATTTAGAAGGAAATTCAAGTCTATTTGTATTTGCATCGCAAGGAAGAAATTTTCCAAGCATAAATATATAGATGGTTGAGGTAATATTGTTGAACGTAGTGATACTTTTCTGCCTTTGAACATAAATGATTTAGGCACCAACAGAAATTTATCTCAATGATAATATAGAAACTTATCTCAAAGATAACTTTAGATTCTTACCGTCATGACAATAGAGAGAAATATTATCTCATTCTCTAAAACATGGCTAGAGCTGATAACTTGCGGTGTTTCCAGTTAGGACAGTAGAGAAAACTATAAATTCTAAAACGGGCTCAAGCAGCAAGAGCTACTGCGTCAGGGGCAACAGCTACATCATCTTCGTTGAGGAGCGTTTGATCAAAATTCCATGCACTGTGCCCTTTGCCTATCCATAAAAACTGTGACACAAATTCTGATACCTTCTTGCTAGTTTCAACCTCTCGGCTCCCTTCTGTGTGTCAGTCAACTGCCGCAGCACCTGGCCCCTCCACCGCTCAAGTTCCTTACGAGCTTGGCCTTCAATCACCACGCCCTCTCCCAATGACTGCACTCCCTGTGTTCGCTATTGGGAAGATCACGATCCCTCTTCAGTGGTCACTCGGTGTAATGCAGACCCTCGCTCCTTTGTGGCTAATCACACTTCCGTCCGAATCCCTTCCGTAGGTATGACTTAGCCTCCACAGTAGGGATCTATTCAGACCCCTTGGCTGAAGAATATGCTGTCAATGCTCCTGCTGGGCCGACTAATGCACCTATGGTCCACAATCTTTGATCACGATCTGTCTTGCTTAGTGTCACACCTCGCAATGGGGCTGCCTATCTATGCATACCCCTCAACACCCTGAGATTAGTCTCTTTCTCCCTCCTTCGATCTGCATGCAGGTGAAAGATTAAAAGAAGGCACCTTCATCGCGATTTGGCCCAAATGATTCCACGACAGTTTGTATACAACCTAAATAATTCAGCGATTTGTCCCCCATAAATATGCGCACGAAAGTTTGAATTTCAGTGCCTAGATAATCTATGACCCTAGGCTCTTAACTTTAGCCACTCGACTGATGTACTGTGGGGAAACATCGTTGTAGGCTTGTGATAAGCCAGTGGCCTCTCGGCCCAACCTCTGCAACCTTCTCCAACGATATTGTCCCTCTTTCTTTGCATGATAGCGCTCCCTCTTTGGCAGAGGCAGAAATGGTCACTCGACCACTTATATCATGCCAACAAAAGGACGCAAAGCCCACGACTCCGATAGTGCAGTCCTCCTTGGTTGGCTCAACGACTGCCTTCTTGCTAAAAGATATGCAACGTTTGCATGGTTCGGTGATATGCTTTTATTTTGTTGCCATTGGATTTAGATCTTGGAGAGATTGGATAGCCTTTCACCCTTATATCTTCAACAAGTGCAAACGAAATACCATCCACCTGCGATCTGCACCTCAGGCCCGGTCTCACAGCCTCTTGCTGAAACATATTTGTGTCCTAATCAACGTAGTCTCCCTGTAACATTCGACCTCGACAAAACTTCTATCTGTAAGATAAAACCCTCAACTCGTAACCCACTATGAGTGGCAACAAATCTATACTAGGATAAGCTCAATATTTGAAGTGAATGATAGATCTCAACTTCTTGGATAAAAAATAAGCTTGATCTCTAAAAGGGAAATAGATCTCAATCCTTGATATATCAATATATCTGCCGCGTAAGCCTGCAAAAATCTGCAAAATCTGCTGCGTTAAGCCACAAATAAACGAATTGATGGATATGGAATTTTTTAATGCAAAAATTAACTAGGGTAGATGTGAATAAGCCACTAAAATTGATATATAACTAGCTAGGGTGATTATGACGGATCACCGAAAACTAGTCTCTCTTGGAACCCTCAGGCTGGTAGGATGCGTAGCTCTGATACCACTGTAAGATTCCAAACAGTAAAATTTTTGATAGATATAGAACATCTTAGTGTTCTGATTTAAAACAAATTTTCATCAAGAACAAGAATACAAACATGATCTAGAAATGAAGCCCTTTTATTTGTATTAGTAGCTGAAAGTAAAATACATGACCATACAATAAAACCAGAGCTCCTGGAGATGGCATGCTTGGCTGCGCATTAGAACAAAAAACAAACAATGAAGCACAATCGTGGACCCTGGATGGATCCACCAACAAATGTCACCGTGGGGTTTTCGTCTCGGGATCAAGCTAGAACTGGCCACGCCAAGTTCCCAAAAAATAAACTAGTTTTCACTTCTTATTGTTTGCATTGATGAAGACTAGACAAAATCGGTTAAATTTGGCTACTATGATCAATCATAGGCAAAAAAATAAATATAATTGGTGTTGCGCCATCCCCAAAAAAATTGTTTAAAATAACCCTACAACTACCCAAAGCCTAGTTTTGATGTGTTTAATGATTCCACCCGTCTTGGATGAAGTTATGTTGTTGCACTTGTAATGTGAAATGAAATTCACTGTGACAAGGTACAAGCATTGGTATTGGACATTGAGTATACGGATGTACAAAGCATAGATGATCAAGATTTGGATGATGATTTGATTGTACACTATGGTATAACTATTTTTGGACCATTGAGACAATTTAGAACCTCGATGTTATGTATTTCGATTCAAAAATGTATTGCATGGAGTGCCATTGGATTCCTTTGGGTGCCATGTATTTACCCTTACATTCCCTATTCATTAAAAACTTTTATATTGTTGGTGCCTAATAGCTTGGAGATATATGTATGTTTGAACATTTTAGACCATACACATACATTACTTGTATATTATAGTATAATATTTTTTGCACTCCCGAGACAATTTATATTGTCCATGTTATGTACATTGGCTCAAAGATATATTATATTTCCGCTATATGTCAATAGATTCCATTGGGTTCCATGTATTGACCCTCACATTCTCTATGCATTAAAAAGACTTTGTATAGTTGTTGTTTAATAGCTTGCATTAAATTTTTGTGTATAGTTGTTGTTTAATAGCTTGTATTCATATAATTGAATATTTTGTATATTTCTTGGTTGAATATTTTGTATATGTCTTGGTCGCACAACCTTCTTTTTACCTCCATATGCATGCATAGGGTCCCTATGATCTGGAATGTGATGAGATAAAAAAAAGTAATGTTAGCTAGTTCGTCCTTCTCTTATTGCATCATTAGTCCTAAAAAATAAACCATCATTTGGAAAGGATAAAATGGTCCAGGGACCAGAAAGCAAGGCACGCCTTCTACTGTGTGCTTTTCAACCAAAATCATCAGCCTCAATCTCCTCTATTTTGTCGCTGGGACTGCTTTTTAGTTTTAGCTATTGATTAAAGATTTAATCTTGGTCGTTGATTTGTCAATGAGAAAAGTATAAAAGAAAGGCTTGGGTCAGGGACCCGTAGAACTGCAGCATCAAGCTGCTTCCAGACCAGGCGGGTTGCTAAGAATTCGTGTTGTTCTCAGCTGCAGGAGGGGAATTTTGTACTCAAGGGGACATCCTGATCCAGGGGCTCAGAATACACAAGAAGGTGATAAGAGATCAACAGACAACAAGAGAAACACAACAATGGAGACATAAATAGCAAAGGAGATCATAAGGATAGTACAAAGGAAGACAATTAAAGAGACTACTAAAGAAATAATAAAGAAATAATGATACTATAGAAAAGACAGTTGGAAGAAGAACAACAATGTCTCCCAAGGAAACGCCAAGCTCTGAAAGGATCCTATCAGGCTCAGAATCTCGTTTGAGGGTGTGGATTAGTCAATTTTTGGTCTTAGATTAGTCGGGAGCTGCAAATCACCAGAGTTTTGTATTCAGAAATATTCTTAATTATAGAACCCTCCTACAGTCAGAGACCAGTTTTCCCACATTGGTTTTCGCCGGGGACAGTTTGTCTAGAAATAACCGTGTCACTTTGTCTATGTGTGCATGTGCTTATTCTAGATCTGAATGGGTAGAGAACTGTTATGTTAACTTGAATTTATTTAGTTGATAACTTGTATAAGTAGGAGGAGCTTAATCGGATTAACAATTATAATTTCTGCATAAGAATTAAGATTCAGAAATTTCTGCACTAGGGACCATAAGCCAAACCAGAGGCAGAGTCTCTAACATAAATAAACCAAAGCACATAGTCTACACTCTCCTCGATCCTAAAAAAATTGAAAACCCTTTTTTTACAAAAATTCCATAAAATTTTGATAGTGCTTTTTAGCCTAGGCATTTCAAGGCCTCCTCCTTGTCTACACAGTGGCCCCCTTGCCTAGACAGTGGCTCGTTTATCAACCTAGTTCTATCGAACTTATGGGATGTCACTGGATCCTGACAAGGAGTCTACAAGATGTACTCGATATCATAGAACTCAAATGCCATGTCGTCCTTTGAAGTCTCTTTTCCCCAAACTACAAAATCGACTTCAAAATCTCACGAAACGAATGGAGCATAAATGATAAAATTTAAAGAATTGCAACCCACATTGGCCTTGCTCAATCTAGATGTTTTAGATGGTGGAGAACATGTATTCTAACATCCACCCAAGAGGCTGAAAAGAGTGCACATCCCAAGGACTCCAAAGATCCAAGTTACGTGCTCTTCTTGGAATCCAACTAGTGTCATTGATGATAGCCAATGTACTCCTTCGAGACTCTTCCTTCCTACAAAATTAGCCAGAATTCAACATAAAGACCTTGAAATAAATGCACATAAAATCCTATGGATTCCTAAATATGGGTCTACCTCAAGATTATTGTACTGATTTACTCAATATAAGGTTTTAACCTATATATATAGCATGGGCAAGAATTTAGCATGCTAGTCCATTGCTTCAACAACTAAAGATCTTAGGGTTGTCCTATTTATTGGAAAATCAGAGATACAATGGCCTATCATTGATCAATAAAGATCTAAAATCTAGTTCCTTCAAACGAAAATGGGATCAAGCTACCGAGTGAGCTCTAGAAATTGGTATTCACCTAGACAACCTTGGTACAAAAATCTTCATATATTGAGTTGAACTAGACATATCATGCTACATAACAGAACAATACTTTCAACTTTCGAAACCAAATAAATCCATGACCATGGTGTTTCTTAATCAATTTATATAGAAATATAGTGCACCGTCGATGGTGGAAAATCTTGTCAAATTTAGGAATGGACGCTTATCATGCCCCACATTCGAGCTGGCCAACATTCCCATCACCACCTAAGATACTACAAAAACCATGTTGGACATCTTAGGTTGTGAAGGTAAGCTACCAGTGCAGAAAAACAGTTTTTGCTCGACATATTTTTCTTATTCTTTGACTCCATCGTCCCATCGCATCCTGGGAACCTATCAACCTTCTTCTCGGTCATCCATTTTGATGATCACTATTTAAATTGTCGCATAATTTCGAGTTGCAGTTGTGGTATCCAATCAACGAAGACGAATGAGACAACAAGTATGGAACTCAAGAGGTAAAATGAAATTTTGAAATGAGCGCAGAGGGAACTAGGTATCCGCAAGCGAGATGTACCAACGCCCGTGTCAACCTCATCGCTCTAACGAAGGTGGAAATGGAGGTTGTATTGACGATGTTTAGAGGAGTGGTGTGCTAAAAATGTGTATACTCATTACCCAAAAATTGGTGGAAGATGCAAGAGAAGGGCCAATGGAAAATGGTCAAATCATTTAACTTTTAGCCTACCACTACAACACTATAACACCAAGATTATATCTGACGGTTCACAAGCCAAAGATACAAATAAATTATGACTTAACAAGAGACAAGATGTCCCCACCCCACTGAAGTGGGATCTATCCCAAGGGTTGCCCACTCTTCGAGCTTTATTGGAATGCACCAAACATGTTCCTTGGAATTGAACCCGGGCGGATGGGAGAAGGAAGTGTGTTCCCAACCACTCGAGCCACTAACCATGCTCCAACTAGAGAGTTAGTCGATGGAAAATTGTCAAAGCGCAGGGTTGGAGGCTTCCTCGCAACAAGGGACAAGCTCCTTAAAGAGGTGGTGACAACGTGAGATTGGATTCATAAAGCAACGACTGCCTCCCACTCCTTATAGTGGAAAGATATCATGCACATTCATTTTTTTATGATGTTAATGTTATCCTTCTCAATGGAGGTTAAAAAGGTTTAAAATGGACCAAAACAAAAATTATATATATATATATTTTAAATGATGTCGATGTTTCTTTTTCTGCTTGGAAATTCTTTTTTCGTGTAGGATAAAAATTATCTAAAATTATCCATTTTTTAGTCACTTTTTATATAGAATGTGAGGTGTTCAATATTGTTTCTCCCTTCCCCTAGGGATCTCTAAAGTGACATAAACCTTGAAAATTCCTAAAGTGCGCTGAAACCATGCACTTTGTGGATTCTTGTTTCGTTGTATTTTGATGACAATGAGATTCTCTAGGTAATTTTGGATAACATATGAAACATGTCCTCCTTCTCTACCTAGCACTTTGTCTCAACGAATTCCTCCCGAGGCTTATTTTTATTGTTCCTCAAGCTCCATTGTTGCGAGAGAGACACTTTATTTCTCTCCAAGATGTTATGGTGCCATTGAATCTCTTGCACTAATTGCTATATCCATTTCGCACTTCTTCTAGAATCTATGCTCTGCTCTTTGTCCCATTCTTCTTACTCACAAGGCATCCCTTAATGGTTCATCAAGTTCCCTTATCGAGGGAGGCTCGATTTCTTCTCAAAACTCCCTAGTGTCCAATAGTTCTTTTTTTTAATATTGCTTATGTTGAAGAATGTAACTAGTGTGAGTCTTCATAATTGTATTTGAGTCATGATGCAATGTATTTTTCAAAATAAAACAAAAATAAAATTTATTAAGAAAAGATTAAGTTATTAAAGTATGTCTTTCATGCTTGGGTCAATGGTCCATAGGTCATAGCACCCATTGTGTGTTTTAGGATTTTTTGCTTTTTGTTTTTATTAAGTCAAATTCAAATAAATAAAATTGTTTTGTGTCAAAAGGATTCCTCCACCAAGGCATCTCCCTCTCCTACATGTCGGCCTACTACAACTCAAGTTTAAATAGTTGACAAGACGACTTCTACTATTGTTCATGTCGGCTTATTAAAGGGCACTCCAACAACTATATATAGGAGTGAACTCGACCCATTAGAGGAGGAATTAATAACAAGGTTGATTTGCAGTTGGAACATAAAAATAAGGTAGTGCGAAGATCTGGGAGAGAATTTTGTCAATCCATCATGATGATTTTTTGTCACGCGATTTATTCTGGAGCCGGTTACAAGAACAAAAAAATTGCAGGAACCAAGAAGATTAGTTTCGGATATCGAACTGTTGTGGGAACAAAGTATGACTAATGCAGGAGTCGAATATACGAATTTGTAGAGGCCAAGAATAATAGTTGCAAGATGAAAGAATGATATTATAGAATTTGTAGGAAGGAAGAAACTAAGTTCTAATTTGGGCTGAGTTGCTGGATGGAATAAGTCTGTGGTCAAAGGGTCAAGTTTTTCTCAATCTGATTTAATCTACTAGAGAAAGAGTTGATTGGGTTTTGCCCTAGCCTTGGTTCTACATCTTGTGTCCCTTGTTGTGATCTTCATTGTTTGGCATTTGTCTTGATGAAAGGAACACAATAAATTGAAAGAGGAATTAATAAGGAAAAAAGAAAAATCACAAGGAAATGTCAAAGTCTAAGAAAAATCTACCTAAAGAACCTAATCCATATGATGCCCTAGACTTCTCAACAACTTATGACAATCCTTCAACAAAGACACAACACTATGATGGGAATTTTCATGATGTGAAAATTACACAATACTTGCACCTCGAACTATCTATAACCACTTAGGGACTCTTGAACCAAGTCCAATCACCTTACCACTTGTCACTAAACCACTCACATCGGTAACGTCCACTAGGGGTTCTTGAGATTCCTTCTAGTCGCTAAATCACACACATATGGCCGACTTATTTTTGTTGGCTAGCTTTGTTTTGGCCTACTCATTTTCTGAGGTTTTCACCTTTTGTTCTACTTCGTTCCAATTGAGTTCGACGCCCTAAAGGTTTTATTTAGAAATTAGTGTTTTTAACCGCTTAAGGAAATCTTACTTCAAAAGGAATGGGCGATGAATCACACTTTAATGCTATCACCATGCTTGAATCACTAAAGGAATGTGTCCAGGAAGGTCAATGTCATCTAAACACTCTCATTAAGAACGTCCACAAAGATAGCAAGGGTAGTCCAAAAGATGAGTCAAGGACGAGCTCGCATTTGATCAAGGATACCACTAGGTGTTGCCAACATATGCCTCTAGGAAGGTGTTTAGGGTTGATTTGACTATCACAAAAACCATCAAGGAAGATACCCCATAGTATGAGGGTATCACGCAGTATTCTTGAAACTTGCTTTGAACTAGAGACTTCTAGTTTTTAACCTCCAAAAATATTCCTTGGCCTTTTTGGGGTTTGAATAGGTTGTTGTTGGCTTTGATTTCTATTGCATGTGTGGATTAGGAGAGGACCTCCTCTCTAATTTGGAGTTTGACTTCTTTAGAAAGGTATTCCCAATATTTCCTTACCTACAAGAGGTCTTCGTTGTGTGTTCTCGACCATTATTTCGTTTCTGCTTCTAATTTCTTAATATTCTTATCCTCGATCCAAAGGCAAGAGTGGACCAAGTTTTTTCTCAACGAATAATCAAACCCCATTATTGAAGTAGTTCATATGTAATCAAATGGGATAGGACCAATTACCTAGGTTACATAATTGGATAAGTGCTATAACACAATATATAATGTATATGAATGGGATAGGACCAAGTTCTTGGCTTATTTAATACACAAGCGCAATTGCTTTTTTCAAGAAGCGGAATCGATCTTGAACTTTGATGGGTATGATTCCTCTGACAACTCCCAAGTATCTAATAATATCATCTCTGAGAAGAAAGAGCAACAACCCACATGATTGCTAACCTTTGAGCAAGATCCAACAGAAAAACTACACAAAGCAACTTCGAATTTGAAATTAATTTCTTCCCTGGAAGCTACACAATATATTCTAGCAAATCATAACCCTCCCAATCAATGATTATAATATCTTCCTTATAAAACGATCAATGAATCGAAGCTTCTCACGCTTGCTTCTCTTTCAAAAAAAAAATGGCTTAACAATGTAGCTCAATCTTGTTACTATAGTCATGTTTCTCCATAACTACACTCGCAACCTAACTTGTAAATTAGAGGACATCGAGAAAGAAATGATTGTATCCATTTAAAGAGTGGCTAAGAGTGTAGTAAGTGAATCGATATCACATATTGAATGGGAATTTTCTTGTACACGGGAAATGGTTTCAAAATCCACCTAGTCTACCTATTGGTCACCTAATCCACTTGAGTTTGTTAAGGAAACTAAGTCCTTACCTTCAATTACAATGCTTCTTTGCATATTTGATTATTTCATTTCCAGACGAACATGATGATATTGAAAAGATTGATGAACGAAAAAATGTTCTCGTGACATCATTGCTCCATGGGTAAATGGTGTACAATCATAAAACTAGCCCTCAAAAATTTAACAAGCCTTGACTTTAATGATATGAATGGTTGTACTCGAAAGAAAAGTTGCTCTCAATCTCTCACTCCAATATGTGTTTTATCCTCTCATAAAATTTAATTCTTGACAACCCTGCCTGGTCTCAAAATATGATTACTTGCCTCGCATTTCTTCTGCGCCACATTGAAATCCCCCATTGTGTTTCTCTAAAAAAATTGTATTGTGCACGACTAAAAACACCCAATTTAAGCTTTGGGCCATATATCAACTCCGTAGAGAAAGGCCAAACAATTATGAATCTATGCTAAAAATTGATCGATTTGACTAGACCACTATCGTGGAAAGAATCATAAGCAACGTTTCTCTCAAAGGATTGGTCCAAGGATTCTGCCAAAGCTTGTTTCTTGATGACCAATGCTGTGTCGAAAAAATCGCCACATGGCTTTTTATGCGGAGATATAATGAGCCACTTCAAATGAAGAGATTACTATCAATGCATACCATCATTTTGACACAACTAGGGCTATATGTCTATAAAAAATGATGTTACAGTTTTAAGTGGGTTTTTCCTTTAAACAAAGAGTGACTAGGTTTCATGTCATATCACAACCATAAACATTGAAGGGAAAGGGCATGCGACTATGAAACCAAGCCAAACAAAGCGGGTCTAACTTGGAGACTTGTATGGATAAAAGTACAAGAGATTTTGCTCTTGTATTGTTGATGAATTTAAACTTCTCCCTTCTCTAATAAGTTTATTTGTGGTGAACCATCGTATGCCCAAACTCCTGTTATGGATGTCCATTGCATGCAGAAACGACAACTTCATCTCACATCAAGCTATTGCCTTCGATGTATGGTGTCAAATTTGATGAGTTTATTTGTTAGAAAAGCATAGCTTAGATATGCCAATGGAATACACATGTAACAAATCATTAGGCATAAGTTGACCAATAAAAGGAAATGTGAACTCAAAGAACATAGTTGGGGAGAAAGCATGAGGCATTTCATAGTGCATCAATTCAAATCTTGTAGCAGGTATAAATAGTAGAATAACACACAAAGAAGCATCCCATCAAATACAACACATACGCCTTCCCTTTATACCCCTTCTAGCCCGATGTAACAAGTCAAACCCATGTAGTAACCTACACAATTAGGTCACCCATTATGTTACATTACAGAAGAGTTAATATGAAGCCTTCACACTCCAACAAAGTTAAAGGTATTGCCACTTCCATCACACGTTGTCAACAGATCAAATCCGCAACATAACGTTTTGAGTCTTTGTGTTGTTTCAAATCAAATCCCTGTGAAATGTATCTTCCTTGAGTTTAGGAACTTGAAATAATAGACATGCAAGGCCACCTACAACACTAGGACAAACACCCAACGCACATGTGAAATACAACGACAAATTCGGAACAAACATACAACACCGATGCGCAACGTTGGTAACAACATGTTATGAGTTTATTAAAGGCATAGCCCACTATGCCCATGTCACATGCCCTCACAACTAGAGAAACAATAAAAACTCTTCATAAGCCCATGCATGCCTGCCTATGAAGAGCATAAGTGAAAAAAGCACAACCAAAAAAAATGATGTATGTAATGTATTTAAACTCTATTATTCGTGGAACATTGAGAGCACACAAGAACACGATGTATGCAATGTATGAAGACTCTATTATGCGTAGAACATTGAGTGAATAAGTGAAAGAAGCACCCAAAAACTTGGCGAAGCAATCTTCGCCAACTACATAGAGAAAGGGCACTCAAGGATGAAACTACGCCAAAACGGACCCATTTAACTTGACCACCATCATGGAAAAATCATCAAAGCTACGCCCCAAAATTCATGAACCAGGTGTTTGATAGAGGAAGATACAATGAGTTAACTCCAAAACGAACCAATTTGAGTTGACCACAATCATGGAAAATTCATAAGCACTATGCCCCAAAATTCATGAACGAGGTTTTTGCAATGAGTAGCTTCAATTCAAATAAAAGAGCATAGTGTCATTTTGAGTGTCACAATTTTGAGTGCCATTTTCCCTCTTAACAATACACAATTTTCAGTGAGGTTTTCCCTCTGAACAATGAATGAATGAGAGACAGGGTTTGGGTTTCAGTTACAGTGGTACATTGTCAGGTTTTTGAAGGCGACATGGGCGTGGTGCTTGCCTCCCCTGAAGGATCAACGGTGATTTTGAGTGCAGGAATTTATACTTGCAGCCCAAAAGTAATGGATTGGATTGGCGGGGAAGTCCATGTGATATCCAAGCCTGCCAATATGCACCGGACCCCATTATGTTGCGAAGGAGAAAAAGCTTGACAGATTTTAATAGCGATAGATAGATGGTTGGGGAATTATGTTTTGGTTTTCCTCTGCTTTGATGCTGAAATATTGAAATTGAAAGCAGGACGAAATTTTCTCGAAATGGTGAAGACCCATTTCATATGAATGTGGAAATTGAAAGCAGGCCGAAATTTCTCAGCTATCGTGAAGAGAAGGGCCCTGGAAACATGTCAAAATCAAATCGTGAAGAGAAGGGCCATCGAAATTTCGGGAAGAGGCGAGGCATAGAAATATGTCAAAATCGGGAAGAGGCGAGGCATGGAAATATGGATTTGCAAGAAACAGGAGAAAGGCAATTTTACAGGAGAATCCGTGGAAAGGGCGAATTCATAAACCGTTTGGTTTGAAATATGCATATATATTTTAAAGCTTCCTGTGTGTGAGCAACAGCAATTGGTTGATGTACTGTAAAGGCACTTCTCTTCTGCACATTTAAATGGGCGAATTTATAAACTGTTTGGTGTGAAATATGCGTATTATATAGCTGTCCGCGTTGCGTCGCTTCGGTGTGAGCAACCCTTTCTCTTCTCCACGTCCACGTCCACGTCCACGTCTAGTTGTGTTCTGGTCGTTGCCATTGACAAAGCAAAAAGAAAAATACAGATGGATGATAACAATAAGAAGTGGTGCCAAAATACGATGAGCCGAGCAAAGACAGAGAGAGGAGGATAGAAATGGGATAGAAATGTAATGTAATGGTGGGTGTGACAGTCACGTATATCCCACACGCGCCAGGGGCAGAGATTTCAAAATGTTGATAGTCGTGGGCGTGAGATGAATTGAATCAAGTGGGTGCGCCCTGCTCCAAGTAGAGAGTTGGCGTATGGGCCCCTGCCGAAAGGCGGGGTTCGGAAGATTTCTTCCGGTAAGTGTCATGTGCCATAGAGAGGGGGGGACCGCGTGAGGCTGGCTTCACAGAGCAACGACTACTCCCCGCTCCCTGCAGTGGAAGGATAATGCGCCCGCTCTTTTATTAGAATTCTTTCAATTTCCTTTTACTTTTTAATCTCTTATTAAAAGCCTATCTTTCAATTTCCCTTTACTTTTTAATCTTTTTATTAAAATCTTTCAATTTCCCTTTTTACTCTTTTTAATCTCTTATTAAAAGCCTATCTTTGAATTTCCCTTTTTAATCTTTTTATTAAAATCTTTCAATTTCCCTTTTTAATCTTTTTATTAAAATCTTTCAATTTCCCTTTTTACTCTTTTATTAAAAGCCTCTCAATAAAAGAATTCTTTCAATTTCCCTTTACTTTTTAATCTCTTATTAAAAGCCTATCTTTCAATTTCCCTTTACTTTTTAATCTCTTATTAAAAGCCTATCTTTCAATTTCCCTTTTTACTCTTTTATTAAAAGCCTCTCAATTTTCCTTTTTTATATTACAGTGGAAGGATAACGAGCTCATTTTCTTAATAATAATTTCCATCATCTTTTTATTCTCTTTTCTATTACAATTTATAATGATATTTTCCATTCTCTTTTTTATTACAATTTATAATAATATTTCCCATTTCTCTTTTCTATTACCATCTATTTCCATTTTTTTTTTTTTTAATCTATATTGATATTTCCCAATCTTTTTTTTTACTAAATTGCAATTGGTCATAGTTCTTGCCAATCAAATTTCTCGAGGTCATAGTTCCTCTGTCCATCAAGAACTCCGACCACAGGAAATATGACGAAGGAACTTTGGTCGACAAAGGAATTTTTTCCTTCATTTGTCAATTGTAGTTCTATGTAATAGTTCAATATCAATCAAAGTTCATGGAGACATGGTTCCTTTCTTAGTCGGGATCTTTGACTCACATGAATTATATGAAGGAACTTTAACCGCCAAAGGAACCATGACTTTCATTTTTCAGTTGGAATCCCAGAGAATAGTACTTGCCAGTCAAAGCTCCCGAGCTCATAGTTCCTTTATTAATCAAGAAATTTGAGAGACGTGAACTATGACCACAATAACTATGACAAATGATATTTGACTAAAAAAAGAACTATGACCACAATAACTATGACAAATGATATTTGACTGAAAAAAGAACTATGACCTTCATTTCTTGATCATAGTTCTAAGGACTAGTTCCTATCAATGGGAATTCTTGAGGTCGCAATTCCTTTGTTGGTCCAGAATTCTAACCAGTAGGAACTATGATGAAGGAAATTTGGTTGACAAAGGAACAATGACCTTCATATGTTGGTCCGGAACTCTAACTAGTAGGAACTATGATGAAGGGAATTTGGTTGACAAAGGAACTATGACCTTCATATGTTGGTCCTTGTTCTAGGTAATGGTTCATATCAATCAAACTTCTTGAGGTCATAGTTCCTTTTTTAGTCAAGAGCTATGAACTCAGAAGCTTTGACTGACAAATGGAATATGACCTTCATTTATTAGTCGTTTTTTCTAGAAACAGTTCCCGTCACTTAAATATCTTGAGGTCATAGTTCCTTTATCAATTTGGAACTTTGTTAGTGAGGAACTTTGACCAATAGGAATAGTGATGAAGGAACCTTGATCAACAAAGGAACTATGACATTCATTTTTCGATCATAATTCCAGGGAATAGCTCATGTCAATAGATGTTCCTAAGGTCATACTATCCTTTCTTACTCAGGAACTTTGACTAAGAGGAGCTGTGACGAAGAAACTTTGACCAAAAGGGTAACAATGGCCTTCGTTTGACGGACATAGTTCCACGTAATAGTTCCTACCGTTCAAAGTTCCCTAGTTCAAAGTTCGTTTTATCAGTAAGGAACTCTAATTGATAGGAACTGTGACCAACAAACTTTGGTGTGATTCGATCGACATTGATAGCACGAGTTCAAAAATTTCCTTTACTTTTATATTTGTTTGACTTTTGGCATCCCTTCCATCATATCGAAGAACTAATCTTGTACCATTCTATTCCAAATTCCATGGTCAAACTCTTGCTTCTTTAATGAATGCTTGTGGGTTGATGAAATTTGGCCACATTTTCTAAACTACTCCTCGGAGTTTTACCCTCCTCCCTAAGGCTTCCTTCTTCTAATTTTCCATCCCTTCTAGCTCAACATCACCTCTTATCCTTGTATGTCTTGGTGGATGAGGAGTTATGGGTTCTTGGTCAATTATTGCTTGTCCTAAAATGGACCAAAAACCCAAATGACAAAGTCTCATAGTCAAATTTCCCATCAATAAGGTGAAATTATAACTTGTGAGATTTGGGAAAGAATTTCAGATGAAAAGTTTCTGTCTCCTGCTTTAAGCCATAAGCTCCTAAACTTCAGTCTCCAATGCTCTTCCTCCGAAAGGCAAGCTTTGTGGAAGATTTGCTGGAGCTCAGCTTCCTTATCTAGAACTTCTTTAGTGATTTCAGCATCTTTACATTGGGCATGGTGCTGGGCAAGATTATCTTGAGCCTGCTTTCTCTCTTTTGCAGGAGAGGGAAGAGCTTTGGCCCAAGATTTAAGCACCGTTTTCAGTCTTCTAAGTTTTTCTTCCCAAATGAAGAAAGGGGAACCTTTCACTGGCAGATTCCAGCAGTCATGAACCAAGTTCAGGAACTCATGTTCTTTGACCCAAAGAGGGTTGAATCTGAACGGGATGGGGCCAAGATCTTTGTGGCCCAGCATCTCAAGCAAGATGGGCTTATGGTCAGAAACACTGCATGGGAGGATATGCAATCTGAAATCTAAGCCCAGAAAAAGAAAGGAACTCTGAACCAAACATCTATCAAGTCTAGCAGCAATGTGACCAGGACCTATTCTTTTGTTAGACCAGGTATACTTACCATTTGCTGGAGGGATATCAAGCAGATCCCAATCCTGCATGAGGTCTTCCACCCATTCCCTTGCAGGGTCCCTTACGATTGTGCCTCCTCGCTTTTCCTCCATGCGCAAGGTGAGGTTAAGATCACCTGCAACAATGATGTTTTCCAAATTTTCTGACTCCGACAGATGTCTGATGGAGTCCCAACACTCCCTTTTCTCCCCTATATTTGTTGAAACATAGACATTGAAGAGACTGACTGCCACCCTCGAGTCCAAAGGTCGGAGCTTCAAAAACAACCAGTGGGTGTTGTGCAGCACGGTGACCAATCTGAACTTGAGAGGGTTCCAAAGGGAGCCCAGTCCCCCAGATGCTCCCCATGCTGAAACCGCATGTCCGCTGCTACCTTTCCAAATTTTTTTACTGATTTGGAGAAACTCCTTGTCCTCCATTTTGGTCTCCTGAATTAGAAGAATGTCTGGAGCTTCTCTTCTTATAAGGCTTCTCGTTGCTTCTTCTTTCAATTTGCTCCCCATTCCTCTACAGTTCCAGGAGACAATCTTCATCATTTATTTTTATGATGATGGGCTCCCTTGGAACCCTGCACTTGGTTTTTTACCATCTTCGGATGTTTGCCAAGAAGTTTCTCTAGAGTGGGCTGACTACCCTGAAGCTTGTCTTTGTAAGTTTCCTGATCTCTCTTTTCTCTAGCAGATTTGCGGCCCCTCGCAGATCTTCTGAACGATATCTGCGTATCTCCTATTTCTCCGTCCTCCCCAGACTCCTCCGAGTCATGTTCCTCCTCGGAGGTTTCTGTTTGCTTATCCTTGTTTCTTTCCATGACGCTTTCTTCAGGTCTTGTTTCTGCTGAAGGCATTTTTTCTAAAGGTTGATCTTGCCTATCTTCTTCCTGAGGAGTCTCTTTAGCAGAGCTTAAGACCTCATACCTGTTTTCTTGGCTTTTTGGCGGGGGAACATTCTGGATGGAGCCAGGCTGGGGTCCATGAACCCCAGATTTCTTGTGAGATGTCTTTGGCCTCTTGACCTGGTTCCAGCCCTCTTCCTTTCCTTTCTCAGCTTCCCCTTTGTTCGGGCACCCTCTTGCAAAATGGCCATATATGTGACATTTGCGGCATTTGAAGGGGAGTTTCTCATAGTCCAGCACTTGCACATGCGTCCAACTGCCCACCTTTAATTTAATGGCCTCTGGAAGCCCCACCTCTAAGTCCACCTCGACACAGATTCGGGCGCAATCATACTGATCATTGTTGTTTGCTCTGTCAATGAATTTTCCCAGAGTATCTCCAATGTGCTTGAGGGACTCCCAGTTCCAACAGTGCACTTGTAGATTGGGGAGCCGAACCCAGACAGGGACTGTTGTTGGGACATCCACAGCCGGATCGAAATCGGGGGTCCATTTGTTAAGTTAGAGGCCCTGGGGTCCCATGAAATAGGGCCCATTCCTGAAGATCAGGTCCTTATCCTCCTTGGTGTTGAACTCGAACAAAAAGAAGCCTCTACCCAGAAAATAAGAGGTGACTTTATTTTTTATCAGCGGAACCCAGTTCTTAACGACCCAATTTTCCGTTGATCTTGGCGAGGGCCAAAGGCCCGTGAATTGACCCACCAGGGCCCGATCTGCCAGGGAAAAAGCGACCTTGATCGGACCCTCAAGAGGGAGGTTTACCTCCGGAACATCGTCGAGCCTTTTGACGAACTTAGTAGCTTCAGATTTCTTCTTTTTGGGCAGCGAAGCAAGAAGAGAGGAGAAGGTTGCTTCAGCTTCCGGGAGAGCGGCTTGCGAGGGATCGGTGGGCGAGCCTTGGGCCTCCATGGCAAGAAGATCAAAACAGCAAACCCAATCTACACCAAGCAATGGAACGAGGCATCTCAAGGCCGGGATGAAGGAGAATCCAAATAGTCCCTGCAAGCAGAAACCCCAAGGGCGCAGACCCAAGCAGATCTGACAAGAGATCGAGAGGCTCGGCGAGATCTTGAAGCAGGGCAGGTGGAAAGAAGGGAGCCTAGCAGAACCGAGAGGCCCAGAGGTCAGGAGGACCTGGGGCAGAGGCAGAAAAGGCCGAGAGGGCAGAGCCCAGCCACAGGCCGCGCAGAGAATCGCAGCTGGAGGCAGCAGCGCGCAGAGAACAGAGGATCCAGTCTCAAAGGATGTGGCTTTAATACCATCTGATTTCAACTCTAGGAGGTTCTTAATATTGCCTTTGTTTTTAATAAATGGAAATCAATTATATATTTAAAAAAGAGGATTAGGTAAGAGAATTTCAGGATTATAAAATTTTTTTTTGTCCAACTTGACAATGTGCATGTTTATTTACCTAAAGTTGGATCCATGTTCAATACCTCCCCATGGGGTTTGAAGTTAATAGGTAATGGAAATTGAACGACATATAAAACAAATAATTTATAAATAAAACAATCAGTTCTATATATTATAGTAGTTCTCACTTGAGTAATGTTTCAATTTAGCATTCAATTCTTTATTAATAAAGTTGTTTTACATAGTAAGGAGTACAATAATTTTGTAATAAAATAATAGGAGAAAAAATATTCACAATATAATTTATTTGAATAAATACATGTGTGTAAAATATTTTAATAAGAAACTAAATGTGTAATTATGAGATATAAAATATAACTTAAATTTGTGATTTTTTTTCTTTTCTTATGTATATAGAGAAAGACTAAACCAAGTTTGGAGTTAAGAAAATAAACTATAACATAAAGAACAATATGTCCTTCCAAAAATGTCTCCATATTAAAATGACATTGACTTTCTTGTATACCAAGACATTGTTCTTCATATACAATTTTTGACAAGCATGTAATTGGCGCTCGGATATGTAGATGAACTTCAAATAAACTCTATTTTTGTTAATAAAAATTCTCTTTATTTACATCTATGCTAGATAGATTGTACTTGAATGTATTTAAAATATCTTATTTGAGTTACATGCTCATTTCATGCTTGTTTAGGAGGATTATTAATCACCAAAGGATTTTCACCCCCAATTTCCTATTTCAATATCTATAACAAAAAATTTATATATGTGAACAGACTATGTCGGTTTACATATATGTTTTCACCCCCAATTTCCTATTCAATGTCTATAACAAAATTTTCTAGTTGATCACTATTATCATCAATATCTTTGAAACCTCCACGACCTGCTTCCATGGAAGCAAAATTTTCCTTTCATTTCTACTGCCTTACGACATTTCTTTTGCAACATGCGGTGCAATTGCTAGTTTACTAGGTTATATTGTCTTTGGGAATGGGGGACCAATTTATGGTCTGGTATAGTTAAGAGCACACTCTCAAATTTTCAAATTTTCAAGTGGAAGGAAAGTTCGACAATAATATATATAAATTATAAAATAATATATAATATATAATATATATTATTATTATTTTATATTCACCATGTGCATAAAAATAAGTCATTGTAATAAAATTATAAGCATTGACCTAGTTAAAAAATGTGAAATACATATTAATAATTACTAAACCAAATACATAATCTCAAATATAAAATTCAAGATGAATTTTTTAGTTAAAGGATGGTGAGTCAAGAGCAGTTTTAAGCAAGTGAACTATTTTTCTAGTGTGACACATGGTACTTAGTTGCAGGGTATTCATCTATATGACGATACAAATGGCCTAGCCCTAAAACACTAACTCTTGCTAGTTTGACTTTTCAAACACCTAATTTGTCTTGCCATAAACGTCAAATCAAAAACCTAGGTTGAATTACTAGAGCTAGTTGTCTTGCTTGTTATTTTTGGTCAAATCCAAAAGGAGATTGGGTCTTATTATTCTTGGTTGAAATTCTTGCATGTAAACTAATTCGCCTTATTATTCCAGTTGGCAAGCATGCTAATTTTTTCAAAATCAAGTCTTGGCTCAAATTCCTAATATTGTTAATCTCAACACCTAAATCGACCCTTTTTTTTGTTAGGTTTATCAAATAAAAACCAAGTTTAATTGGTCAACCACACTAGATATTTTCCCAATCCCGTGAAAATAAAAAGGGCCTTTCTTATAGTCACTGCTACTAATATGGCCAAGTTGAACAAATTCAACTTCCTTGGCATAGTTAGCAAAGTTTCAAAGTGTGTTAGAGCCTTAAACATGGGGTAGTTTCTTTACATTAGTTTGACATGTAAATCAATCTTGAATCCTGGTTTATTATTCTTGAACAAAGTAAGTGCAAAGAACAATTTTGGAAATATTAGCCTTAAGAGGAAATATGTTGAAATGAGTCAATGGTGACAACTTTTAAACATCCATACAACCATCACTGTTTGAGGGAAAAAATATGTGGCTACTAGGACAACACACAATAGAATAGCAATCCAATAATTCCTTGCAAATAATGCTAAACACAATTCAACAACTTTCCTATAGGATAGGAATGGGTTTAAAAACTTGTTAAATGTGCCACATGGGAACAGTCTCAAAGACAATCTACTTCACCTTTAGGACAAAACTAAAAGGTTTTCATTAACAATAATTTTGTTCCTCATTCATGCCACGGGAAGTAAAGGTTAGCAGACTTCTTAATTATTTCTAAAAATATGTCGCAATAGTTATTATAGGTTGAAGTCCAACACTAAGGGTTATTGTTTTAGATAGTTAAGTGACAAAAAAAGAAGAAAATAAATGTCAACACTTAAAAAGAGTATTTTTAGCGATTACCATCAAAAATTAGCATAAACAACAACACATAAACAACAACCTTTTCATAGCAAGAATTTACTGTGGTCAATTAAATTTCTCATAATGTTATATTTTGCAATTAGTATCTGAGTCGAAAAGAATGTGTTAAAAATCTATGAAGTTAATTTTAATTGATAACCGTTTAAGTAATTAAATAGTTATGAATGAGGCTTTTCAATTTATGAATTTGTAGTGGAAGAATTGAAGATGGTTTGTTCATATGAACTAATGGGTTTGTGTAGCAACCAAGTATTATGACTCACCTGTCAACCTGCAATGTACAACCTGCAACGTACGAACCGCCTGCAATGTATGAACCAATGATCATGGCATCATTGCAAAATAAGACTTTGGGTTAATTAACCAATCAAAATTTAGAAAAAAATATAATTTTCTCCCTGGCATAATTGCAAAAAAAATACTTGGTTAATTAACCAAGTCAAAATTTAAAGAAAACTAATTTTAGAAAATAAAATAAAAAAATAAAAAATTATATATATATATATATATATATATATATATATATATATATATATATATATATATATATATATATATTTTGTAATGTCTACATTATAAAACATCGTTTAATTTTTAGTCAATTGAAATTTAATTGGAAAGTCAATGCATTCCGAATGCATTATACCCTGCTGCAGGGATATTAATGTAAGGTATTATGCATTTTAACATAACATGGGTGGGTTGTTCACTTAACATTCATATTTAAACAAAAGGTGTTGTTTATTGTGGGCTTGGGTGAGTATATTGGCTTAAAAAAGACACATTTTGGGGTTAATAGTTGGAATTATTTTGACAGAATTATTTGAATTATTACAATTAGCTAGATTGTTTTCACTATAAAAAAATATTCAAATATTGAATGGGAAAATATCTTTCATGTAATTCTAGTCAATTCTAGATTTTAGTGAAGAGAAAACTACTTGCAAATCCTAGCTAGGGATTTTACATTATTTCTGAATTCAATCTACAATCATTGTTCAGTGCAGATCTTGCCAATATCAATCACCAGGTTGAAAAAAATTAGAACCGGAAAATTTAGTCTTCCTAACATGTTTGAAAAATAGAGAAAGGTAGATCCTATGAAGAATACAATGTAAAGACCAATTCTTTGTAAAGAGAGAGACATGAACAATGAGAGTTGGTCACTAAGAATATTGTAACTCTATGAAATTCACAAGTGGCATAACCCTTTGTTATTATTGGTTAGAAACATAATATAATATTTTGAAGATAAGCATAAATTTCCCAAATTGTATTCGAAATTTTCAAATCTTCTAAATAATAAAACAATATTTACAAATAATGGAAAAAATATTTTTCTGATTATCACGAGTATCAAAATTGCTTTACGATCTTTTATTATAATTGTATGTGAAACTCATCAACTCCGTTGTGAAACAGGGCGCTGGAAAAGGCCAAAAGAAATGTGGGAAGAAAGAGTATGTATTTTTTGCTCCTCCGGAAAAGTGGAAACAGAAAAACATTTCATTCTAGAATGTGAGGCCTTCAAGGACACCAGGGAAATCTATGCAGGTATTCTGGCAGCTAATTATTGGGATAATCTATTCAGCGAAGAGTTTGTAGATAAGTTGGGAGTGCTCATTGTAAAACTTCACAGGAAAAGGGCCGAATACAAGAGTCAGATAGAGAAGCAATCTGTCCCATAGGCTATTTTTAGCCTCGTGGACATTAAAAGTTCTTTCTTTCTTTCTTTCTGTGGATACCTTACATTTCAAGGGTCTTAGAATCGCTTGACGATCTTTTTTATTATAATTTTATTTGGATGTCTTTTTATTATAATTTTATTTGGATGTCTTACGTTTCTCAAGGGTAGATTAATTTTTTTAACCCGGTCACACATTGTGTTATGGTTGGTTATGAATTCAAAATATATTAATTTTTTATTTTTGTTTTTTTATTTTATTACAGTAAGTTAATATATTTAATTATATTACTTAAAAGTTTTGAGTTAATAAAAAATAAAAAATAAAAACAATTTATTTTACTATTTAAATTTAAGTTTGAAACCATATATATTTATGTTAGAGTAGTAAATTAAGGATATGTATTATGATTTTAATGAGGAAAGTTGAAATTTTGGTTGTTTCAATCTTCATTGTACTTATATCGTAATTAGCATTTTGATTGTTTGGCTTGTTTTGCTTTTGGTGTTTCAGGTATATTGAAATTGTGTTCTAGTTTATCTTTAAAGTTGAGTTCCCACTCATCTGAGTGTAGTGGGTAGTTATCATTTGGTGTAATATAATTACCATTTTGATTGTTTGGCTTGCTTTTCTTTTGGGGTTTCACGGACATTTAAATTGTGAGTTTAGTTTATCTTTAAAGTTGAGTTCTCACTTATCTCAATGTAGGAGGTAGTTATCATTTGTTGGTTAACTTTATTTATATTGAAAAAATTTATGTATTGTAGATGTTGAATAGCATATGCAAAAATAACCTTTCAGGATTCATACAAACTCATCAAAGAGCTAATAACTACTCTTTTCTACCTTTCTTTTTTTTCACTTTTCACCAACCATCAATGTTGGTTGTGGATGATATTATAGCCATTTGATTCTCTTTTACATTTGTTGGGAGTTCTTTGTCAAAATCCAATCCTTCTGATACATGGGTTCGTTTGGAACCATTTACCTCTTTTTCAGCAGTAATTTTTGCACTCCGCATCTGTGGAACTAAATGTATTGGAACTAGTGCGGAGCTGTGCTCGATCTCATCCTTCTGTGGGGTAACCTTGTCATTCTGAGGATTGACGTTTGTGGTATTTCCTAGGACATTTGCATCTTCTGCTTCTACTTCCTATGATTCTGAAAATTGCCAACCTTTGGGCTTTTGTAGCTGTCTCTTTTTTCTATTGGAGTCATTTTTACCTTGTGGACATGTTCTTTGGAGGTGTCCTATTTGAAGACATGTGCGACATCAGAATGTTGTATTTTCATGATCAAGATGTTGTGACCATTGATTGTTATTGTAGATCAACATGATGCGATCAAGTAAACCTTGACTAAGATCAGCTTCAACACAAATTCTGGCAAAGGTAAATATGCCTTTATGGGTTCGTTCTGAATCAATCTTAAGAAATTTCCCCACTAAATTCTCGATTCCTTATAATACTTTGTGATGCCAGAAGTGGAAAGGTAGGTTGTGTAACTTCATCCAAACGGGCCATTAGGGGAATTTTGAGGTCTAAAATGGGCCTCCTAAGAAAAATGTACAACAAAAATAAAATTTATAATAACCAATATGATTCAAGATTATGATGTCAACCATAGGGGATGATTCACCATTTTTTAAGTAAAAGGATAAAAATATTAAAAAATAATAAAACTACTTTTTCAACTCGTATTTTCAACTTATCTCCCAGAGATTTTACTCAAATTTCAAGTGGGAGTACTCATTGGATGCAAAATTTAATTCCTCGTCCAAGGAGTACCCATGTTGCATACTTTCGATAGACCCTGCTACACTAAAAATGATAAATACATAAAATAAAATAAAAATGTGATTGTAATCACGTTTTTCATGTATTTCTCATTTTTCGTGTAGTGGACCCATCGAAATAATGCAAAATGTGTACTCCTTGGATGAAGAATTAAATTTTTCATCCAACAAGTACTCCCGCTCAATATTTGAGTAAAAAATTTGGGATATAAGCCGAAAATATGAGTTGAAAAAATAGTTTTTTTTCTTTTTTTCCCTCCAAAATTTGATGATGTAATCAAATCTTATTTTATTATTTCTTATTTTATAATTTCCTTAGGAGACTCATTTTAGACCTCAAAATTCCCCTAATGATTTTGGATACCACCATGGTGGTAGCATCGAAATCGGGAAACCATGGTATCATGAAGATCCCAACATTGCCCCAAAACCATAGTCCTTTGTTTAATACATAACCCTTAACTTTTATTGTATCAAACCTAACAATAAAAAACCCTTTAGAACATAGATGAATATCACAGTTTGGCATCCAATTAGAGAATACCCATTGATGAAGCACCTCTGATTTGGGCCACGATCCATTAAATATGCAGATAATTGCTTTGGTGTAGAAATTTGCAAAAAGATCATTTACCTCATCCACAATAACTGTCAAAGTTGGAATCTGAGATTTTTGCTCCATTATATAGGGCCAAGGGAGATTCAGATTAATTTATGGATTGTTTTGAGTCATCCCCTTCCCTTTGACAACATCCTTGAATGATGCAAGGCCTTTTGAGCTAGATCCATAACATCCTCCAATAAGTCTCGAGGTGAGAGTGATAGACGCATTTGGTCGGATGCCATAATCCTTCATCGTGTGGTCATCCTGCAAAAATTTCCTTGCATAAATCAGATTTTGGAATTGTGTTGGTATGCCTATTTGCTTTTGAATCTCATGTTTGAAGGTTAGTATCTACATCCCTTTCCAGATCCGCATACGTACAGATTTACCGCTCAGGGTTTTGATAAAAATTTGATTCATAACTCCTTTGTTTGAGGTCTTCAAACAAGATTGATGTGCTCCCTCTATTTCTTGATCTGTGATATGACTGTTTTTTGGGTATCTGGCAGACAGATACGGGCTTATACTAAGTGGATCTGTAAGAAATGAAAATTCTAAGGTAATTTTCTTCACTCGATCCAATCCTTGATCCAAAAAATAGGTAGAGTAAAAGAGTTGCATTGTCCAGCAAATATCCTTCATGGTTTTTATCACTGCAAATGAGGCAGATCCTACAAGAAACTATAGTGTAATCCATAGATCTATGCTTGTGAGGAAAAGATCTAAAACACCAGCAAGATACACCTCAAGATCTGGTGCAATATGAGCATCAGGTTGTAGCCCAATACAATGTGGCCCATCTGCATGTTGGTTCAATGACTGATTCGAGGATCTAGTCTTATATTGCAAGAGCCGAAAATTGGAGATGACTGTATCAAAGGATCGATCGTTGAATAAGACCAGATAGATTGTGTCCATCGTTTCAAGCGCGATCAGATCCGGTTTTTTGTTGACACTCCTAATGCAGAGGGTGTGGACATTGCAGATCTCATCCAGATTGATTTGTGATCCCTGGAAAATTTGAGTTGATCTCCAAATATTCTTTGTCGTCGTTGCAGTGATTGTGCTCTATGATTCATTGGTTGAGAGATCGGTAAGTAGATGAGGTTCTGCAGAAGTATATTTGTACCTAAGCACTGATTCGAGGTAAAAGAAATAAACCCCTCTCTTGCAGGTGCTCGATTGTATGAGACTAAGTTTCAGAGATGAATGGAGTGGGGGCCCGATGGGGACAGTTTCAACCTTTTCAGATCGATGGATCAGGGGTTGATTTCCATGGTTGCACTCCAAAAAGGCGACATCAGGTTCCAGGGTAGCTCCATTGCAAGCTACAATAATGGCGAGGAGTGAAACCCTAGCAGTATCCATCCTTCCCATCTCTTATATGAGAATGATATTATCCCTCACTAAAGTCACTATTGTATTCATCACTATCATAAATATCAATCAATTTTTTTTTATGTATTAGTTTTTTTATTTTAAGATTTATTCTTAGTTTAAATTTTTATTAGTTGCAAATATAAAATTAAAACAAGAATATCCATCTAACCTAAGTAAATAGAAAAAAATTAAATAAATTGTAACTTGCAATACCAATTAACTCTAGGTATAGCAAGAAATTATTACTCCTATTTCTCAAAAGCTTCAATTGGGTTTTCCATTACAACTCTTATGGAGGATGATATAATCTAGCACCTCTCATGGAGGATGATACAAACCAACAAAATATAAAATATATGGATTATGATCAATTATATTAAGAAATTAAAGAAGATATCAAACAAGAAGTCCACAGTTACCATCTATTAGAGTGGCTTAAAAAAAAAGACTTTATGGCTTTGGGAGAATCTTCCAAACCAATTCGATTAAAGAAAGGAAATTTTATATTGCAATTAAGGATTATGGGTCCCCACATTTTGAAATATTTTTTACCTAATTAATAAAGATAATCCTACATGTAGAATTTAATATTCTAAATTGATTACACTCTTTATACTTATTTAACGGAATAAAAAGCTATTATGGCCATGGAAAAGTAGATTTTTTATCGGCCTGGGAAGAATCTTCCATAATAATTCCATAAAAAACACTAGAACTTTTGTTTCAACTCCCATTTCATCATTTGACTCGAAAATGAGAAAAGCATATATAGCATGAAAAGTAAATGGTTATTTATTTTGCATTACACGAACACAAACTTTTGTTCGGATCAAATGCGATTGCCTTTTCAACTTTTAAGCTTGATAAGTGAAGGGGATATGGTGAAAAGTAAGAAAATTATTTGTTGTGTAGCACGTGGAATGCTAAAATGTTTCTTGCATCATGCTTGACTACCAAAACCACGAAGTACTGTTGACTATACTAACAAAAACTTGTAGGAGGAACCATTATGTGGCTTGGGGAATGAGTCATTGGCCTTTAGGACCTTCATTGATCTGGATTTATGCAGGAATGCAACAGAATACACATATAACCATAAATACAAATATGCAACGGAAATAACATTTCATTTCATTAATATCAAAGAACTGAAATTTTCTTATAGATAGAATGGAAATAAACTAGCTAGGGCTCTAGTAGCTTATCTCTGAGAAGTGATGTGGCGGCTACAGGCCTCTGAAATATATTACAATGGGGCTCGAGGGACTATTTATTATTTGGAAATAATGGAAAACCCTAAACATCCAAAACCCTAAGCCTAAGAGATGAAGCACCAAAACTATGGGCCCTGTTTGGGTAAATTGGTGTTTCAACTTTCCGGGGACGTAACTTTGGCATACGATCTTTGTTTGACTCACACCATACCTTTTTAGAAATATATATCCAAGGAATACAACTTTTTATGTGAGCAACATCAGTCTATGAACACATGTTGCTCCCGGTTTTCCCAAAAAATGTCGTTTAGGGCCTCAAAACAGCTCTTCACGACCCGAAAACTATTAAAAATAGTAAGTTGTGCTGAAACTGAAAAAATGAAAGAGACAATGGTGGGGCCCTAAGTGGAATAGGCGGGTGGCCACTAATATCCACCTGGATCATTCCTCCCCCCTTAGGAAGCAATGGTCCCCATTTCATTGAGTTCCTTCGTGAGATGAGGAAACTTCTGTTGAAATTGGTCCCTAGTGAACCATTTTACTTGGTGTAGGCATTGGCCAGCTTTGACAACCCGATACAGTTGGATCTTCTTTTGGCGAGTGTTCTTGATTTTCATGTCCATGATATAATATGTGGTGGCATGTTCCATGTAGTCTGGGTTTAACTTTGTTGGTGTGAGTTGTTCTGCAATGTCAGAGGTGTCCAGTAGAGGTGGGAAGTAGGGACGAAGGCGGTCCACATTGAATATTGGGTGCAGACCAAGGAATGGTGGAAAACTGAGCTCAAAGGCATTATTCCCTACAGCCTTGGTGATGGTGTACGGCCCATATTGGAGCGGGCGAAGCTTACGGTGGGGTCCAGTGAGGTGCTCCTTCTGCAAATGTAGCCACACTTTGTCGCCCACTTGGAAGTTGTGTGGCACCCGATGTTGATCATGTCGTTGCTTGTAATTAGCATTGGATCTATCCAATATTTCATGAACCTGTTGGATATGTGTTGAATGCGCTCGATGAAGCTGTTCGCTTTGTCAGCGTCAGACTGGATATGAGCTGAATCAACCTGAGTAGCCGCAAATGGCATGGCCATGTCAATGGACATAGTGGCTGGAATCCCAAACCCACCTAAAAGGGGTTGTGGCCAGTTGAGCTGTGGAGAGCCTGGTTATAACTATGTTGTAAATAGGGGAGGCTCTCATCAAATGTGTGTGGATACTTTGAATTGTGCATGGGCAGAATGTGTACAATCATCCTGTTGACGACCTCTGTCTGGCCAACAGTTTGGTGATGGAAAGTTGTGGACTTGGTGAGCTTAGTGTCGAGCATTGACCAGAGGCTGGACCAAAATGTGCTGAGGAACCTGCCATTAGGGGAATTTCAAGGTCTAAAATGGGCCTCCTAAGGAAATTATAATATAATAGTGGAAATAATAAAATAAGATTTGATTACATCATCAAATTCTAGAGGGAAAAAAGAAAAAACTACTTTTTCAACTCGTATTTTGAACTTATCTCCCTAAATTTTTACTCAAATTTTGAGCAGGAATGCTCCTTGGATGAAAAATTTAATTCCTCATCCAAGGAGTACCCATATTACATACTTTTTATGAAATTTTCTACATGAAAAAAGAGATACATAAAAAACATGATTGCAATCACGTTGTTTTATGTATTTCTCATTTTTCGTGTAGAAGGGTCCATCAAAAGTATGCAACATGGGTACTCCTTGAATGAGGAATTAAATTTTGCATCCAATGAGTATTCCCACTCGAAATTTGAGTAAACCCATAGGGAGATAAGTTGAAAATACGAGTTGAAAAAAGTAGTTTTATTATTTTATTATTTTTTAATATTTTTACTTTTTTACTCCAAAAATGGTGAATCATCCCCCATGGTTGACATCATCATCTTGAATCCTATTGGTTCTTATAAAGTTTATTTTAGTTGTATATTTTTCTTAGGAGCCCCATTTTAGACCTCAAAATTCCCCTAATGTGTCCCGATCTGAAATTATACATTGTGGGATCCCAAAGTGCCCCCACACTCATTCAAAGAAGAGTTTAGCAGTGTCTTCTGATGTGATATTCTTCTTGAAGACCGCCATAATGGCCATCTTCGAGAATTTTTCGACGACCACGAAAACACAGTCGTTTCCATGCTTAGTAGAAGGAAGGCCCGACATGTAATCCATGGAGATGGATTCCCAAGGTCGACTAGGGGTAGATAGTGGAGTATAGAGGCCTTGCTTCTTGATGGTCAGTTTGGAAATGACACAAGAAGTGCAGGATCTTATGTACTTCCCGACATCCTGTCGAAGGTTTGGCTAATAGAAATACTTCTGCAGTACTTCCACTATTTTCCCGACCCCGAAATGACCAGTGACTCAACTGTAGTGTGCTTCCCATATCATCTTGGCACGCTCGCTTGAAGAAACACAAAGGTGTCCTGGGTGACATAATAGTGCATCTTGGAGGTGAAAATTTTGAACTTGCATACCCCGCAAGAGTGCCTTGTATGTGGGGTCGAATTCTAGATCGCTCTTGTATAGAAGTGGCCAATCAGAAGTCTCATGCCCACAAGAGTTGAGAACGGTGGTTAGCGCCACAATCGGTGGTCGGCTGAGGTAGTCTACAACATTATTGGTGCTACCCTTCTTGAACTTGATGTTCAAATGAAACTGTTGCAGATATGTGGACCACTTTTGATGGCGATCGTTTTGCAACTTCCCTTGTGTCTGTATGAACTGTAAGGGTCGGTGGTTTGTGTGGATGATTGTTTCCTTCCCCAAAATGTAATGCTTCCATTGTCAACAAGCCTGCACAATTGAATATGTTTCTTTGTCATAAGTAGGATACTTGCGAACTGTGTTGGACAATTTCGCACTGTGATATGCCACTAGATGCCCCTATTGAGTAAGAACTGCCCCAATAGCATAGTCAGAGGCATTTGTCTCGATCTCAAATGGTTGTTGCAAGTCTGGTAATGTGAGCACTGGGCAGAACAGAGGCCATGTTTCAATTCTACGAATGCCTTCTTTTGATATTCCAACCAAAAGAATTTTTATTTCTCTCCTCCCTTGGTGACTTGACACAAGGGCCAAGTGATATGAGAGAAGCCCAACACGAACCTGTGGTAGAAATTAGCAAGACCTAAAAAGTTGTGAAGCTCTATTAGAGTGGTTTGGGTTGGCCAATATCGAATGACTTGGATCTTGGTTGGATCCACATGCACCCCCTTTCATCAATAACGTATCCCAGATATTAAACCTAGGTCATGCCAAAAGTGCACTTCTCCAAATTGGCACACAACTTGTGTTGCCGCAGTGTTTGGAGGACTTGTCGGATGTGTTGGAGGTGCTCTTCCCAGTCTGGCTGAAGATCATAATGTCATCCAAGTACACCACTACAAATGAGTTGGTGAATGGCTGCAAGATGTCGTCCATCAACCTCATGAAGGTTACAGGAGCATTCTTCAACCTGAAATGCATGATCAGCCATTCAAAAAGGCCCTCCTTGGCTTTGAAGGAAGTCTTCCACACATCGGAGGGTTCGATTGGTACCTAGTGATACCCAGACTTTAAGTCGATCTTGCTGAAATATTTCGCCCCTTTGAGTTGGTCCAGAAGGTCATCAATCAGTGGGATTGGGTACCTATTCCTGATAGTGATCTTGTTCAGTTCCCAATAGTCAATACAGAGTCTCCAAGTCTCATCCTTCTTTTGTACCAACACGATCGGGCTCCCACAGGACGATGAAATTGGCCGGATGTGAATTTTCTGCAAAGCTCCTGAATCTGCCTCTTGATTTCATCGTTCTCTAGAACAGAGAGTCGATAGATTGATCCATTGGGTAGCGGCACACTTGGGGTCAGATAAATGGGGTGCTTGACCTAACAGTGCAAAGGAACCCCTGTGGGTGAGGTGAAGATGTCCCCGTACTCCTCCACAACCTTGTACATTTGTTGTTTTCATGCAGAGGAGCATTGTTTGGAGGTCGTGGCCACAGTCTTCTTCTTTCCCTGGGGGCGGATCATTAGGAAAATAAATTTCCTGGTTTGGGAAATGATCTTACTGCATTGTTTTACAGTAACCAAATAGATAAAGGTAGGCAGTGGTACCTCTGGTATCATGTACAACTTATTTTCCAAAGTAACAATAACAGCACGAGGTCGGGACTCATACACAACATGTCACTTCCACAAGTATGGTTGGCCTAATAATACATGAGAAACATCAAGAGGATAAATGTCACATGATACCTCATCCATGAAGGGCTTGATGCTATAGGGAAGGCGACATTGCTGGCTGATGCGGAGATCCCTTCCTTGGTGAAGCCACCCGATGGTGTATGGCTATGGGTGTTTTGTGGTCAGCAAGCCCTACCGCTTCATGGAATCTACTGAAATGAGGTTCTTTTGGCTCCCATTGTCGACAATGAACTGTAGCGGGGAACCTTTACCCACATTTGGGAGTGGAAGAGAAGCTCCTCCTCCTCTGGATCTTCTGGTTCCTCCTTCTGGATCTTCGTAGTGGCAACAGTGGTGTTGGGCACCGCATCAATAATATGTTTCCCTTTGTCATTCCCCTTGTCAAGTTTTGATTCAGAGTTGAAGCATGCATCTAACTCAGAAGCCCTCATCTCGACCACCAACGATTGCTTGGCCCGACACTCAATTATGTTGTGAGTGGAGCTCTTATGGAACTCACGCCACTTTCTTGTGTCCTTCTTTGGCTTTGCGGTGTTGTTCTTTGCTTGTGGCTTTAGCAGGTTGTCTTCGGCTACCATGCCTTGGCTTTGTCCTTTGTTCTGTGGTTTGGGGGAACCTTTCCCTTGCTTTTGATTCACAGATCCAAAGTCTCGCTTCTCTTGTTTGAATTTTTTCTCAATCTTGGCACCATACTGGTATGTCGTACCAAGCGAAAAGATTTCAAGGAACTCCATTTCCTCTTGAATGTATCTGTGCAGAAAAATGTGATACTTTAGCACCAAATGTTTCTATGAATCTTTGATACCCAACTTTGTGCGTAGGGTATGGAACATATTCGTCAGCTCATGCACATCTTGATCCCTTTTCTGTCGTAGCGTGGTCCGTTGTATGTACTTGTCCTCATAACTCCCCACAGGATAGTATTGTTCCTTGATGGCATCTCGGAAAGAATTCCAAGTGGGTATGGCTAAGAAAAGAGAGGGTTTTGTCTCGTCCTTTTTTCTCACAGTAGGTTTCCCACCAGTCCTTGACTTGGGGGGTAGCTTTGAGGAGTGCAAAAATAATCTTCTCCCGGTCGGAAAAGTCATGAACCGAAAAATATCCTTCTAATAGATTCAACCATCTATCTACGGAATTTACATCTATTTGACCCTCAAATATGGGAATTTCAAATTTTAATTGTACCTTAAAGGGAGCCGCGACTCCAGAGTGGCTGCTGCATGCAGATGCACTGCCGGTGGGCAGTGATTGAAGGATCTGGGAAAAGTTATTCATCATTGCATTCCTTTTTTTTTCAAGGGCCTCCTTGAGCAATATTTTGATAGGATCTCCTGCTCCCTCATCTTTCTTTTCATCCCCCGTGGGTGGCCGTCGGGGTTTGCGAGGCTGATCTTGAAAAGGTTCCACCAGATCGAGCCTTAACTCCTTATACCCCGACCTCTTTGGGGACATGCAAATAAGGATCGATAAAAAGGAGACCGCTCTGATACCACTAATCTGAATTTATGCATGAATGCAACATAATACACATATAACCATAAATACAAAGATGCAGCGGAAATAACACTTCATTTCATTAATATCAAAGAACTAAAACTTTCTTACAAACATAATGGAAATAAACTAGCTAGGGCGTTGGTAGCTTATCTTTGAGAAGAGATGTGGCAGCTACAGGCCTCTGAACTGTGTTACAATGAGGCTCGAGGACCTATTTATTATTTGGAAATAATGGAAAACCCTAAACATCTAAAACCCTAACCCTGGGAGATGAAGCGCCAAAACTATGGGCCAGGTTTGGGTAAATTGGTGTTTCAACTTCCTGGGGACGTAACTTTGGCATACGATCTTTGTTTGATGCGCACCATACCTCGTTAGAAATATCTATCTGAGGACTACAATTTTTCATGTGAACAACATCATTCCATTGAACCATTTTTCTCCCATTTTTCCCAAAGAACGTCGCTTAGGGCCTCAAAACGGCTCCGGAAGTTCAGGACCCGAAAAACTGCTAAAAATAGTAAGTTGTGTTGAAACTGAAAATGTGAAAGAGACAATGGTGTGGCCCCAAGTGGAATAGGCGAGTGGCCACGAATATCCACCTAGATCATTCACGAAAATCAATCTCACACCTTGATATAAATATGGGGTAGGCGTCACCGTGTGACGGAGAAAAGACAAATAACCACACGTGATAGACCTGGGGCAAGGATTGTCAACACTTTGTGCTCATACATAGGTTGTGAGTAGGGGGCTCCCCTCATGGTGCTTCCATTGGAAAATTTGGTAGAACTTATGTGCATGGATTTAGAAATGGTTTTTTTTCTTGACGAGATGATCTTCCCAAATCTTCTATTCCTTCGGTGTACCTTTGTATCTTTAGAGGCAATTGATAGTTATTAATATATGGTTGTAGAGTCATTATCAAAAGGTTGGATAGTAGATATGAGGAAGTTATCAATCTTGATTTTGTGAAGCTCATGGCTCGAAACTTCACTTCATACTTATTATACACTCACTCAATTGTTATTAGGATCCAACATTCTCCTTTAAGTCTACACCAACGACTTATGACATTTATATGCAAATTGTTGTTAATGTCAATGATCGTGTTACAAGAGAAGCTTGCAGGGTTAATAAAAATATTCAGTGTTGATGGACACTTTTTTTCATTAAAAAAAAAAGTACTTTTTTGTTATTCATATTTTGAATGAAAAAAGTACATGTCAATCTAATATAATATGATATTATTCACCTTTTATAGGAATACAGTTATAGAGAGGATTTGAAATCCTGTAGGAAATGCATATTTTAACTAAATACATATTTAAAACTTACTAATTTATGATTTTAAAATAGAGAAGAGAAAATGTTGGTTTTATGGAGAATTTATTATGGCACAGGATTCTTGTGCTCCGCAACTAACTTTGAGAAAGATATGAAAGAAGTATAAGTCTATAATATGAATAAAATAACGATTTTTTCTAAGAAGATTTAAAATCTACAGACTGAGAAAAACACTGCCTTTCAAGGACTTGAGCTAAATCTGAAAGGTTCTTGTAGTTGAAGTCGAAACTGAAAAATATTCTAGCTTATGGGCACCCAGTGTGTGCTTTGAATTGTGTGTTCCAACCTTGCCTTCAAAGTAGATGAAACCTGACTCAACATTGAGAGCTTCTTTTGTAGAGGGGTTTAGCTCCTTGTAGATGTGGAAGAAACAAATATCCATAATTTTTTTACTTATATCCTCAATTTTTATTTTCCAATCATCCAGATTCAAAACCTCAAGATGTTATTTTCCATCTAACCAATCTATAACACATATGGAGTTTCCCAAAATTTGTATGTATTTTATATTTATTTGAGAGGCTAGGATCAACAAAGCCCAAACAACAATGAGTTATGCCTTTGTATTTTTTATGAATCCTAGCCCGATTTTGAAGTGAATCGATTTTCTCCCTGGCAATTTGATCAGTCCCTCCCCTCCACATTTGAAATATTGAGTTGCTCCACCCAAGAAGCCCATTGGTAGATCTTGAGAGATGCGGGGGAAAGGGATACTTCTCATTTTTTGCTTTCTTTGTTTTGGAGGATATTTCGTGAAATGAGACACAATATTGAAGGAATGAAGGAGCACATTGATATTCAAAATATTGAAAATGAAATTGTTTATCTGACGAAAAAGGAATTGTGTGAAATGAGCTCTTGTTGTTCAACCAACAACGACAACATTAGCTTTTTCTAGTGCTCTATCTATTTCTGCATAAAAATTGTCAACCTTTTCTAGTGCTCTATCTCTGCATGAAAATATTCAAATGTATGAGGCCGCAAAATTCTATATGAATCGAGATAAAACGCGTTCCAACAAAAATAATAAATTGTCAAAATGGCAGCGTAATTGGACTTGAATTCCAATGGTTATACCACTATATCTTCCAAGGAAATGAAGATTGATTTCAATGGTTTTGGGCAAAGAAGATGAGCATTTCATTTCAAAGTGTCTTAGTCTTTGGCTCTGTCTTCCAAAAGACATTCATTTTTGCGTGGCAGAATTTATGTATCTACTAACGAATATTGTGTTTGTAAAGAATCTCTTGCATTTTTATTTGAATCTTGTGTTGGTGAAACTCAATATTCAAAATTCTCGTTAAACAATTGTTTAGAATGGGCATACACATCGGTCTCTCTCCCTATATTTTACCTAAGAATAAAGAGGTTGAATTGGCCTAACTAAAATTATGATTCAATAATGTAAGGCATTGTGAGTACTTAATATGGGTGGACTATTGACTTGGCATTCATATTTAATCATAGCCTCTTATTAATCTATGTTTGCAGGGTCATTATAAAATGCTTGACCAGCAGATAACAAAAAGTTCTCAATTTTGAGTTTGTGAAGCTCAAGGTTCAAAAATTTGCTTCATGATTTTGGGAGACTCACTCACTGGTTATTAGGCACCCACATTCTCCTTTAAATTTACAATGAAAACCTATGACATTTATATGAATGTTGTTGTCAATGTCAATGATCATGGTGCAAGAGAAGTTTGGAGGATTAAAAAAACAATCATCATAGACGGATATTATTAACATGTAAGTGAAAAGGAGATTGAAGACTTTATGTGTCTAAGAAAACGTCACTTTACAGGGTGAGAGAAACTATTAACAACTGGATTCTGTAATTCCTGTTCCATATAAGCGATGGTGAAATTTTGCCAAAAAGTTTCTGTAAATTGTCTTCATGGATTCCTCTTGAAACATATTTTTCTTTGTTGGCTAAACTAGTGTTCCTTAAAGAAAGAACGTTTGGAATGTGTTATGTAAAATCCACCTAGGCATTTCCGTTAATCAAATTTTTATATGCATATTTCTATATTTGATAAAACTAGGTTGATAAACAGATAAAACCACTGCCTTGAAATGCCCAAGTTATAGAGCATATCAGTTTAGAAAACACCAACATAATTCAACAAAGTGCCAGTGGTGTTTTTGTAAAAAGGGGTTTTCAATTTGGTTAGGACTAAGGAGAGTCATGGCTATGTGATTTGGTTTATTTATATTAGAGACTATGCCTCTCATTATAGTCCCTATGCCATTTTAGCCTCTCCAAATCATGGTTAATTTTCTAATACTAACAATGCAATAAGAGGAGGAAGATGTAGCTATCTTTATTTTGTTGTATCTCAACACATTGCATATCAAGGATCCCTGTGGATGCAGATGGAGGTGCAAAGAAGGTTGTACAAATCTCTTTAGGTAAGGGCTATAATTCCTTTCTTGTATTCCATTCATTGTAGATGACTCTGCTCTACTATAGAGAAGTATAAACTTAAAATGTCATGTTGATTGTGCGCCTCTCTTTTGGGTAGGTCCAAATACACTTTCAAATTTGCATAGAAGAACAAAGAAATTTCTTGTAGTCGATTTTAGAGAAAGCAAGGGAAACTCTTGCAAGTTACAATTTAGGTTCAATTGGATGGGGAGTTACTTGTTCAAAACTGTCTGAGATGGCCTCAAAAGTGAAAATTGAATGCTTTTAAATATACATTTTACGATTTAAATTAATCTACTATGACTAAAATATATGTTCTATTTCCATAATTTGAAATTGCCCGTCAATAATCCTAGGCTACACAATGGTATAGATATAGTTTCCTAACTTTGAATGAGAGTTCAAAGAATATTGCTACAAAAAGTAGTCAAGGTATGCATATGACACAATAGTGTCGTTTTCGCAAGAGGAAATAAAAAATGATATGAGGTTGCAAGAATTGTGAGGGGAAGAAAATCTTTCATTCTCATTTTCCTAGGACCAAGGAATATTCAGTTGTTTTGAATGAGAAGGCTTCTAGTGACATATTACAAGAAGAAGAAAATGGAAATTGTTTGTTTGAAAGAAAAGGAAGTGTGTGAATGAATGGAGTGGGTTTTTTTCAACCCATGACAACAACATTAGCTTTTTCTAGTGCTCTATCTCTGCATAAAAATGGTAAGCCTTTTATAGTGCTCTATATGTCCATGAAAATAATCAAATGCATGAGGAAACATAATTTTATATGAATCAATATAAACTATATTCCAACATGAATTTTAAATTCTCAAAATGGCAATGGAATTGGACTTGAATTCCAACGGGTATACAATTGTATCCTCCAAAAAAAGGGGGCTTGATTTGAATGGTTTGGGTGGACCAGATGAGTCTCTGGCACATATGAGCAAGCGGTAATTGCATTCATGAATGATAATAATGGCTTTATACTTTGCTCAGAGATGTTAAATCCTTTCATCCTTTTCCCTTAAGTTTTAACCCTGATCGAGTCCTCTTCTAGCATATCAATAGGATACGCAACATTCTGCATATTATGTGTGGTGATGTAAATAATGCAATGATTCAAATATATACTTTGGAAATTCTTTGGCTTCAATTGTTCTTTCTGTCATTGAGTTGGGCTAGGACCACTTTTAACATTGAAATGTTCATGTAAATTATAATGCATTCCTAAGAAGCTTTGTTTGGTCCATTTTTCAATAAACCATTCATGTTATCATGCCAAAATTTATCTATCTATTGCCTAATAATGTATTTGTAAAGAAGCTCGTGTATATTCTTTTAATCTTGTGGTGGTGAAACTCAAGCTTCAAATTCTCTTTGTGTTGGTGAAACTCAAGATTTAAATTCGCATTAAAGAAATATTCTGGTCTAGCATGGACATACACATTGATCCCTCTCTAGATTTTACCTAAAGAGTCGAAAGAGGCCGAGGTGACCTAATGAAAATTAGGATTTGATCATGTAAGGAATTATGAGTACTAAACATGGGTGGAATATTGATTTGGGTATTCCTATTTAATTAAATTATGTCTTATTATTAGTCTATGGTTGTTGACTCACTATAAAAAGGTTGACTAAAAGATAAGAGGAAATGTTGAATTTTGAGTTGGTGATACACCAAGCTCAAAACTTCACTTGATGCTTATTAAACACCCACTCTCTATTCATTAGGCACTTTCATTCTTCTTTAATTATGCACATGTGTTTCAAACTTATGACATTTATGTGAACATTGTTGCCAATTCCAACGATCATTGTACAAGAGAAGTGTGTAAAGTTAACAAGGATATTCATTATGGATGGATATGATTGACAGGTAAGCAAAGGAGACATGTAGAAGAATATATGCCATTGATAAAATAGTCACTTTATATGGAAAAATAAACTATTAAAAACTTCATTCTATAATACATGTCACATAAAAGCGATGGTGGAATTTTCTCAAAACGATTATGCCAATTGTCCTCATATATGCCTGTTTTTAAAACTATTTTTATTCTTTGTAAAGTAGCCTTCCAACAAGATGATTTCTATTATTTCATGTAAAAACCTGCTTTGTATTGTCTTCAATCACATTTTGAGAAACATATGAATGAACTTGATTCTATCTTGCATGGACCAATTCGTGTCGCCCCTTGAAATATGGACGTCATCATGTGACCACATTAAATTGTTCTTGTCCTTTGGAATTTGTTTTGTAAGGTTCCTTGATTTCCATTTTCTATTTGACTATGGTGGTTTTATGCATTGAGAATTGATTTTCTAGTCCGATGACGCAATTTTTTTTTTTTGGATATCATTAAATTTGAGCCACCTTAAAACAATGTTTGAATCCATGGTTCATGTAGGAAGTGAGGTTGGAGTGCAAAAATTCAATTCAAATTTTGCAAAATATCAACAACAAAATAATTCAAATTGAATTTTTTCTTTTCCTTTTAGTCACTTATATTGTACAGTGGTGAAATTCTCCCTTCGCTCGCATGTTGGACTGACTTGGGAGTAAAAACCCCATGAGTTACTCATAGCTAAGGATCTAATTGATTGTTACTAGTGTGTTTGACTCACCACCAGAAATTTTACTCTACTGGAAAGAATCAAACTTGGGTCCATGGTAATTTAGTTTGACGACAAGGATGAGTATCCTATCGCCTATTGACTTGGGAGTACTCAATTTTATTAATTATGCTCCATAGAACCCATATTATTGGTTTATCCCACTCTAGACTTGAACATGTGACCTCTTAGGAAGAAGTACATGTTCTTAACCATTAAGTATACTCAGGTTGTAATCTATGTTACCTGTTTTTGTTTAATCTATATTTTTTATGATGTTCAAACAAATATTATCAGCATTGGAACTTGAACTAATAATATTCAATAGTAAAATCATTAATTAAATTGGAACTGGATTTGGAATCAAACCAATTAACCCCAAAATCACAAATTCAATTTGGGATCAAAACAATTTACCCTTAAATACATAACTCCTTAGAACAAGAGTTGGACAAACTGACCCAAAATAACAAACAAGATTGGAACCAAAACCAAACTAGGTTCAACCCCAAAGTCATGAATGGGAGAAAAATCTTAAACCAAGACATATACAAAATATTCAATTATATATATCCAAGCTATTAAACAACTATATACAAAAAAATTAATGCAAGCTATTAAACAACAATTATACAAAGTATTTTTAATGCATAGAGAATGTATGGGTAAATACATGGAACCCAGTGGAATCTATTGACATATAGTGGAAATATATCTTTGAGCCACTTTACATAACATGGACAATATAATTGTCTCAAGAGTGAAAAAAATATTATACTATAATATACAATTAATGTATGTGTATGGTATAAAATGTTCAATCATACATATATCTCCAAGCTATTAGGCACCAACAATATAAAAGTTTTTAATGAATAGGGAATGTAAGGGTCAATACATGGCACCCAATGGAATCTAATGGCACTCAATGCAAGACATTTTTTAATCAAAATACATAACATTGAGGTTTCTAGCCGTGAAAACCTCTCCTCTACAGGATAACGAGGGTTATTCAGAGATTCGTTGGCTATGCCTCGGGTTTTATAACTTTTGGATTAGTTGATCTAGTTCCTCTGCCAACCTCCACAATATACTTAAATAAACTTGCTGAGATACCAATATGATCCATAAACTACCATGTATATTCCACTATAAAATTTGTCATAATAAAACTAATGAATTAGACCTAAAAATCCAAAATCTACATTACGAGGATTTATTTATCTTTAAAATTATGGATCCATTAATTATTGTTTATTGTGTATGCATGTAAATTATAATTATTTATAGAACAAATAATAGTGAAATAAAAGCTCAGAAAATGTAATTGAGACAATATATATCATATGAAACCCTTTCAAGAGAAAACCCAACTCGAAGGCCCGAGGTCGCTTTTCTCTCTTTATCTTAATAGAAAAATGTTGCAAGTACGAAGAAGTAAGGCTTGTGGCCCATGGGATACTATAGTGCAAAATATTTTATGTGAAATATATCCCTATCCCTCTCTACTACTCTTCTCATCTACGGAAAACAATTCCCTTGAAAATAATGAAACCCCTTTTCCTCCTAGTGGCCCAATTATAACACAACCCAATAGCTTACTAGTGGTTAGGTTTCACTCCTTAAACTCTTAACTAGAGTTAAAATATGGACTATTCTATAGTATTCATCATCATGATCACATGGATACCCCCTTTTCTATGAATAATTGGGGATGACGTGGCATCATTTCTAATTATGGTGGCCAAAATAGGAAGGTCAACTTCCGAGTGGCATAAATTTTGCATACGGACTTCAATTGAGGAAATTCTTGCGCCATTGGAAGGGTAGTGCAGTGCTAAAATGACAACTTTTTACGCCCCAAAAATTCCATTTTATGCCTCAAAATTCTCCCAAAAGCCTTTGGACCCAAATTTTCCAAATTGTGTCCCTTTGGTCAAAATGGTCCTCTGAGTTTATTCCTCCACTTTTTCGACTCTAAAAGCATAGAGATTGATGAAAAAAGATATAATGATCTAATATAGATCATGATCTAAATGGGGTGGGATAAAGAAAAATTTCATTTTCCCCCTTGGCTCCATGATGAGATATCATAAAGAGAAGTTGACGTCGCGTGATTGAGCCATTTTTTTATAGCGAGAAAGATTGAATGAGACTCCAGGGGTGGATTTTCCATTATGATTTATTTCCAGATATTAAATTTCTTTTCGTTTCATGGGATCTAATTGATATTTTATTGAAGCCCTAGAATAATAGCTATTGTTAGTTTCCAAATTTGGGAGCCATTTTTTAAATTAATTGTCTGATTTAAATATCTTCTTCTATATCCTGATAAATATTTTTGATGTATTACTTGATTCCACCAGTTGTAGTCATCAGATATTAGTCTCCATAATAATTTCCTCTTAGATCCAAATTCATAAGGAATGGATATTTTGTAGTCATGCCACCATGATTCATGGGAGCTTTAATTGTTGTCCAATTAATCAAATTGAATTTTAGTGTTTTTTTGTTCCCTTGCAATAAAAATTTCCTTAGTTCCTAAACAATAACATTTATTACTACTATTTGGGAAAGTGATAAGGAAAATTGGAAGATAAGTAGGGCAGAAAATATTGCTTTTACAACAAACAATTTTCTTACTGGATTTAACCATTAAGCTCCCCATTTGGAAATTTTGATTTTTTTTTGTCCACGACAGGATTCTAGTTGCAAGGAAGTTATTTTAGACTAATGGTGATGCCCATATATTTAAAAATGACCACTCTTCCTGAATGGGAATTTGGATTTTTCTTTGTTTTGTTGTTTTCCTTAAAGAGGTGAGATTCCAAGTAAGAAGAAGGTTTTTCCACTTATTAATTAAACTATCCAACACCTACAAAAATTGATCAAGAATTACATTGAAATTTCCTGTTATAATTGCTTATTCTCCCCACAAAAAGAGAGTGTAATTAGTGAATTGATTGTGGTTTACCTCCTTAACAACAATTGCTATTATGATGCCTAGAATATTACCTATTCTTCTTGTATGCTCAAGCTTCCTACTTAAATAGTTTACCGATACAATGTTGTGTAGAGGGGGACAAGGGGCATCCTTGATGAAGACGATGAGAGGTTTTGGAAAACCTTGTTGATCATCAATTTACCAAAGCCAAGATCCATTGAGATATTATACGTGTTGAGATCCATGTAATGAATTCTAGACTAAAACCAAATTTGTGAAGGACATCAACGAGGAAGTTATGCTTGAATTTATCAAAGGCATTAGCCATGTCAAGTTTGATGATCATTCCTTTCTCTCCTTGCATTTTTATTGAATGAATTACATCTTGAACCAAAATAATGTTGTCTATAATTTTCCTTTCTAGGATAAATCCTGCTTGGTTTTCTAAAACTAGTTTTAGAAGAAGAGGTTTTATTTGATTAGATATAATTTTTCATTATGATCTTGTATGAGATAGTGCATAGTGTTGTGTAGGTAAATCCCCTCTGCGGACAGAGGCGATCCCTCTAGCCCTAGGGTGGGTCTAGCAGCAAGAGGACATGCTAATGAATCGATTTCTATTTAATGAATGAAACTGAGTCGGGATAGATGTCCTACCTTTGTTCCAACGTAGTTATCGTAGCTGTGGCAGTATTCTCCTTATCTTCATCCCGGCACGTCGCGGTCCTTCAACGGTGGTACTCATGTGCCTGCACAAGTATCAGAGAATGATAGCAGCATACGAAACAATACTTGCATTCATAACTATCTAATTGGTCAAGGATAATTAAACGTATTGCACAAGATTAATCATATCAAATGCAAGAGTATGGGAACCAAAACATTAGTCATGTATTAATTAAGAGAAAGAAAGAGATTACAACCAAATGAGCCTTGACATCGCAGCCTCCTTTAGCGGGTTTAGTTCAACGCATCTCAACCATTCATCAGGGAATGGGACTTGAAGAGGCAATCATCCTAGACTCTCTCCCAACAAGGGGTCTCTCTCTGCTCTATCTCACACCAGCTATCCAGACTGTTCATCTATTCAACCATTTCAACTAGTAGCATCTATGTGAGAGAGATGTATTTATAGGAGAGAAGGAGGAGGTTGGGATCCCTCAAATGGTGGATGGGAGGCCTTATCCTTTGGGAGGTTTCCCAAATTTAGGAAACAAGAAGCCAAAGGAAGATGTTCATCATTATTCGGTCAAACAACCCATGCTGACTCCGCTCATGAAGTGGTTGGCAATGGAAACTTCGCTTCTATTTTTAAAAAAATTCCATAAACAGCTTGGCGTGGGCAGTCCACTGAGACAGAGCGCCAATGGGCTTGGGGCCCAGTGCTAATTTCTCTTATTGGCCCGAGGCCATAATTTCCTGCCAGCGTCGACCCAAAATCATATTTTTTTGATGGTCTGTTCCAGGAATAGTCAACAGAGGAAATGGTCTTCTCATAGCAAGGGATGCAATGACACTTTTTGCAAGGCATGACACTACATATAAGTCACATAAATGGTCCTCCAATGTGCGGGATGGGGATTGCAGGGATGGTGACAAAATGATATGTAACAAATGCCCCCTAAAGCATGAGGTCCGAGAGAGAGGGAGGAGTGAAATGATTTACGAGAACGCGTTCAAACCAAACACTGGCGTCGGAAGACCTACAAGTACAAATACAATTGATATATTTGATACATTAACATGTGACATGGGTGCATCCATCCATAATAGAGTACATATAAAACTAAGATCCGAGGTATGGATGCAACCATCCAACAGTAAGGATCAAATAAATAGACTCAGGTATGGTCGCAACCATCTAATCAAAAGATTCATGCATATAGTCATGATAAACGAAAATATCTCATGTCCTAATTTTATCAGACAAAACCCAAGGTCTTGCACTCCATCTCAACCCGAACAAGTACAAATTCAAGCATGTGAATGTGTGAGCTGAAGTTGAACATGAAAGAAAGTCACTTGATTACCAGCCAATGATGAAAGTTGTTAACAGGCACGAGAGAAACCACCAATAATTACAATGGCTCTCAAGGTACAACTAGTACAATCCACATAATGTGAACAGTGATCTGGCGTCGAACACTCACAGAATCACTCGATCGAAGGCCAATGATGAGGACCTATCATCGAATGCGAAGAACTGTCCATTGAGGCATGCAAGCTCCAAGGCACCGAAAGTGAGTCTCTAGATCATCTTCCTGGATGATGAGCTGAAGTCAATAGGAAGTGACATGGTCAAAGGAGGGCCATAATTTTTACCACATCATTGACACAAGATAGAGGAATATGATGATAGTGAATCAGAACAAAAGGAGGATCAGAGGGAGGTTGAAAACTACAAATGGAAACTTCTCTTAAACATATCAGCGACTCGACGCTGGATTTGACAGTATTTGACATCAAGGGATCTGAGGTCATGGCGACGTGGCAAAGAGCAGATGAGAGGTCAAAACAGATTATCTAAACCCATGGAGGCAAAAATGACGAAATGAGATGTCCCCAACCCAACACGAATGCATATGAGTGTCATGTTCAAGAGCGACATACTACTGATACAACTGAGAACTGGTTCCATTTTCCCCCACCATTTCTGGTGAGTACCCCAATTATTTTTGGAAACAAGATTGAAGGGGATAGCATATGCTTGTCATATAAGTTCATCCTTCGGAAAAATCCATCCTAGTACATTTTACGAGCCCTAGGAAGGAGGAACTCGATAACATCATGGTGACGGTATCCGATGTCATTTAGTTTTTAACGAGTCTGACAAAGGAATAACTCAGCATCTTTTCATCTTTAGAGAGTTTGAAAAGAAGCAGAAAAGAAAACTCCATCAGGTCCCTTTTCGTAGGTAGTCTCACAGATCCGAAAAGGTAGAAAACTGAATCTAAGATAACCTCTTAGTCGCGATAGGCTAAGGTATTCCTTTTTCATAAATAATCCATCCCATCTCGAAAAAGGGGTAAACATATACGAGGTAGATATCGTTTCGCATCCATTTAATGAGTTTAAAATGACAAGAGTCTTGAAAATATTTTCAATTTTGGAGAGTCAGAAAAGAGGTAAAATATGACTCCAAGAGTGACTTTTTCATGTTTTTACCGAGTCTGAAAAAGTATAAAATACAACTCGTCACTTCATCGTAGTCGCATCGAGGACCTGTCGCTGCACAAGAGACACACGTAAAACCCATTTCTCGAAATAACATAGCACAAAAATCAAAAAATATGCTTTAAAACCTAATTAGGGTTCTGAAAATTTTATAAAATGCCAAAAATGGTAAAAAATAAATTACTTTTCACTTTTACCTCTTATGAGCAATTTGTTACCCTTTTTCACTGTGATTTTGTGACGCTGATAGCGGGAAATCCAGAAGTCCAATCACAAATTCATCTATTCCAAGAAAGAACTCATATCCTTCCCTGCATTTTGATATTATTTTCATTACTTGCAACCCATTTTTGTAGATCTATGGGGGAATTTTGTAAAATTTAGGGCGCGGTGGTCGGCGCAAGTATCAGGTATGAACTAGCACCAACCGGCCTGAATTCCAAACGGGGGTGTGCCAATTGGCGCGACTATTTTTAAAACAGTCGCACCAACCGTGGCAACTATTTCAAGCTCGTGAATTCAAGCAATGAGCCAAATTTAACCATTCCAAAAGCATTGTATTTGGCTAATGACAACCATATGGATGTTTTTGCAGGTGTGAAAGAACAAAATGGAAATCGAATGGAAATAACGAGAGCATAGTGAAGAAGATGAGGAAGCCATGGGAAATGTGATATGCATGGAAGCTCTCAAGGACTGCGGGCTCAAAAAATTCTTTATGGCACCATGTCTCAGAGCTCAACTGGAGCTATTACAGTACTTGATCAGTGTCTGGGACATTGATCAGGAAAGATTCATTATTCACAATCAGGAACTTGAGATTGAAGTCTTAGATATTTACTTCATAACCGAACTGTCGTGGAGGGGGGCAGTACCAATCCTGACTGGTACTCGGCCCATAATGGAAAACATGATTATGGTTATCGGCAGGGTGTGCCGAGGAGCACGAAAAGTATCCAAAAGCGAGAAGGTAGATATTCAAACCATTCCCAATCTGGCACTCAGAGTAGTGATACACATAATTACTCCACATGAGGCCACAAAAACATAATTACTTCTTGCAGTGGATTGCATGGCACCAACACTCTACAACTAGGCAGAGGCGGTAACAACCAACATAAAACATCGATTGACAAAATGCAAGAATGGTAAGTTGAAGTTGTTTGGCTACGGGTCCATATTGGTACCTTTCATCTTGGAACGGTTACCAATTTTCCAATGCCAAGAAGTGATAGTTCCAACACCACCAACCCAGGAGCCACAGATGGTCCGTTGGGTAGCTTCGATGCCAAGGTCAAGGGGCGGTCAATAGATGTCCTGGAGATAGAAGTTCTTTGAGTGGCTCCGCCGACAACTGATTATCGTGGAGAACTAGCCCTACTCTGGCACAGATTTTACCGGTGATGCAGATCTCCCACTCCCAGCATGAGAGGATTGGGATGAAGCATTGGGTAAGAATCATTTTTTATTCTGATGAGTATTATGATTTTTTGTTATGCATGTTCTGAAATTAATCCACTTAATCGCAGATGTTGGCCCAGAAATACCTGCAGGCATGTCGACAATAGCACAGAGGATTCCTCTTGACTTTGATGTGCACCCTCCTGGTGAGGGAGGCGAGGAGGAGGAAATCATATGAAAACTGGAGGGAATCTCCCGTGGTATTCTAGACTATGCGAGATTTGAAAATGTTCCTCGTGTGTACAAGAGACACACTGCAGGGGTGTCGAACCGTGTTCACCGCTTATTGAGGCGGCTTGTACGGGTAGTGACGTGTTATCATGAGCGTCACGCCAGCTAGACACCTAGGCTTTCATTTCCGCATTTTTTTTAGAGACATGATGTCTCAGGATGTAACCGAAACATACATATTTTTTGAACTTATTATGCACATGGATGCAAACACTCGATATATATATATATATATATATATATATATATATATATATATATATTTCTTGTATGGATCTTTTCATGTGATGATGATGTTTTACAAATTATGCAAATGTATAATTAATACAATGTTAGATACTGTATCAGTTAATGCATTCATTCGTCTAGGAATATGTTGATACGTAATGTAATCAAAATGTCTTTCTAGTAAACAAACACACAAATACAATCTTAAGATGTGAGGATTTCTAACAGAATAATGCCCATTAAGCTAAATAACAACAAGTTGTGAGTCTAGGTTGACAATCAATGCACGAATATCGAGAGAAATGGCCTCGGTTAATAGTTCAATAACAACACTATATTTAGCGACATTGTTTGTGGTTCATCCTAGATAGATACCTTGAAGGTCTATCAATTCACCAGCAGGATCATAAATCACCAAGGCTGATGAAGATAGGTTCTGGGTACTGCGGGAAGCACCATCCGCAAAACCAACATAAGGGGTAATGGACATCTACACAATAAGCAACAATCTGATAAGCAGGAAAACGCTCGCAAAGCACACCAAGCCAAAAATGTACAAAAATGAAAAAACACCTATGTACAAATAAACATGCACGAATGACTCATTCATAGTACTTTTTAAGATACAATCCATTTCTGGTTTGATCCAGAGGATGAACTTCATAATCAATAAGCTCATAAGCCCCTCGTTCTATGAAGGAATGAGGGGAAACCAACTGGTCAAAATGAGCTTTGACCCGCTTTTTCTGTGCTTCTATGACCAGAGCAGAAAAGTGGCGAGTTTCATCAAGCCTTTCTAAATATATAAGACTCTCTTCTTCTGGTGATGTGTTCAACAACAATTCAACAGCTATTTTTAGAGAAGGAATTTCACATTCAATCGGAAGGGTAGTTTCCAGACCATAGACACGCTGAAATGTAGTGAATCTGGTCGCATCCTTCATTGAGGTTCAGTAATCCCAAAGAGCTGAAAACAACATGAGATGCTAGTTTTATTTGTGCATCCCAATCGTACACTGAAGCATAGTGATGAGAACTTTGTTCACAGCTTCAACCTGACTATTGGCCTGAGGGTAATACAGTGTTGAGCTGTTGTGACACAAACCCAACTTAGAATTCAACTCAGCCACCATGTAATGTCGAAAATGGGAACCATGATCGGTAACAATGGCTTGACGAACACCAAACCTAGAAATGACATGATTGAATAGAAACACTAATATTGTCTTACCGTCAGCCATAAGTGTAGGCATTGCTTCGACCCAATTGGTGAAGTATTTCACGGCTACGATGATTTAAGCATGCCCCCTAGACGAGTGAGGGTTACACATCATAAAATCGATGCCCCACTTCGAAAAGGGACCAACGGTAATGACAGGGTGAATATGGGAAGGCGGCGTGCGCATCTTGCGCTAATAGATCTGGCAATCATGGCACTTACGGAAAGCAACAATGCAGTCTTTAAAGATGGTGGGCCAGAAATAGTCAGCACGAAGAATTTTCTGTGCAGTAGCATATCCAAACATGTGACCGCCACAGGCTCCACTGTGACAATCATTCAGGACCTTTTCAGCCTCCTTGAGAGTCAAACACCGACGAAGAATGGAATCAACTCCGATGCGGTAGAGTGTATCTCCGACTATGTGATAGGGTTGCGAATGATGGCAAATGTGTCGGTGTGCATCCTTGGTTAACTCAGATCAAAAGGATGTTCTCATCTCATAGGGAGAATAGGTCACCCCAATATGGATGTTCTCAACAACCCCCGGTTTAATGGAGATGTCGATAGGCATCGTCTGTGTGATGTTGCTCAAGTTACCTTCCGCAAAAACTTTGTATGTCAGGTTGGTTGTTTTAAGCAGAGGAGAATGAACTTGAGAAGCAAACCTCTCAAGACACGTAGACATGGCTCTGAGGCCAGGCATGAATGAGGAACGATCGTGAATATCATCCCAAGGAGGATCCTCAAGAAACATAGTGTCCATGATGGCTTCATCAGAGGGAAATATATCACTTAAGGGATCGGGTGAATCCGAATCGCCGAGCTAAGGGGATTGAGAATAAGTGTCAAGAGACATGCCCAAAGGAGCATGATTAGGAGGCAGAGGATCTGAAGCCAAAATAAGTTCACAATAATCAATCTCGATCAGACTTAACGGCATCGAATCTCCAAATGACTCAATCTTCTCAGAAGAAGGGATGACCCACAGATCAGAAGACCTGGAGATCATGTTAACCTGAAAAATTTTGGGTGGATTAAGAGGAAAAATACCCATGAGGGCAGGATATTTTAAAAGACCCGACCCGACACTCTCATAAGGCGTAGGAATTTTATCGACGTACGAAACGTTGCCCTCAAAAGATGAAGAAGTGAAAAAAGACAATTGATCAACAGTAATAATCTTTCCTTCATGTGAAAATCGTAAAACATGAAAGAGAGTAGATAGAACGCACAGCATGGCATGAGTCCAACTGTGACCGAGGAGAAGATTGTAATTGAGCTTAGTGTCAACTACTTCAACCTCGACATTAAATGTTTTCCCTTCTAGAGTGATCTGTAAACTAGCGAGAACACCAAGAGGTTTAGATTCCCTTCCATGAAAATCTTCTAGAGAATTTGGAGATGAGTTGAGAGCTGGAGAACCAATGTCTTTCCAGTAGGCAGATGACATGACGCACGTAGACACACCTTCGTCCACGACCACTCGATGGATGTTCAGTCCATTAATCCCAACTTGGATGATGAGTGCAAGTTGGTGAGGGAGACACGGGACAAAATTCTCCAAGTCGAAAGTGATAAGGCTCGAATCAGTAGGGTCAACCCCACTGATAGCAGATAAAAAAGCCTTCCGTTGAGATGGAAAACTCTGAAGAACTTTTAATTTAGACATAGCAGATGGTGCCTAAGCCAAATCCTCAACAATATTGTAATGCTGAGCAGCACGAGCGTTAGGATTGTAAGAATACTTGTGGAGTACACCTTTAGAAGGTGGCCGGACAACGGGCTTAGTACTGGGCCTTTCAATCTGAAGAGGGCCAGAAACAAGCACAAGAGTAGGACCATCAGCGATCTCTTTCCCCACTGTCTAACACGGTTCGTTATAATCTTTCGACCGGGTAGCAATAGAAACAGATGCAGAATCGTTCATCATGAAAACCTGAGAGCCAAATGGGGCAGAGGACTGAGGTTGCTCTACCAACTGATTCTATTGTGATGGAAACGGTTCATTGAGAATAGCCAGAGTGCCTTAGGTGCCTTTGAGAAATTGACTCACTTCGTCCTATCTAGGACAGTCCTTGGTGCAGTGCTCTTCGTCGCAAATAAAACAAGGGTACTTCGGTTTACGTTGCGAACCATCATTGGCACAAGGTTTTTGAGAATCCTATTTCGAGGTATCGGCTTTGGCCTTACCTTTACCCTTATTTTTACCCTTGGAAGTCTTATCTACTGGATTGGCGCGAATGACATTGAATTCTGCGGTTTTACCATAATTCAGGATCGATTGAGAAGCAATATCATTGGAAGGAGTATATTTTTGCTTCCCAAGATTCGGAGGGGAAGACTTCCGAGAAGTCTGAGACACAGAACCAATTATACCGTTGACGGATGGCATCGTTGGTACTTTGGAAGTTCCAAGTCTAGGAGCATCAGGAAAGAGTTCATACAACGTGTCGGACTAAGTGTACGCAAGATCAAGGTACTGGGCACGAGCAATGGCTTATTCCTCAGTGACCCATGCCCCCATAGCAATGTCCTTAGAAATCAGAGCAACGAAGGAGGTGGTGAACCAATCAATTAGAAGCTAATCAGGAATCTCAAACTTAATCAAGCGATGATGATGCCTCCATTCATGAATATGATCAGAGATATGGGTAGCTTGATCTTGTTTGAAGGATGTGAGAAGGTGCGTCTCGGTTTCATACCGAACCGGTAAATGAAAGTGCGTGAAAAATGTCATGGATAAATAATTGAAATCTTGGAAGACACCATGAGATAATTCTATGTACCACTTGCCAGCGGCACCAATAAGAGTTCGTTGGAAAAGACGGATTCCGATAGAATCGTCAACCTAAGAGTTGGAGGAAAACCATAGGTGGTAAGTCATAACATGTGCTTGGGGGTCTTCTCCAGACTTTCCCTCAAACTTGGAACAATCGCCAGGAATTTTGGTTGGAACTAGAGGCCAATACGAGTTATAAAGGATTGGATCGTTCATCAACTTTTACACATCAGGCAGTTCCAACGTTTCCACGAAAGGCAATTGAGGATTGAAAGGCATTGCAGGTTGCTGATAAAGACCAGTATTAGCATTCCACCCAAGTTGAGAGAAATTATGCCCCCATAGGTTTTGTCCTGGAGGATTATTTCCATAGGGGTTATAAGCCAGATAGCTCTTCCCATACAAGGGTTGAGGATCGGGATATTGATTTTTAGCATACCACTGAGATCCTTGCTAAGCAACATATGGATTTTGCTGCGGAATGTAACCATTGCCTTGAGGTGGATTATACACCATTTAGGATTGACCTTGATGAAAATAAGTGAAACCTTGGGGTGCACTATATACTGCCTGAGATTGACCTTGAGGAAGGTAAGTAGCGACTTGAGGCTGAGCGAGTTGTCCCTGCGGAGCAGGTTGACCCGGATACTGAGGTTGGGCAGGTTGTCCCTATAGGGCAGGTTGGCCTGGATACTAAGAGCCACCGGGTTGCCCTTGTGGAAGAGGTTGGCCCGATGGTTGGGATGGACCAGGTTGCCCCTGAAAACCATGTTGACCCGGCGCAGGATCATAGGGTTATCCTTGTTGTACAAAAGTTTGGCCTTGATGCTATTGCACAAAAGGTTGTCCCTGTGGTGGATAAATTTTCCCCCCAGGAACATAAGATGCTCCCTGTTGAAATTGAGGTTTACCCAAAGGACCGTAGGGTTGTCCTTGTTGAGCCGAAGTTTGTCCCTATAAGGGTTGTCATAATAGACTGTAAGGTTGTCCTTGTGGACTAGAGGGTTGTCCTTGTTAGACCGAAGGTTGTCCTTGTGGGCCCGAGGGTTGTCCCGGCTAGCAAACGGCCTGATTGGGATCAATTGGAGGCAAATAGATGGGATTAACATATGCGTCATAATGATGTGGAGGATTACCATAAGTTATTAACTGCTGAGAACCCTGAGGGGTAGGGTTTTGCTGCTAAGGACCCTGAGAGGTAGAATAATGTTGTTGAATGGCCAACAGATACTCATTGAATGTATAACCTCTAGGAATGGAGGTAGAAAACATAGGTGCAATTCAATTAGGGTGGATTTCCACAATACGAGGTTGAAATCCACTCACAACGGGCCTAACAAGTATCGTGGTATTAATAAAAATAGACCTACAGACAACAGAAGGCCCGGATGATGACGGATTCATACTAATAACTTGTGAAGATGAAGACACACAGATGGTGGTTCATACAGGAACAGAGGTTACAATCATCAATGACACAAGAGTCGAGGGTGATGCCCCCAATACCGAGACAATCGAACTCCAGGAGGGATTCGATGTATCGGACCATACTGGATTCTGATACAATGATTGAACGTTGATAATAATCAGACAAAAAGTTATATAACCACGTGGGAGAGACACTGGTTGTGAGGAAGGTTGATCTGAGACAAAAGGAAAGTTCTTTGGACAGAGCTGATAGTCTCCTGTAGAAACATAGATCTCTTCACTACTGACGGGACTCGAAGAATCCATGTTAGACATTTGATCGTGGAACAAACGACAAACAGTGTCGAGTAAAGCAATAGCTAGCAAAGGTGGTTCTGAAGTAAGGGGAGGGAAATCTTAAATGTTCTCAAAACTAGACCAAGCATCTTGAGGTTGCCAATTGATATCAAATGGCTCGTCAAGAGGAGATCAGGTAGCAAGAGGTAAGATAATCGGAAGGAGATACTTCCAGAAATAAACAAACCTAGTGGGTTGAGATGCTTTCAAAGAAACTTCAGGAGAAGGATCAACACTAGGAGGTAGTGAAGAGGACGACGAAACTGGTGGTTCTGCCACTGTGACAATGTTTCAAAATAGAAAGGAAACAGGATAGCCTATTCGAGGCTTCAATACCAAACACTAAGGAACTACTAAAAACAAGCCAAGAAAATATATTTAACGGGCATGTGATCGTAGGCTATTAATTTTGTGACATTGAAACAAAACTTTGTTGTTTCATGTTTTAAGAGTTTAGAAACAGGAAAAATATGACTCTAGTCACTTTCAGATTGAACATGCGTGAAAGGACAAGTGCTCAAGGATCTTTTCAATTTTAGAGAGTCATGAAAATTCCAAAATGACTATTCAGGTAAGCTAAGCAAGAGGGTGTACCAATTTTCCATGAACTACAACATACACCTTGATGATCAAATGAAAGAGAAATGACCAAGGACTTAACGTACGTGTAGGCAGTCTCCCCGAATGTTGTGTTTGGTGTATCACGGTTATAGGGTGGCAGACTCGACTTCCTATGTATAAAGGATTGCAACCTATGAGGGTCTCCCTTTATATACGCGACAGTATGGAGAGCACAAGTCTATACTAGCACTTTCTAATTCCAAACGATGAACGACAGCTACTAGGTTTAATGACATCGGAACACGTCACTAGCCTAGACCTCTAAAATATATGTGTTATGTTTCAATGCTTCCTTAGGTTGATTGAATTCATTTTAAGGTTGATCTTGAATTCATTTCAAGGCCTTACCGAATGTGATCTCGAATTCCTAAATGCACTCTACATGCAAAAGAACATCATTTCCATTCAATGAATGCTAACTAAGAGAAGGATAGGAATCTGTGACAAAGTAGTAATCAATTGAAACATAAGAAGAATTTCACTACTACATCTAATACAACCAAAGAAGAAAATGAAAAACTCTTTCCTAGTTCGCTAAGAGCTAGTAATGAAAAAAGAACATTTTCATTTTCAATTTAAGCGAAAGAATGCAAATTCTGTCTTTTTAGATGAATGAAGAACACAATGCATTGTTACACTAAAAAGAAAAATAAATACTAGTTTTGAGTACTACAAATGTAAAGATATAAAGCAAAGATATCAATTCAATGTAAACATAAAACACACTAAAAACAAGGATGCACTCTTCCAAGCAAACAAAGGGCCTTCAAAAAGATCCAACAAGAAATGTAATCTATGCTCAAAGTGACGAATGGAAAGCTAAAAGAAAACAAAGGTGATCATTCAACAAACAAAAGACACGAAGAACCGAGAGAAAGACTAAAACAATCGGTCAGCGAATTGGGATGACAAAGATCAAAGTAACTCGAACTCAACTCATAAGGCTCAATGAGGAGTGAGCCGACCAAACAGCACAAGGCACCTAGAAACCCTAGGGCAACGAATCTCACTGATAAGATGATGGAAAAACAGTTGAGAATACTGAGAATACAAAGCCAAAACAATCTCAGTAGACCAATTGCAAGGCAAAAAACCAATCCAAAGCCAAGAAATACTGAAAAAAACTCAGAAAAGAGGTCAAATCAATTCCTACAAGATTCAGCGTGACTGTTTAGTTGTAATCTGCACTAAACAGGGGTTGGCGCACCTGTGACAAAAGAAACATGTGCCAATTGGCGCGACTGTTCAAAGAAAAGCAGTGTCGAGCTAGAAAACTATGGGAAAAAAATAAAACCATTGAGCAGAGGTCAGACTGGACACTATGGAACTGAACAGGATGATTAAAAATAGTAAAACAAGTCAATCAAAGTAGAAAAATGACAAAACGACCAAAGTCGACTCGGCAAGCAAAACACTCGACGAACAACTAGATGACAATCACACACTGATCCCTAGTATGGTCGCCAACTTGTTGTTTAGGTAAATCCCCTCTGCGGATAGAGGCGATCCCTCTAGCCCTAGGGTGGGTCTAGCAACAAGAGGACATGCTAATGCGTCGATTCCTAGTTAATGAATGAAATTGAGTCGGGATAGATGTCCTACCCTTGTTCCAATGTAGTTATCATAGTTGTGGCAGTAGTCTCCTAATCTTCGTCCCGACACGTCTTAGTCCTTTAGCGGTGGTACTCAGGTGCCTGCACAAGGATCAAAGAACAATAGCAACATTCGAAACAATACTTGCATTCATAACTATCTAATTTTTCAAGGATAATTAAACGTATTGCACAAGATTAATCATATCAAACGCAATATGGGAACCAAAATATCAGTCATGTATTAATTAAGAGAAATAAAGATATTACAACCAAATGAGCCTTGATGTCGCATCCTCCTTCAGCAGGTTCAATTCAACACGTCTCAAGCATTCGTTGGGGAATGGGACTTGACGAGGCAATCAGCCTAGACTCTCTCTTGACAAGGGGTCTCTCTCTGCTCTATCTCACACCAGCTATCCAGACTATTCAGCTATTCAACCATTTTAGCTAGTAGCATCTATGTGAGAGAGATGTATTTATAGGAGAGGAGGAGGAGGTTGGGATCCCTCAAATGGTGGAAGGGATGCCTTATCCTTTGGGAGGTTTCCCAAATGTAGGAAACAAGAAGCCAAAGGAATATGTTCTTCGTTATTCGATCAAGCAACCCATGCTGACTCCGCTCACCAAGTGGTTGGAAATGGAAACTTCGCTTCTATTTTAAAAAACTTTCCATAAACAGCTCGGCACGGGCAGTCCACTAAGATAGAGCGCCAATGGGCACGGAGCCCACTGCTAATTTCTCTTATTGGCGCGAGGCCATAACTGCCTGTCAGCGCCAACCCAAAATCATATGTTTTTGATGGTCTATTCCAGGAATAGTCAACAAAGGAAATGTTCTTCTCATGGCAAGGGATGCAATGACACTTTTTGAAAGGCATGAAACTACATATAAGTCACAGAAATGGTCCTCCAATGTGAGGGACGGTGATTGCAGGGACGGTGACAAAATTTTGTGTAACACGTAGAGAAATTGTTCAAAATCTATCAAAAATGGACATATTAACTTCCTTTCAGATCAATGCAAAAAATGTTGAATTCATCCCTCCTCTGATTTTTGAATACTTGAGGACATAAGACATCATTATAATTAGATCCTTCTTTATTTTAGCCTAGAAATGCCTATAAAAATGTGCCAAGAACCCATCTGGTCCTAATGCTTTTCCAGGATCAAATGAATTGAATGCAACCCAAACTTCACTGGCTAAAATTGGTTTGGTCAATTTCTCATTTTCTTCTTAAGTGAATAAATCAAGAATATGCTCCAACATATTTTCTCTTGCCTCATGATCCAACAAAGACTACTCACTTATAGATTGGTATATTTATTTATTATAACCTCTTTTATTTGGTTGTAGGAACACAAAGTTTCCCCCTATGAATATTTTCTAATATTGCTCCTCTAGACATGCTTCTTATCTTTCTTATGGAAGAACTTCGTATTTTTGTCCCCTGCTTTCAACCATATACTCCTTAACTTGAGCCTCCAACTTTCATCCTCATTTCTCAATTTAGTTTGCAATTTTTGGAAAAAAAATATTTTTTTCTTCCATTAACATATTTTGAGTAACTACTTATTGTTCTAGTTTTTCCTGGATTTATTTGAATCATATATTTAAATTAAGACTAGATTCAGTGTCTTTTTCTTGCTTATATTTAAATAATAATTATATTTATAACCTTGGTAATATATTTCCCTTTTCTCCCTCGAATTCGGGTGACATTCCAGAGGCGACGTCTTGTTAGCACTAATTGTCGTCATGAAGGCTCATTACAAGTGGCGTGCCTTCAATGCCATCGTCTAAAAAACTAAGATAACATTCTCAAAACATCTAAATTCCTCACTTTGTATTCACCTTATGATTCCTTTGTACTTCTCTCTTATAACGTCCACCTCCCCTCAAACCTACCCAAGTAACAGGCTAACCCTGGTAAACATGATATGAGGGGCAGTTAAGACATACTAAACCTCCTTGGTGACTTTAAGGAAGTCGAATCGAAGCAGAAAATCATAACACATACCTATACGACATGCTACAAGACCCCCATAGGCTATCCTAGTCAGCCACCTAACCAGTCCCTGGATCCCACTAATATTTCATGAATAAAATCCCCTGGACACTACCACAAGACTGCATCCATGCATCTGGGAGGCTCTGGATGCATGCATAATCCTGCACACCTACGTCTAGGGACTAAATTGCCCAGAACTATGCCTGCGTCCACGAGATTTAAGGCACTTTTCAAGCCCAGAATTCCGACCACTTCCCAGAACTTGCTATAACTTTCGGAATCCATTAAACACATAATGACAACACTAATAAACCAAAAATTGACTCCTAGACTAGGACTTACCATCCCCAACCGGAACTAACATTTTGTCAAACACTTAACATGAATGTAATCTACAGGTCTAAGATACAAGACAGAGCATAAAGGACTTGAAACTCTTATGAGACATTACAAGAAGGATCACCACCCTCTTCCTTAACCATATATGACATCAATTAGGTCTTGAATCCATCATTTCAACAATTGCAATTAAATACATGAAATAACCATGACATGAACCATTCATTTAAACATGCTCATAACCAGCATAAAACCATGGAAATAATAGTGATAATACAACCATTAAATCCACATAATAATAGGCACAAAATCAAGATAACTTAGCTTCCATTAAACATAGACAAATATCAACCAAGTTTGAGACTTCCACGTTCCACCTGTCCATAGACATGGTTGAACCAAATCTCTCTTCAGCCACTCACCCTCGTGCCATATTCCAAGCATGAATGTGGGATCTCATGGATAAACCAATCCAAAACAACCAAGGTGTTGAGATTCAACAAGAAATTTGATCCTATTGAAAATTAAGCACCTACACTAGGTGGGGCCTCAGGCTATTTTGGGTGTATGTCTATTTATAAATGTATGGTGCATGTCTATTTATAGAATGCATGTCTATTTATAGGTGCATGTCTATTTACAGAATGCATGTCTATTTCTAGATGCATGTCTATCCTTATTATCCATTAATTTAGATAGACAATAAACTGTAATCTATTCTCAATGTGGACTTGGAAATAGTTAACTGAAGTGGAAAATCAGTTAGCTAAATGAATTTCGAGTTAAGTGGTTCGTTGGTGGGACATGCAGGTTGAATTTAGTTGTAACTGATTGATTCGAGTTGTAACAGAGTTGGAAGTGCAGTGGTGCATGAGTTGTGCAATTTGTAAGTTGTTCAACTCAGCTAAGTGAGTTAAACTCAGTTGTGCTAGTCGTAACTGAAGATACAATAGTGAGATATCAAGTGCATTAATTACCAATTAATTCAAAATTAGTGGTATCACATGCAACTGAATATTTACTATTATTAACTGCATGCATGTCAGATCCTCTGGAGACCTAGTTGAGTTATAGGTGAAAGGGAAGTAAACTATCAGTTGTGACATTATCCGCTTGCACACAAGCAAGCACACACACATTCGAAGTGCCCATGAGGATTGAGCAGTCAAGGCAGGTAAGAAGGCATCATTTTAGGAATTTCTTTCAGCAGGGAGTACGCAATGGAGGCAGGTTGTCTGTAGACAGTAAATTGAGCAAGTGATTTGCCAATTTGTGTATGACAGTGTGAGACAATTAGCTGATGTACTGAGAGCTATTGTGATTGGAGTTTTGTATGTACTTGTTTCATGATACATGATATAATATACAATAGAAGATAGTGGGGATTTTGGCTTTACCCGGGAAATAATTTGTGTTGTGTGTGATTGATCTTTCTTCATGATATTGTAATTAGTGATTGTGTTTTTAATTCCGCAAAGATTTGTAGAAGAGATTTAGTATTTAACTTTAGCATATTGTTAGATTGGGTGAATCCAAGATATACATGCATATTTTATAATTTCTACATGGCATCAGAGCACAAGAAATTGCATAAGTGAAGCAAGAGTTGATTTCGTTGGTGGATAGAATTCGAATCTGCAGAAAGATTTTCTTGGTGCTATAGCTGATTCAATATTGAAATGGCTTTCAATGGATTGAGGTTAGAGTACACACTCGAGAGAAACTCAAACTACATTTCTTGGAAGGAAGGGATGGAGGATGTACTCAAAGACAATGGCTTGAAGGAATTAATTGAAAAAGATGTTCCTAAGACAGATGTTGCAAATGTTGCCAATCTTGATACATGGCAAAAGAAAGTGGCAAAGGCGAGGAGGATCATGTTGTAGGGAGTACGATACCACATTGTCTCAAGCATCCATGGGAAATCCACACCATATTCTATGTGGAATGCTTTGTCGGATCTATTACAAAGCAGCAATGACCATAGGAAATTGGCGCTCAAAGATAAACTCGGGAAGATCAAGATGGAAAAGGGCGACACCATTCCAAAGTATCTCACAAAGTTTGTCCAATGTCGAGATGAATAGGGGAGTGTGGAATAACATTCGTTGATGATGATTTGGTGAGTTTGTCTCTCCTAGGACTTCCTAAGAGTTGGCACAGTTATGAAGACTCTGTCAATGAACGGGAAAAATTTCCGGATTGGGAACGACTGTGGTCGGATCTGGTGCAGGAGGAGTTCATACGGAACACCAGAGATGGCTCTTCATCAAAGCATGATGATGAAGAGGATTTTGCTTTGGCTGTAAAGGCTAAGAATGGGAAGGGGAATAAATTCCATTCTAAATCTGAGTCTAAAGGCAAGAAGCATGACATGTCCAAGATGAAGTGTTTTCACTGTCACGAACATGGGATTTTGCTACTAATTGTCCAAAAAAGAAGAAGAACAAGAATGTTGATGGAGCTGCAGTTGGTGAGGCCCTTGCCTCACAATTTGAGCTTGAATTCTCCTTGATTGCATGCATGGTGTCAAGTGCATTGGAATCAGTGTGGTATTTGGATAGTGGCGCTTCCTTTCACATGTCGGCAGATAAGGAACTTTTCAGTGACTTGGACGAGAAAGATCTCTAGATGCATATTGATATGGGAGACAACGGATGGTATAGTGCTACCGAGATTGGTACCATTACCTTTTAGAGGGAGTCAGATAAACCATTTCAATTAAAATATGTGATGCATGTACCAGGTCTGAAGAAAATTTTGGTCTCAATCGCAATGTTGGAGGACAAAGGCTATGACGTTGTTTTTAGTGATGGAAAAGATTTCCTGTGACATAAAACAACAGGTAAATCCAAGAGGATAGGAATTAGATTTAAGAATCTCCACAAGCTGGATGTAGATGGTTGCGCTTCTATGGTGGGCAAGGTAGAGAAAATGGTGAGCCAGGATGTTGGCGAATTATGGCATAGGCGATTGGGTCATCTTCATCATGGAGCCTTGAAAGTCATGCAGCAAATATCTATTGGACTTCCAATGGGAACACTTGTTCAGTTAGATCAGTGCAAGGGTTGCACCATGGGGAAGTATGTAAATTCCACCTTTCATGAGAAAGAGAACCATGCTTCAGGGATCCTTGAGAAAGTTCACACAGACGTGTGTGGGCCATTCTCAATTGCTTCAACATCAAAACATAAGTACTATGTAATATTTGTTGATGAATTTTCTCATAAATGATGGATCTTCTTCATGTAGAAGAAAGATAAAACATTCTTTAAGTTCTGTGAGTTTAAGGCATTAGTGGAGAAAGACTCGGGGAAGCAAGTGAAGGCTCTTAGGAGTGATAATGGTGGAGAATACATCTCTAACCAATTCAAGAACTTTTGCAGAAAAGAAGGAATTCGAAGAGAACTCATAGCGCCTCATAACCCACAGCAAAATGGGGTCGCAGAGAGGAAGAACAGAATGATCATGGGTGCAGCACGAGCGATGTTGCATGATCAGGGACTACCAATGCATTTGTGGGAGGAAGCATGCAACACTGTGGTTTATGTGCCAAACCGTTGTCCTCATAGAGTACTTGGCATGAGTACACCTGAAGAATATTTCATTGGTAAGAAACCAGATGTTTTACACTTTAATATTTTTGGCTCATATGTTTATGTGCATGTGACCAAGGATGCCAGGAAGAAGCTAGAGCTGACTGCTGAAGTTGGGATTTTTTTGGGGTAAAAAAAAACACCCCATAATTATCGTTTATATTTTCCAAACAGCAGAATGATTGTTGTGCGACGGGATATAAAATTTGATGAGGGGAAAGCCATGCAGTTGTCGCTTGAGAGGGAATTGGACTTGCATGCAGAGGAGGATTGCTGGTTCTGAAAGATGAGTCTCTAGATGTGGATCCGCCACATGAGGAGGTTCGTGGAGTGGAGGAAGCCACTCATGCAGAGCCAGCCATCAGAAATGGCAAAAAGTGCACCACGAAAGCTGATAGGCTGAGACTTGATGCTGGAGAGAATGTAGGAGCCCCTACTTCACAGCGCAGACAGAGACAGTCTCATGACCGATTTACTAGATATATGGCTCTCATGAGAAGATGTATTGTGACTGAACCATATTCCTTTCAGGAGGCAGTGCAACAACCTACATGGGTTGATGCAATGGTGGAAGAGTATTACTTCATTGTCAAAAATAGTGCTTAGGAAATTGTTCCAAGACCGTTTGATAAATCAGTGGTAGGTTCAAGATGGATCTACAAGGTAAAGCAAGTTGTTGATGGGAGTGTGGAGAAATACAAGGCCAGATTTTTGGCTCGAGGCTTCTCACAGATCGAGGGGATAGATGATGATGAGACCTTTCCACCTATCGCAAGGTACTCTTCCATAAGGACCATCCTTGCACTCTTAGTGCAGGTGGGTTGGCGCATTCATCATATGGATGTGAAAACTATGTTTCTCAATGGGATCATTGAGGAAGAGGTGTACATAGAGCATCATGAAGGTTTTGAGATCTTCAACAACGAGTCGCATGTGTGCCGACTCCAAAGAGTGTTGTATGGGCTGAATCAAGCACCCCGTGCTTGGTACACTCGGATAGACATCTATTTCACCGGATTGGGCTTCACCAAAAGTGAAGCAGATGAAAACCTATACCAAATTATGTTGGAGGGTAAGCTTTTAATCATTGTTCTTTATGTTGATGATTTAATATTGACTGGTGATGAGTAGCTAATACACTCATGCAAGGAGGATCTTGCAAGGGAGTTTGAAATGAAGGATATGGGCCTCCTTCATTATTTCCTTGGATTGGAAATATGGAAGAGAGATGGTGAAATTTTTGTGTCTCAAGACAATTATGCAAAGGAGATACTAGGTAAGTTTAACATGGAGGGTTGCAAACCCATGGATACTCCTCTTCTAGGAAACTGGAGGAAAGAGGATGCTACTTCTGGAGAGGTAGTGGATGCTACTCTCTATCGACAATTAGTGGGTTCGCTAATGTATCTAGTGAACACAAGACCAGAAATTTTCTATGCGGTTAACCAGCTGAGTCAAGCTATGGTTATGCCTACCAAGCTCTTTTGGAAGGCGGGGAAGCATGTCCTGAGATACCTGAGGGGCACGTCAGAGTATGGTCTATGGTACAGATAGACGGATGGAGTGAAGTTGCATGGCTTAACAGATGCAGATTGTGCTGGAAGTCCAACGGACAGAAAGAGCACATCAAGGGGGATATTTAGCATTGGATCTACAGTTGTTTCTTGGTACAGTAGGAAACAGAGATCCATGGCACTCAGTTCAATGGAAGCGAAATACATGTCAGCGATTCAAGCTGCATGTGAGGCTATTTGGATGAGAAAGATCTTGGTTGGTTTGTTTGGTTCTCATATGGATCCGACAATGATTCATTGTCATAATCAGAGTTGCATTAAGCTCTCGATTAATCCTGTATTTCATGATAGATCCAAGCATATAGATATCTGGTAGAATCATATCAGAGATTGTGTGCAGAGGAGAATTATGTTGCTTTAGTACATTCCCCTAGAATATCAGGATGCAGATATTCTGATAAAGGCGCTCACCAGGAGAAAATTCGAATACCATAGAGACAGGATCAAGGTGAAGGATAATCCCTTTCTTGTTGAGAGGGAGTGTTGAGATTCAAAAATAAATTTGATCCTAGTGAAAATTAAGCACCTACACTAGGTGGGGCCTCATGCTATTTTGGGCGTATTTCTATTTATAGATGTATGGTGCATGTATATTTATAAAATGCATGTCTATTTATAAATGCACGTCTATCCTTATTATCCCTTAATTTAGATGGACAATAAATTGTAATCTATTCTCAATGTGGACTAGGAAATAGTTAACTGAAGTGGAAAATGAGTTAGATAAGTGAATTTCGAGTTAAGTGGTTGGTCGGTGGGACATGCAGGTTGACTTTAGTTGTAACTGAGTGATTCGAGTTCTAACAAAGTTGGGAGTTGGAAGTGCAGTGGTGCATGAGTTGTGCAAGTTGTAAGTAGTTTAACTCAGTTGTGCTAATTGTAACTAAAGATACACTAGTGAGAGATCAAGTGAATTAATTATTAATTAATTCACAATCAATGGTATCACATGCAACTGAAGATTTACTATTATTAAATGCATGCATGTCAAATCCAATGGAGACCCAGTTGAGTTCTAGGTGAAAGGGAAGTAAACTATCAATTGTGACATTATCCTCTTGCACGCAAGCAAGCACACACACATTGGATGTTCCCATGAGGATTGCGCAGTCAAGGCAGGAAATAAGGCATCATTTCAGGGATTTCTTTCAGCGGGGATTGCACAGTGGAGGCAGGCTGTCTGGAGACAGTAAATTGAGCAAGTGATTTGCCAATTTTTGTATGACAGTGTGAGACAATTAGTTGATGTACTGAGAGCTCTTGTGATTGGAATTTTGTATGTAATTGATTCATGATCCATGACATAATATACAATAGAATATAGTGGGGTTTTTAGTTGTAAGCTTTCCCCTGGAAATTATATGTGTTGTGTTTGATTGATATTTCTTCATGATATTGTAATTGGTGATTGTGTTTTTAATACTGCAAATATTTGTAGAAGCGGTTCTGTATTTAACTTTAGCATATTTTTAGATCAGATGAATCCAAGATATACATGCATATTGTATAATTTCTACAGAAGGGAATCCAAAGGCTAAACCACCTCCACCCTCGCCATATCGTGATCACACCAAACTGGTGCTTCGATGAAAAAACCAAACATAACTTGGAAATGCCATCTGGAATCCATCACTATTCTTGAGGAATTTTTCGTCTCCTTGTCTCTTAGGATTTACCACAATCTAATCCCATGTCACTAGGCCCTAAACCGAGACAAATCCCTCAATTTTTACCATGTATCCCACCAAAACCGGTCAAGGGATTCCTAGGAATTTGGGAATGAACCTTGAGACCACCTCCGCCCTAGATACTAAAATCCATTCAAAAAATCCAAAGCTTAAAAACGAGATCAAAAATCCCAACGCACCATGGCATCTGGAAAAAAGGTAAGGCAAGGTTGAAAACCATTTTCATAACCTGAGAAAACCATAACAACAACAACAACAAACAAAAAACCAAATAACATCATGCAAGTTCAAACTAGCTAGGAAATCACACATGAAATATGTTACTTGCAAGTATTCCTACTGAAGTTGCTAAATCTTGTTTTTCCTTGCTTGATCCTTGCTTTCCTTTCCTTTCTTGTCCTTATTTTTCCCACTTATTCCTCCTTGGCACAATGTTGAATTGCTCCAATAAAACTCTAAGTATCCAAAAGAGTGAGAGAGAGAGAGAGAGAATAATGAGAGAGCTCCAAAAATGAACTGACAAAAGGCTACCAACTGATCCTCATAAGCCTTTTTATTGATGAGGCCTCTATTTTCTTCATTTTCCATTATTTTCCTTCATTTTCCTCCTCACGTGCAACATGTGACCTTTTACATTCCTTTTATCCTAATTTCCTTTATTTTCATAAATAAATGTGCCAAAAATACTTTTTGCCTTTGCCAATTTCCTTAGCCATAAACACATATCCAATGATTCCCACTAGGATATTTTGCCCAAAATTCAACTTTGAATAAGTGTCCCATAACCGTGGTCTTATTTTATTCCTTTATGAACTTGTATGACATGAACTTTTGCCCGGGTCTGTTACAAAACCCTCCCCTTTGGGGAACATTGTCCTCAGTGTTAAACCACACCTACACCTCAGCAAAACTGCTGAAAAAAATAAAAATAAATAAATAAATAAAAAATAAAAATAAAATAAATAAATAAATAATACTACTCATGGAGCTTTATAACTTATCTCGTTGAAGTATTTACAATGAATGACTTGCTCAAAAGTAAAAACCATGATAACATGATCGTATAACATCCATGCCACTTATTGGAGGTTTATGACTTAGCTCATGGCGGTATTTACATCCATATACATAAGTACATATACCAAAAACATATCCCAAACATATACCAAACACCAAACCAAAACTACTTTGCCTCAACCAAAAAACATTGAAGGATACATGCCCCACATCTGATCCACCATATCCCATGTAGCTTCATTGGGCCCAAAGTGCTTCCACTGCACTTTAACTTGCTCGATGGTTTTGTTCCTGAGCATGAGATGCTTTCACTACAATATGCATTGAGGCTCCTACTAGAATTCTCCTTCTTTCTCCACCTGCAATACATGCCAATAAAAAACATGATCGACATCATTTATATACCTTTTAAGTAATGAAACATGAAACACATCATGGAATTTCATTGTTGGAGGCAGTGCAAGTCAATAGGCCACTGGTCTAATCTTCTCAAGGATCTCAAAAGGCCCACAATACCGTGGGGCAAACTTGGCACATGATCTGATCCTCAAGGAGCTCTTCTTGGGCTTGATGGGAAAATAAACATGCTCCCCAACCTAAAACTCCTTAAATACCATGTATTGGTCTACATAACTCTTCTGTATGTCCCGTGTTGCCTTTGGATTCTTCTTTATCTCCTACATTTACTGCTCCATATTTTCCATCATGTCCAGTCCAATCAACACCCTGTTAACTGGATCACTCCATCTGATCGGAGTATTACAACTTTTCCCATACAATGCCTCGAAGGGACTCATACCCAATGACTCCTTATACCCATTATTGTATGCAAACTCAACCAATGTTATATACTCTTCCCATTTCCACTATTGATGCATCACATACATCCTCAACATGTCCTCCAAGATCATGTTGACCCTCTCTGTATGTCCATCTGTCTACAGATGATAAGTTGTGTTGAAGGCCAACTCACTGCCCAATCCTGCAAATAACTCCTTCCAAAACTTGGAAGTGAACTTTTCATCCTTGTCTGACATGATATTCTTTAGAACACCATGCAATCTGACTATGTCTCTGATGAACACCAGTGCTACATCGCTAGTTGAGTAGGTAGTCTTCAGTGGAATGAAGTGTGCCACGTTTGTCAACTTGTCCACTATAACCATGATAGAATAATTTTGTCTCACTATCCTCGAAAAACCTGTGATAAATTCCAAGGAAATGACCTCCCATTTCCATTCTGGAATTGAAATAGGTTGTAGTAAACCACCTAGATTCCTACGCTCTTCCTTTACCTACTAACGATCCAAACACCTAGCCACGAACTTTACTACATCCCTCCTCAGATTTGGCCAATAATAGAATCTCTTCACTTTAGTCAATGTCTTTTGATAGCCTAGGTGACTTGAATGTGGTTTTGCATGAAACTCCCTCAAGATCATCTTCTTGAGGTCACTATTGTTTGACACATATATCCTATCTCTAAACCTGACAAATCCATATGTCTTGAAATGATAGTCCACATCCCATACACCTTCACTTGTACATGTACCTATACTATGATGCAATCTGTGCCTAAGCTCCATATATCTGACATCTTGCTGACTTGCATGCAATACTTTATCCTGTAAATCCGTCCCATAGAAGCTCATAACTACAATGCGATTTAGTTGTATTTGTCTGCTAAGAGCATCTGCAACCCTATTCTCTTTACCTTTGATGTATTTGATCTCAAAATAAAACTCACTTATCATGGCCAACCATCTAGCTTTCCTAGCATTCAGATTTGGCTAGTCAAACAAATACCTTAATCCACTTTTATTTCTCGTCAGTACAACCTCCTTCCAATAAGATAGTGCATCCACATCGTCAATGCATGGATGATCGTTTCTAGCTCAAGATCATGCGTCAGATATTTCTATTCATGCTCATTCAGTTTCTGTGACTCATAACATACTACCTATCCATCATGACTAAGGACTCCACCAAGTCCTCTCTTGCATGCATCTGTGCATACTATAAACTCTTTGTCTGGATTTGTGATCTTTAACATTGGAGCATATGTCAACAACTGCTTAAGTTTTTCAAAACTAGCCTCACACTCCTCTGTCCACTCAAACTTCTTACCTTTCCTCTACAATGATGTAATCGGGTAAGCAATTTGTGAGAAGTTCCTAATGAAACTCTTGTAATAACCTGCCAATCCCATGAAAGATCTCACATCATCTACATTTATAGGAACTTCCCATTCCATGATGGCTCTTACCTTTTCTGAATCCATTGTTATGCCCTCCTTGGATACAATAATGTCCCAAGTAATGTATCTCAGTCTGAAAGAAACTACACTTATTGAGCTTAACATACAATTGATGCTCTCTCAACAACCTTAACACTGCTGCCAAATGCTCTAAATTATCTTCCTCATTCTTGGAATATATCAAGATATCATCAATGAATACAATAAAAAGAAATTCCAGATAAGGACGCAACACACTATTCATCAAACACATAAATGTAGCTATATAATTATTCAAACCAAATGGAACTAAAACAAACTCGTAATGCCCATACCTGGTCTTGAATGCAATTTTGTAGATGTCATCTTCTTTGATACGTACCTAATGATATCTCGATCTGAAGTCAATCTTAGAGAGCATTGTTGCTCCCTTCAGTTGATCAAACAAATCATCGATCCTCGGTAATGGGTACATGTTCTTTATGGTCACTTTGTTCAACTGCCTATGATCGATGCATAGTCTAAGAGTGACATCCTTCTTCTTCATAAACAACATTGTTGTGCCCCAAGGCGATACACTTGGCTTAACGTATCCTTTATCAAGCATCTCTTTCAGCTGCAAATTTAACTCTACCAACTCGGGTGTGCTCATCCTGTGAGGTGCCTTTGATGTTGGTGCTACCCCTGGTACCAACTCAATAGAAAATTATACTTCCCTATGAAGTGGAAACTCTGAAATCTTCATTGGAAACACATCTTTAAATTGTTTTAGAATTGGATACCTATTCAATACATCTGCATCCCCAACTTCCTTACCTTTGTCACTAGAGATATGAACCGCAAATAGCACACACCCATTCCTACGACTGTGCTTGGCCTCTGTAACCGTCACCATCCTAATTGATGTGGCTTTCTTCTTTCCCTATAAGACTCTTGGTTCCCCATTTTCATCCAAGCACTCAACAGATTTGTGATATCAATCCACCTTGGTCTTGTGAAGATATAACCAATCCATACCCAATAGCATATTGTATGATCCCAATGGAAACATGTTCAAGTATATTATCGTAGGCATACCATTTAACTCAAATGCACAAGCTCTTACCTCATACCTGTAGCCAACTGCACTAACCAAGATTATACATGCATTTCTTTTCTCAAACCAAAATTATTCGCCAGGTCAGGATTAAAATAACTATAGTTAGATCAAGGATCAATAAAAATAGAAACAACTCGATCACAAATCTTACTGTCCATCTTAATGATAAAATCATGATTATATTCTTTCTTGTTGTCCATAGTTGCATAAATCCAAGGAATGTTATGCCCAATGTTAGTCATCAGTATTTTTCACTATCTTTAGATGACTATAGGATGGTTATGGATTTTGGAAAACAACATTCCTTTAATATTGTGAGTTTCATAAATCTCACTGCCTTCATTATCCTTATAAAACTTTTTTCACTATTTATCAAGTCTGCCATCTCAAAGTCACCCTATTGCTCCTAAAAAACTCATTATGGGCTGCTACTTGTCATTTTTCATCCTCCTTCCCTACCTATAACCTCATTGCCCCATTTTTCCCCTGTTAATAAACTCCATCCTCCATCTAGGGTTTCCTAGTGATGACTCATTCCAATGTCACTTTGGGCATAATAAGCTGTAACAATACTTTGTTTTCACTTAAAAACCCCCAAGCCAATTTTCAGTCAAAATCAGGTCAAAGGACCCTCCCTTTAGGTCATTAGGGTTTTTACATTGTTTAAGGTAATCCTTGGATGTTTCAAGCACTGCTTTTTCCTTTTCTATAATCTAGCTCAGATGTAATAGAATTTCAAGACATGGTTATTCAAGAAAGACCTAAAAGGTTTCCAAAGAAGATTATCTTTTCAGTTCAGAGTCCGCAAGTGAGGAAAATGGACAAAGTTCAACACTTATGCAGGAGTGTTGAAAGTTGTGTCAGCAAAAGGTACTGATAAGGTAGATTGTCTACTCCTAAATGAAAACAAATCACAACAAGAGAAAGAGGAAACACTTGTTCTTGTAGATGACTAGGGTTATGAACTTGATGGTCCAGCTGAGTGCCAAAACAGTGATCAATTGCAGAAAATGACATGGAGGAAGCACACAAGGCCAAATATGAAGAAATTCCGTCAGAAAAGATTGATGAAATATGGAAACAAGTGAGGTTAATGGGACATAAATGAATGAACTTGAAAGGGCTATAGAGAACTTAGAAGACAACACTGATGATTGTTATAAAAGAGCTGCAGACACATAGGGTTTCGAAGAAAGTGGCCAGAGAAAGTGAAAATATGAGTTGAACTCCATGGTGGAAGCAAAAGAGGATTTTGAAGATGCTACTTTGTGTTTGAATCCCAAAGTTTTCAAAATACACATGTCAAGACTAAATGAGCAAATAAGAGTCAATTTCATGACTTTAGCTAACCTACAGGCAAAAGTGTCAAAGAATGTTAGTAAAAAGGGAAGGGACTTTAAAACATTAGAAAGTGGGTTTTACCAAATTAAATCAAACTTCCATTTGCCTATAAATCTCATCTAACACTTCAAGAGATTCATTTTTTCCTTTTAAAAGATCAAGAGTGCTCAGGAGAAAAGAGTTTGGGAGTTTTCAAGCCAAATTTGGGAAAAATTGTTCGGCGCTACGCGTTTAAGTTGCCATTGCACGCTTGGGAGAAGGCGTTGTGCCCCTGGCATTTTTCCTCCATTGATTTTGTGAAGGCATTGCGCACCTAGAATTGAGTGCTACACCTTGACAGAATGTTGTGCTCTTGCCCGACAAGACCCAACAAATCTTTCCTTGGTGCTGCGCACTCAGAACTGGCGTTGCGCCCTCAGCACTGGCACTGCGCGCTTGGACAGGAAGGGTTTATAAGCCTTCTAACAACTCAAACCACCTCAAAATGCTTCCAAGTCTCTGCCAAAGGTCCTCAAAGGCATAGGGAAGAAACCATATGCCTTTGAGGAACCATCTTCAAGCAATTTGGTCATCATTTATGTGAATGGAAGTGAAACCCTAAGAAGAAACCCTAAGTCTTAAGCTTGAAAACACTATTCCATTCCTATTTCATCCTTCTTGAAGGAAAATATTCATAACAAGGGAATTACAGTGCTCAAGAGTTGTCATTCATATAAGCTTGCCCCTGCACCCATTTCCTTCATTCTCACTCATTCCATTCACTTGCAAAGCTGCCTTTTAATTACCCTCCCTTCATCTCATTTTCACATCAGTTCTAGGGTTTTCAAACAGAGTTTTCAACATGTCTAAGGGAGAGGACAGTGGCAGTGGTGGTGAGTCCCAAATTCCAAGGAGGCATGATCACAAGGGAGGGAAGATAAACATATTTGAACACCTCAATAAAAGAGAGCTCATGGCATCTCATCTTACTGTTTCTTGCTTCAAACACATGGGCTGCTTTGAATTTTGTGAGAAGGTGCAGCAAGTAAAAAACCACCTTGAGCTAACAATAATGTTTATTATCAACTAACCTAACAAATAAGTAAACCTTGTTGGAGTTACCTTTGAGTTGTCCACTAATGCTATTGCTGCAGCAACTGGGATACCAAGTGTGGGTGAGAAGTGGTTCAAGCAGACAAACCTAGACATGAGTTACTTTGAGCCATATTTAAAACCTAGATATAAATATCACCACAAGTCCATCTTCCCATTTTCACATCTTCTTGATAGATATGCACCTATGATGAGGATCATTATGAAGTATTTCACATGTTAGGGAAGGTTTTCCCATCTGTTGATGCGATAATATGTCCGGCCAACAGTAAGTGATATCCCCGGTGTAAAGTCCCAATTAGACTCTAAACCTTTTGTGATAGGGATCCCGTCTGGGGTGTGGGTCCAGCTACCGCTGAATACTCCTTTTCTCGAACACGAACAAGCCTTGCAGACCTGTGAACGCACGATTATCCGGATGGTACAATGAAAATGGTTAATGAGTCTCAACGAACATAAAACATTGTGAATAGCAAGATGAGTTTAAAAACATGTAGCCAAGGAAGTGTTGTTAGTAGCACATCATCAGGGTCATGCTTGTAAAAATTTGTTCGAACCACAGAAGAAATAGTTCTTTATGGTTAGAGCACCCTTCACTTCCTTAAGCGGTTTCCAGAGATGAGATAAATGTTAGTAACATACTTGCATAACATTTTCTATATAAACAACTTAACATCATTAACAACATTTAGTGAGTTGAATGTATAAATGATATAAGCAGAAAACGTAGATGATTTAATCAGAAAGATAACAAATACATAAGACAAAATATTCACAATGTTAACAAATTAACTCCCATCAGATCCAAGAGTGGAATCAAAATAGGTGCTTGTATTCATTCATAAAGAGTGAATTCAATGCTATACAATTCTTTGCTCCTTTGGAGTCCTAAAAAAAATCCCTTTTACAATTCCCCGAAGGGGTATTTATAGGACAAAATTGACCCTTGGGTATCCTCGACTTTTCGTCTTCCTGACTGTTGGGATGCTTTGCGACTTGATAGAATTTACGACTTGCGACCTCGGCTCTAACTGTGGCCTATGACCCCTTAGTTGTCGCTACCTACTACCTTTGCAACTTGCTGTGATATGTAACTTGGTCATGGGAGTAATTGGGTGATTGCAAGGTTAGGAACATCTATCTGCTACTCTTTGAGATAACTCTGCCAAGCCCGATAATCTGTAGCTATTGGGGAAACTTGAGGTGTATCCTCCCTCAACCTGTGAAGACACTCGAGAGCATTTGGAATCAAATTTCCCCTCTTGATTGTGATCTGATTTGACAAGGAGGCCAGTTTCGTATAGATTCGGACCGATGATACGTTGAATTGAACGATGTTTTATCTTGATGCCGGTAGGTCCTGAGAGGCGGTCGCTTGCCTTATGAGCTGTAGGAATGCATGTATATCTTTGGAGACCTCTTCCCACATTTCCTCTTCCCCCAGTGTACCCAGAGATGGGATGTGGTGTACTCCGGCCATTGAGTCGATGCCGCTGATCAGATGTTCATACGCAGACATTACTTTCTCAAGATCCTTGATGAGCTTCTCTTTGGATTGTACTTTTATCCAGATTTGAGCCTTGTCATTCTGGGTGGTAATCCAATCCTTTCTAGGCAACATGGACGGAGATTTTGGGTACCTGTTAGGCCAGTCCAATATCCTGTCCAAGGTAGTAGAAGCTTCCCTTAGATGTGTGTTTCTCCTCTTAGTTTCTATCTGTGCTTTCAGTAGTGGCACTACAGTTTATTTTATTGCGAACAATTCTTCATATACCTGTTTCATGGTGGCCTCCAAAGTGACCAGATCCCCCTGTATAGTGAGTGATGTTTCATTAGTAGGGGCATCCCTGGCCTAAATTTGACGGACCTCTTCTTGTAGCGCCCTCTTTTCTTGTTCTGATTTAGCCGTCTCGAGTTCAGAGGCCTGTAATTTATTCTGCAGGGATAGAATTTCTCCACTCATCCTACTCACGTTCTCCTCGGTGGCTGTTGCAAAAGCGGTACCGGCTGATGCGATCATGACCGGATTGGTCCTGGTGTCCATGACTATATCCTTTAATGAAGTGACTGTGAGGGGTGTAACAGGGTCTCATGCTAAACATTTTCTCTTTTCCTATCTGATCTTGTGTGTGAATTGATCATAGGTGAGTCTAGTAAGATCAAGCACTTCTTCATCTAAATCCTTGGAGGTACCCAATTCCGAGAGGGAAAAACGCACATTGGGTGCAGGAGTTGTTTGAGGTACCTCGATGTGTGGCAGTCTGGTTTGCTTCTCTATCTCGGGAGGCAGCGTTTCCTTGGAGGAATATTCTTGTGACTTCCTACTTTATTCCTCCTTCCTCTTATGTTCTGTTTCAGCCCTATGTTGCTCTTCTTGCAATTGGCGCTCTGCTACCTCCTTGTCCTTTTCCTCTTTTAGTCAGCACTGGACTTCTGCTTTGTCCTCCTCTTTTTTTAGCTGGCACTCAGCTTTTGTTTTTTTCTGTTCTATTTTTAGCCGGCGCTCAGCTTCTACCTTTTCTTCCTCTTCCTTCTTCCTACGGTTTTCTTTTGCCCGCTTCTTCCTTTGCTCTTCTTTCAGCTGCTTCTTTCGTTTGTCCTCTTCTTCCCTTGCCTTTTCCTCGGCCTCTTGTTTAGGTTTGGCCTCCTCTTCTCTTACCCTCTCTTCGACCTCTTGTTTAGCTTTGGATTCCTTTTCTCTTTGTTCGGTGGAAGGGGTAAGGCCTATACTAGTCCTCAGCTTCTTAGCTTTGGAGGATGAGGCTCCTCCCAGTGTATGAACCCTTTCTTCCAGATTTTGGTTGTCCTACTCCTCCTGATCACTTGATTCTGATGGAGCAGCCTCTCTATCCTTGTTGTATCAATTCTTTATTCTATCTTCGGCCAGACAGTCAGTCAATTTGCTGGTAACTCCATTTGAATTTGGCCCGCTTGCAGTGTGTAGGGATAATTCTCTCGGGATCATATGTCCGGTGTGCCAAGGGAGGCAAACAAAATCCCTTGATCTATTCGGCTTCTGCTTCTACTTCCCTAAAATCCTTTACGGTGTAGGCGTCTATGGTGAGCGGCAGGGTGGGCCATGGCTTCTTCTTACCCTTAGTGAGGACTTTGAAGAAACCGCTTGACATCTGATAACAATTTTCTTGGAGGAGAAGCTTATCTGTTACGAAACGGGGCAATGCGTGAGGAGCCTTGAGCGACCCGAAAACTCAAAGTATGGTACTATCAATGTCTGGAAACCAATGGGCCACCTGAGTTATTGTCTCCATGGCTCGCTCGGAGATGCATGGGGGGTTTTTGCGAACAGTTTCACATAGAGGGCGGGGATGAAGCTCCCCACAATTGACTCCATGTCTTGATTCTACCTGGAATCCCAAAACACCATTAGATCTTTGTGAATTGGACCTCCATTCTCTGGGTCCCAGTTATGTGACCACCCCTCAAAGTAGCACCTGGCGCACATTGCATCTAGGAGATAAGATGCCATGTAAAATTCTAACGCATACCCTTCATCAGGTGCTAGTGCCGCAAATATGTTTGACCTGAGGGCTGCTACTATCATATTGGCCTAGTTGAAATGGGTACCGTACACAGTGACATCGTACATTAGAGAGACCCCAGCGTCGTTGAAAAATGTGGCATCTAGGCGACCATACATCCTACATAGCATTGCAGCTATGAATTTTTAGACCTTCCTGAGACACACTGTCTGATTTACCTGATCCTTCTTGAGCCGGAAATTTTCCAGTTCTTCCCACCATCCTTTCAAAGTTTCTGATATGGGAACTGCATGAGTAGTGGCCCATTCATCAGTGAAGGTCTGCTCTCGGGCGGGAAGCGCATAATATAATTCTGCATCTTGTCCCTTTAGGTTTGTGAAGGATTTCCCGGCATGGTCCCGAATGACCCAGATCTTGGGGTCGACCCTTTGTAGGATCCATTCAATCAGCTTGGCGCATGGGAATACCGATGGATGGGCCCCCGTTTAGTGCAGTTTGGATCTCTTAACCTGAATGTATGCTTGTCAGTCTGGGAGATCTTCGGGAAATTCAGGCTTAGTAAATTCCTGATATACCTGGTACCAGCTCATGTTGTCCCCTTTGTCGAATGTGCAGGCAGTGTCTCCATAATTAGGGGGAAGAGGGAGAGGAACTTCCTCCTCTGAGATTTATATTTATGGGCTTTTGTTTCTCTTGCGAATTGCTGGAGGCCCCATGTCACTTGAGGCTGAAGAAATGGATACACACTCTAGCTCGGCTTCAATATCCCCTGGCATGTTCATAAAACAATCCCACGATAAGCTAGATGCCATTATTTATAAATATGCAGGCTATTCCTACCTCTGCTTAATCATTTTCAAGGGAGTGGGTTAACCTGCGACCTGGCGACCTTGCGACTTGGTCACCCGGTCGCTAGGTCACGTTGGTTTAAAACTTCACAGAAGAGCGACTTAGAAACCTGGCGACTTGCAACTAGTCGCGAGGTCGTAGGGTCATAGGGTCGCGATGGTCGAGATCTTTACGGAAGTGCGACCTGGCGACTTACCGACTCGCGACTGGGTCACAAGGTCGTTGAGTCGCATCATTTTGAATTATTTGTGATATGTGACCTAGTGGCTCTGCGACTTAGCGATTGAGGTCGCAAGGTCGCGGGGTCGCTCTAGGGCTTGGCGGACATGCAGCGGAAAAGGTTTAGAAAACACACATGGCTCCCACAAGATCGTCTTAAATCGTCGTATGAGTCTTCATAGGTGAGTTAGGCAAGGTCCTTGGAAAGGGAAAGGGGAAGATAAGCTTTACACAAGATCTGAATGGCTTGAAAAGAAACTGAAGGAGGGGAGGTTTGCAGAGGGATTGCGAATGGGCTTGGTCAAGATCATAACAGGTTTAAAATAGGTTAGGGTAAGGGTAAAATAGTAACAATTACCTTAGAAAATAAACAACAGGAGGATTAGGCAACTTACCAGCTGGCTTTTCAGAGGCATTTTCTTTCTCTGTCATGCAAGTCGAATGTGACCTATGTGACCCTTCTATATATAAAGGGGTTGCAGGTGTGGGAAATAAATGAGGGTCGTGTTGGGGTTCCCATGTTGGATATGAGTCACAAATGAGCTAAGTTAATGCAATGTGCGACCTTGCGACCTAAGGGGTCACGACGTCGCATATGTTTGGTTTCAGACTGATGTTCGACCCAACGAATTTGCGACCTAAAGGAACATAAGGTCGCGGGGTTGTGACTTTGAAGAGTTAACCAAATTTGTGACTTAGCTACTTGAGGTTTTGAAAGGTGAATTTAGGCTTGACTTCTATTTTTCACAAGGATTAGGGGCTCCAAAAATTTAAGGCAAGCAAAATTTTGGAGGGTGTTGTAGCAGCTACAACAAATGGCGATTTGCTGGTAGGACGAGGATCTCTGTTGTTGCTTCATCGGGTGGGGGGCGGGGCTGAGCCTGCTAATCCTTCCACTTAGTGGGTCCCACTACTTTTTTCCTTGGACCTTGCATGTTTTCTCCTCCTATCTGTGTGTCCCAGGGTGCGAGCCTATTATAATTCATTCCAAGAGACCGAACGGAAAAGGTTGGAGTAACCTCAGAGATTTCCAAGATCCGGTATAATTATTTCGTCCTCATTGTGTTTCTCTGCTGCCAGCGAACCTAGTGGTCCCAGTGGAGTCACTGCCTAGGATTCACAGACGTTGTTCCGCTGCCAGCGAGCCTGGTCAGTACCCCGCAGAGTCGTCGCATCGCCTCTCTGTGCAGGAAGCCTTTCTCAAACCTTTACCCTTATTTATGTGCTAGTTTTAACTTATTTTAAATGTGCTCAAGGCACTTATTTAATTGTGGCATTTTTCGCCTGGGGTGGATGAGGGATCCCGACTTATTTTGCTTGCAAGAGAGGTTGCTCCTAGTCTATATGAGGACTTTTTTGGGTTTTCCCGGATATCCTTTTGTCTCCTGTGGTTAGCTCTACCCCCTTTCCATCTAGTGACCGATCACACCAAGACTTTATTTTGTACAGCAATCCCCTGGGCCAGCATACTAGGCAGGCTACCTGTGCTTGGTTCTTGGGACTTAGTTGTGTTTTCCCCACTGAGTGCATATCACAAGAAAGCTTGTGTCCCTTTTGAGTTTCAAGGGCACTTCTTCACCAGCATAGATTCCGACACAGCATTGCCAATTGAGTAACCTCTACATCCCTCCTTCAACTTGGGATGCTATAGGGGACAGGGTCAATGGGAGCCTGCTTGGGACAAGCGGTTTATTGAAAACAAAACAAAACTGAGAACAAAGACAAAAATAAAACAAAGGAAATGAAACAAAAACAACAATAGACATATGGTACAGGGTATGGTGACGGCCCCCTCAGGGTTGTCAGGTGAAATAGTGTTTAAGGTCATGCCCGTTTACCAAGAATACCTTAATTCTCCCCTCAAGGGTCTGTAGCCTGTAGGTATGGGAGCCGACCTTTTCTTTAATCTGGAAGGGACTTGTCCACAGGGCCTGGAATTTGGAGTGTTTTCCTTTATCCTCGTGAGATTTGTCCCACTTGAGGACCAGGTCACCTACTTCGAAAAAAAAATTCCCGGCAGACTTCTTGTCAAACCATCGTTTTATTCGACTTTGGTGGATGGCGAATTTTTCCCGGGTGTTCAACCTTTCCTCCTCCAATTTCAATAATGTGTCTATTCGGGCTTGTAAGGCAGGGCAAGGGGTGCCATGAGTCTCTTGTGATAATTGAAGGGCTGGGAGAGACAAGTTAGGAGGAAGAATAGCTTATTTTCTGTACAGAAGAAAAAATGGGGAGGTCCCCAAAGATGGCTTGGACGTGACCCAATTAGCCAATAGGGCATTATGGAGAGCTTTATGCCAATTTCGTTGTTCGGACAACAAATTATTTTTGATGATGCGAATGAGGTTCTTATTAGTTGACTCGGCTAACCCATTTCCTTGGGGGTAATAATGGCATAATGTTTTAGCAGTATACCATTTTCTAGAGAAAACTCATATAATTTAAAAGATGAAAAATATGTTGCATTATAAAAAACAAGGGAGGTTGGAATGCCAAACCTGATCATGATGCATTGAGTGATGAAGGCTATTACGTATTGATCATTGACTTGATGTAACGGTATCACTTCAACCCACCTTGTGAAGTAGTCTGTAGCAGTGAGGATGTATCTATGTTGCTTGGAAGAGTGTGGCAAGATTTCCCCAATCACGTCCAACCCCCACTGCTGAAACGGTTCTTCCACTGCAACAGACTGTAACGGGGCAGAAGGCCATATTTCCCTATTTGCGAAGTTTTGGCATTGTTGGATTTTCCATACATAGGCGTGCACATCTTTGAACAGAGTAGGCCAATAGAATCCGGCATGCATGATCTTGTGAGCAATGGTATCCCCCGCATAGTGTCCACCTGCTGGACCATCATGGAGTTCTGCCAAAACTTTATGTGCCTCATCATACTCCAAACAGCGTAGCAGGACACCGCTGTAGTGCCTGTGAAACAACTTACCCTACACCAGTTCGTAGGATACAGCCTTCAATCTCAATGCACGTTTCTACTGAGTGGTTAAGGTGGGGCCCATGGTACCGTGTTTCAGATATTGCTGGAGATCAACGTACCATGAGGAGGTATCCTATCGGGATATGCTATTATCTTCTTGATACATGTTGATCTCGTGTTCCCAACTCTCTTCTTCACTGCTTCGTGAGTCAGTTGCCTCCGCGGCCATCTGACATAGACCTTGGCCCTTTATAGTGTGTGATGGCTTGAATTCTAGGTCATATTCTTGAAGGCAAGTCATCCAGTTGCCTTGTCTATTACCTAGCTCCTGCTATACGAAAAGTTAGCGAACAGCTGGGTGAGGCACGAAGTCTGTGACGTCACTCTTCAAAATATACGACTTGAAGTGTTTAACTACCTTGTATATTGCGTAAGTTTGCTTGTCAATATCTGGATAATTCAACTCAACACCTTGTAATCTAGCGCTCATAAATGATATGGGCCGCTCATCGTTGTTGTCTTCTTTCTAAGTGAGGACGACAGCCAAATATGAAGCCGAGGCAAAGGTATACAAGGTAAAGCCTTTATTGAAATTGGGACTATGAAAGCAGGTGCTTCCGCGATGGCTCATTTGATGTTATCGAACGCTTCTTTCTCAGGAGGATTCCATTTAAAGTTAGTGTTTTTCTTAATCATATCTTGCAATGGTTTCACGATTTGGGCGAAATCTGATATAAATTTTCTGACGAAGTTGATTTCGCTGAGGAAAGACTGCATAGATTTCTTCCCACTTGGGGGTGTATAAATTATATAACTTATGTGTTATACATCCAAGATTCTCCTGATCTCAAACTATTTTAGCTTCATGCAAAATACAGAATCTATTCCACCATTGATCATTTGTGGAAATTAAATCAAGATTGCAATGCACACATGAAACAATAAACATTCACACACATTAACACAGTTGTTTAACGGGAAAGCCTAAAGCTGAAAACCCCAACTATATGTATATAATATATGTCATAGAGATCATGTAACAATCCTCATACAAAGTTGATCATATCAAGCTCTCATTGTCTGATCACCACACACTAATCAAGCTCGATCTGCAAATCCATGCAGATCTTTGCCACCTGGCTGGCACGGCCTCTCTCTTGTGCAATCCTCACGAAGAATGGCTACGAATGAGTTTGAATTACTCAGCCTTGCTCATGCAATCCTCATTGGCATCTCCACTAAGTTTTGGATGCAATAAATGCATCACTATAGTCACAACTGATAGTCACACTTGCTCTTTCATCTACCTCTCCACTGGTCTCCATTGAAACTGCCATGCACTGTAGTTAACTGATGTATTCTTCAGTTGATTAATGAGTTATTATTTAGTGAATTAATTAACTAATTAATTCACACCACTCTCACTAGTGTATCAATCAGTTAGACTAGATACAACTAGCTCAACTGAGTCTAACTGAGTTAAACTGAATACAACTCCACCAAACTCTGTCACATGAGTTCTACCTAAAGTCCTCATGCATTAGCTCCAGTAAACCCTCAAGAATAGCGTAATTCCTTCTGTCAGTTGTTGTGCCACATATGTGCACTTAACTGAAGTGCTCCAAGAGAATAAGATAATGTTTAGAGTCCAAATATTATTAATAGCTAATAATATTCGACATATCTATTTTTAGACTGGCAATCTAAAAATAGATTCCGCCCAATATGTCTAAAAATAGAAGTCCATCTATTTTTTCCGACTTGACCAACCATCCACAAATAGCATCCTGCAACTCATAGGAGATACTAGTCTCATTATGTCTAAAAAATAGACTTTGCGCCAAAAATAGTGTGGGGCCCACTTAGTGAAGGTGACTCTTTTCCTTCAAGCTCATCATCTTGTGAATCTCAACACTCCTCTCAACGAGATAGGGATTATTTGCCACCCCGATCCTGTCTTTATGGTATTTGAATTTTCTCTTGGTGTGCACCTTTGTCAGAATATATTCATCCTGATCCTCCGTAGGAATTTAAGAAAGCAACATGATCTTACACTGCACACAATCTCTGATATGATGGTACCGTATGTCAATATGTTTAGATCTATCATAAAATACTGGATTAACCTAGAGTTTAATGCAACTCTGATTATCACAATATATCACAGTAGGATCTAAGTGAGAACCGAACAAACCAACCAGGATCTTCCTCATCCATATAGCCTGCTTATCTGCGACCAAACTTGGTGCCATATGTGCTCGGCCTCCTGAACCCAGTGCCATGGATCTTTCTTTGTTGTACCAAGCTGTTGTCGTCCGATCTTTGAAAATCTCTCCGGATATTGCTCATCCCATTCGGTGAGAACTTCTTCCAGTGCATCCGTGAAGCCATGCAGCTTCACCTCATCCAACTGTCTGTACCACAATCCATACCTTCCATGTGCCTCGAGATACCTCAGACATGCCACCGTCTGTACAACAGTTTGCAGGCTTCACTCATCACTTCAGAAAGTCAAGCCACATAGTAAAGTCCCATTGCAGTATTGACTAAATACATGAGCGAACCAACCAAATATTGATAAACAGTGGCATCCACTACCTCTGCCGATGTAGCATCCTCTTTCCTCTAACCCCCAGGAAGAGGAGTTTCGATAGGCTTGCATCCTTGCATGTGAAACTTCTCTAGTATCTCCCGGACATACTTTCCTTGAGACACAAACAATCCACCTTTCCGCTGCCAAATTTCCAATCCAAAGAAATAATGAAGGAGGCCCAAGTCCTTCATCTCAAACTCCTTTGCAAGATCTTCCTTGCATGAGTGTATCAACAATTCATCACCTGTTAGTATTAAATCATCTACATAAAGCACAATGATCAAAATCTTACCCTCCACCACAATCTGGTATAGGTTTGGATCCGCCTCACTCTTGGCGAAACCAAGTCCGGTGAAATAACTGTCTATTCGTGTGTACCAAGCACGAGGTGCTTGTTTCAGCCCATACAACGCTCTTTTGAGCCTGCACACATGCGACTTGCTGCTGAAGATTTCGAATCCTTTAGGTTGCTCAATGTACACCTCCTCCTCAATGATTCCGTTGAGGAACGCACCTCATCCATCTCGATGAATGTGGAAACCCATCATACGAGAGAGTAAGATAATCAGATGGAAGAACACCATACACAGGCAAAGGTTTCTTCATAGTCAATCCCTCATCTCAGGAGAAGCCTTTAGTGCAACAAATCTTGCCTTATGCTTCGACGCCTCCCGCGTCGTCAGCTCTTTCTTCACTTTGTAGGTCCATCTCAAACCTACTCCACTTGTAACCTACTCCACTGATTTCCTTTCCGCCCTTGGATTTCCTTTCCGACCTTGGGACAATCTCCCATGCACTGTTTCTGACAATCGAATCATACTCTTCCACCATGCAGACCACCCATGTGGGACTCTCCACAAATTCTTCCTTGGAAATAGATGGGTCCGTCACGAGCAGCACTGCGCTCATACATCGTATCCATGTATCCGTAAATCGGTCAGGTGACTATCTCTGCCTCACAGATGTAGGAGCTCCCACATTCTCGTTCACGCATCAAGATTCAACGCTCATCTTCTATAGCGAGATTTCCTCACTGACAGCTCGTCGCATGGGTGGTTTCTTCCACTCCATGAACCTCCTCTTGTGGCTGATCCACATCTTGAGTCTCATATTTAGGAACAAGTAGCTCCTCCTTTGCATGCAAGTGTAGCTCCCTCTCAAGCGACAAATTCATGGCTTTCTCCTCATGAAATTTGATATCCTGTCGCACGACAGTCATCCGACTGTCTGGAAAATACACACGATAATTTTGGGGTGTTTCTGTGTACCCCAAAAATATCCCAACATCTGCGGTCAGCTCCAGCTTCTTCCTGGCATCCTTCGTCACATGAATGTAAACAGGTGAGCCAAAAATCTTCAAATGAGAAATATCAGGCTTACCAGAAAACGCCCTTTGGTAAAATGCTGCCACTCTATGAGGACAATCTGGCTTTGTACATAAACCACAAGGTTGCATGCTCCCTTGTACCCACAAGTGTATGGGTAGGCCCTGATCATGCAACATCGCCCGTGCAGCACCCACGATCGTTCTGTTCTTCCGCTCAGCAACCCCATTCTGCTGTGGGTTATGAGGTGTTATGAGCTCTCTTCGAATTCCTTCTGCGCTGCAAAAGTCCTTCAATTCGCTAGAGATGAATTCACCACCATTGTCGCTCCTTAGAGCCTTCACCTGCTTCCCCGATTCTTTCTCAACCAGTGCCTTGAACTCACAGAACTTTGATTATGTCTCGCTCTTCTTCTGCATGAAGAAGATCCAGCACTTACGAGAAAAATCATCAACAAATATCACATAATACCTGTGATTTGTTGTCGAAGCTACTGAGAAAGGTCCACACACGTCTGTGTGAATTCTCTCAAGGACGCCGAGGCGTGAATATCCTTTCTCAGGCACACCACCACCTCTAGCACATCCCTTGCACCGATCCGACCACATGGTAATTGGGAAGCCCTAGAGAAATCACAAAATTTTCAAAGTTTATGGTGAAGATGGCCCAACTCCCTGTGTACACTCTGTCCTCATCCCAGCCTTACCACCCATTCTACTTTGCCACGTCATTGTTGCACACCATCTACCGCACGAGAATATTCTAATCAATCCCTATCCTCCTGTTTATCTAGTTGTTTTATGGCACAGAAATTCCTACCCTCGCTAAAAACAAATATCATAACCCTTGTCTTCCAGCATCGCCACGGAGATCAGATTCTTCTTCAATCCTAGAACATGCATGACATCCTTCAAGATGAAAGGTTTACCGGACTCCCTCTCAAAGGAAATGGTCTCGATATCAGTCGCACTGTATCTACCATCATTTCCCATCTTTATGTGCACTCCAAGATCCTTTTCCTCCAGATCACTAAACAAATATTTGTCTCCGTTCATATGGGAAAACGCACCACTGTCAAGACACCACACCGATCCCATCACACTTGAAACCAAGCATGAGATCAAAGAAAATTTGAGCTCAAACTACGAGGCTAAGGCGTCTCCTGCTGTAGAACCAGTAATGCTCTTATTCTTCTTCTTCTGTGGGCAATTAGTGGCGAAATGCCCGTGCTAATGACGGTGAAAACACTTCACCTTGGAAAAATCATGCTTCTTGCCTTTAGCTTCATATTTGGAAGATTTATTCCCTTTTCCTTTTTGAGCTTTGGCAGCCAAAGCACAATTTTCTTCATCTTCATTCTTCGATGAAGATCCATCCCTGGTACCCTGCCTTATCTCCTCCTGCACAAGATCCGACCAAAGTCGCTCCCATCCCATTGGCCCAACCATTATATTTTATTATGCTAACTCTTCGAAGCTCAAGGAGAGCCAAGTCATCATAAGTCCTCGTCATCAACGTAACCCCCACACTTCCAGCTCATCCTTACAAGGAAAACTTCGTGAGGTATTTTGGTATACTGTCGCCTTTCTCCATTTTTATTTTTCTGAGCTTGTCTTTAAGTGCCAACTTCCTCTGGTCACTTCTACTTTGGAACAAATCTATCAAAGCCTTCCACATTAATAATGGAGTGGCTTTACCATGAAGGCTAGACACAATGTGGTCCTTCACACCTTCTAATAGAATCCTTCAACACTTTGCTACCTTCTTTTTCCATGCGTTAAGTGCGGCTGCATCGCTAGATCCCGGCTTAGGAACATCTCTATCGATGAACTCCTTCAACCCATTATCATCTAGCACCGCCTCCGTCTTTTCCTTCCATGCTATGTAATTCGAGCTCCCATCAAGGGCATACTCCAATCGCAATCCGTTGAAATACATTTCAATGAATGCTCAACTTCGACACCAAGAAAACACTGCAGAAATTTCGAATTCCACCAGCACAAAACTCAACCGCTTCAATAATTGCAATATCCTCCAATGATCAACTGATCTGATACCATGTATAAATTATATAACTTATGTGTTATATGTCCAAGATTCTCCTGATCTCACATTATTTTAACTTCATGCAAAATACAGAATCTATTCCACCATTGATCATTTGCGGAAATTAAATCAAGATTGCAATGCACACATGAAACAATAAACATTCACACACATTAACACAGTTGTTTAACGGGAAAGCCTGAAGCTGAAAACCCCAACTATCTGTATATAATATATGTCATAGAGATCATGTAAAAATCCTCATACAAAGTTGATCATATCAGTTTGCACAATACACTACACACCAATCAAGCTCGATCTGCAAACTGTGTGCACCGATTTTTGCCAGCACCCGCTAACTTCGCTCTCTACTAATGCTAATCCTCACAAGAATGGCTCAATGAGTTCCTCTATTATTCCACTGCCACACAATCCTCCTCTTGGCATCTCCATCTGGTGTTGGGATGTAATCGGGCTGGGTCATCATAGTCAACTGATAGTCACACTTTGGCTTCACCTATTCTCCACTCGGGTCTCCACTGAACCGCATGCACCGTAGTTAATCGATGTATTGTTCAATTAATGAGTTATTATTTAAAGAATTAATTAACTAATTAATTCACTCCACTCTCCGTAGTGAATAACTGGTTTAGACTAGATACAACTAGCTCAACTGAGTCTAACCTAGTTAAACTAAATACAACTCCACCAACTACTTCTCCAACTCCACCAAACTTTGCCACTTGAGTTCTAACTGAGTCCTCCATGCAATAGCTCCAGTAAACCCTCAGGAATAGCATAATTACTTCTGTCAGTTGTTGTGCCACATCTGTGCATTTAACTGAAGTGCTCCAAGAGAATAAGATAATGTTTAGAGTCCAAATATTACTAAGAGCTAATAATATTCGATATATCTATTTTTAGACTGGTAGTCTAAAAATAGACTCCGCCCAATATGTCTAAAAAGAGAAGTCCATCTATTTTTCCAACTTGACCAACCATCCACAAATAACATCCTGCAACTCATAGAATATGATCGACATGTCTAAAAATAGTCTTTGCGCCAAAAATAGCCTGCGGGCCCACTTAGTGAAGGCGACTCTTTTCACTAAGCTCATCATCTTGTTGAATCTCAACAGGGGGCGGTATTTGAGCGATGATTTTTGCACGTTCTGGATCCACTACTATGTCGTATCGAGTTATTATGTGCCCCAACAAATTTCCTTCTGAGACGGCGAA